>OX101794.1:28612235-28964735 GCA_944452715.1 Ophion slaviceki | reverse complement strand
TTTTCAAAACCGGCGTGACTATATCTATATTCACGCCAGTATTATAGCTAAAATCTAATCGACCAATTGTGATGAAATCTGGTATAAATTTTTCTTACGCTTTTGTCCAAAACTTGACCCCAAATGTTTTAAAAATGAAAAAAAAATTAATAAATTTTATTCCAAAATGTAGCCATTTTTTTCGGAAATCCAATCTTTTTGTTTCAAAGCGTACCATTCAATCGATTTTCAACATTTCGCACTTTTTCTTGGTTCACATTCTGTGTATGAGCGTTAATGAAATAAAAATCGTCGTTGGTTTTTTTTTCAGATTTATCTCGCTGACGCTACGTGTCACGTCGTCTGAGAAAATCCGCCGCAACCCGCTTAGAAGAGCGTGGCATACATCCGCCATTTTTCAAGATCAATACATTTTTTAGCATTTAGTGTTGTAGTAGAGTGGGGGAGGAGCTGCGACATGCGGGATGCCTGTCATTGGTGGAAAAATGCCCTCTTCCTACCCAATTCTAATCTTGTTATTAATTAAAAAATTATGTTGTAACTTATGTTACAAATATAACAAAAATTACATAATAGTTATTATACAAACAAATCCAAACAAACCCAAACATATCTAATTTCATACCTCAATGTATCAGTTTTTTTAATCATAAAAATCAACTCATATTATTTACATGTACCCGTTTTTTATTACTCAAAAAGTCTGATTACATCTTCAATGCCATTTGTTGCATTTTGTGTAATATCTGCAGATTTTTTTCAATACTATGTAACAGCCAAAAGTAGTAATAAAACATACCCTATGTCTGAAAAAGGGTGAAGAAATCTTTTCTTTTTTAATCATGAAAATGAGCAATTTTTTCCTCGCCTATAGGTGTCTCCCCTCTTGACACATTTTTCACAATTTCCAAAGTCGGCTTTGAAAAACACTGCCGCTTGTTCGACCATACTCGATGAATTTTAAGCTCGAGTCGATCGCGTCGACTCTTCGCTCTCGCTATCCTCGCTATATTTCGGTCCGCGATCGTGGATCACAGCGTGTATCGATTTTTATTTTCTTTTTGATTTGCGAAAATTGAAAAGTGACTGGACGAGGTGAGTCGTACAGCGGCATTTATGCGAACTGCATCGATTTGATTAAAATTCGACGATGCTTCGATGCGCGTCGACGATGCATATATATATATATATATATATATACACATATAAATATATATATATATATATATATATATATATATATATATATATATATAATCATTTTTCCTACATATTCACCATACACACATCCACCCTATAGATAGAAAAAAATATTCGACGCGTCTATCTATCTACCTCTTTCTTTCGTTTGCGACTATATTCACCAACACACTGTTGCAACCGGCGGCATTCCATTTTAAAGCTCCTCACTTTTCAATATCGATTGACTCGATTGTAGACTATACGCTTCGTGACGTTTCTATTCATCGGTTATCCCATGTAGAATGGACTCGGGAAGCAAAATATTTCTGTCGAAAAAGTCGTGCTCCATCGAAAACTATCTATCGTCCCATATATATATAACAGGCCCCATATACACACATACATATCCGATGTTCGAATTTTTTGTCAGATATACACGCACTCGCATTCACATATATAGCCACTCATGTAGATGCTCCAATGCTTCGTGCATCACGACAAGCTGATTCTCCGAACAGTGGGCGGAATACCTTTGATAAAATAAAAATTCCATTTTAATAACAATTCCGATGAAAATTCCTTTATTCTAACAAGGCAACATCCTGTGCCTCCACTTTCATTGAAATTACGTTTTAACAAAAAATCCAATAAAAATTCCTCAAACCTCATAAATTTATTACACTGAATTTAAATGTGATGCATTTATTATAATGAAGATATTTTTGTCAGAATTTTTAATAAAATTGGACTAATAATGAAAATGAAAGTACACTTGCGTAGGAAATTTTTCCGTCCGAATGAAACTTTTACCAGTAGAAAGTCGAATAGAAATTCCTTGATTCTTGTGAATTCATTTAAGGCGTTACCCCTACTTGTAGCGCAAAAAAAGGCCTTTTTCATGAATTTTTTTTAAAGAATATTACAAAACTTTTTTAATCGATCAATATACCATCTTAAAGAACACATCTTGAAGAACTTTCAGTAATTTTTTTATTGAAAAATATTACATTGTTTAGTGGCAAATGGCCGTCAATGAAATAATGTTTTTATATACACGGTTTGCGGTGACCAACATTGCGGCGAAGTGGATCATCTGAAAAAAAATGCGGATGGATTTAGTCAAATATAAGTATAAACTAGTCTTTAATCGAAAGATTTTAAAAAATATTCATTTTTCACAAAATGGCGGACAGTCAAAGTTAATGGTTCGATTTTAACGAAAAAAATGGCCGTTTTTTGGCTATAAAACGGCCATTTTTTTCGAGAAAAAAAAATCGAACGATTAAAGACTACATTTTTATGTATTAAATAAGCCTGCAAAATTTCGAGAAGATCGGTTCATTAGTGTTCGAGTAATCTTGGTCACCGACTTCAGAAATGCCATTTTGAGAAAAACGCGTTTAAAGTTTCAATTTCAGTTTACACGAAGTGTAAAGTTTCACTTTATCTCAGTCAATTTTGTTCGGATTGACTTGAAATTTTCAGGACATATTCTCAGATACTTATACTTCAAAAAAATGCAATAAAAAAACATCGATTTTTTTCAAAATCGCAAGTGGCGGTAACCCCTTAATTGAATTTAAATACAAAATTCATTCATTCAATTCATTCTAGAATTCATTTAGTGAATTTTAATTCTAGAACGAATGAAATTAATCAATTAATTTCGTCGATCTCAATATAATGAATTCATAATAAAGACAGAATTTTTATTGGAAATTTAGAATATAAATAAATTAAAAAAAAACTAAATCAACTTTCATTACAATTTCAAAAACTAATCAAATTAAATAAATGTATTCATTCGTCAACTAGAATTCGCTGAATTAATTGTAGAAAGAACTGAATAAATGAATTTAATAGTGAATTCAAATTTAATGTAATTATTAGAATAAATTAATTTTTAATTTTTACGAGTACGAATTTTTACGAGTAAAAATATTTTTCGGCTTTACGTTCCAACTTATCATTTTGATTTCTCCGTAGTGTTCGATAAATATTGCTCGTGATTTGTCAATTTTTTTCTCAATGGTACACGGTACATTTACATATGTATATTTTACAAGGTACATAGTACATTTTTTTCAACGACCTGAAAAACATCAGTAAGGCCGCCGAACTACGGACCAAATACGAGGACAATTCGGAGTCCGTTAGCGGGCGATCATCACGAAAACCGTGACGACGATAAACTCCCAAAACTGCACAGGTATACATGCACCCCGGGAACTTTTGCGTTCCAAGGTACGGCCAGGAGCCTTCCTGTATGCCGTGGCCGTACCTTGGAACGTTTAAATCGTCGGGATTGACGGTCGCGCGTATAGGGGTGGTTCGGGCAGGGAACGAATGCCTCCGCGCGCGCGGAAGAATCGTGTGACCACAAAGCGTCACGAGTATTTCAGGCTGGCGATGCTATTGTTGTCTCGACGATAAGATCCCGGTGAGTTAAATCACGAGACCGCGACTGTGTATATTTCAGCTTGTTCGCATTTCAACCCCCCCTCTCTCTCTGTCTTCCGGGGAGTCTCGGGGCCATCATCCCGGTCTGGTCGAGCTCGTATGTGCGAGGCAAAAGAGACAGCTTGAGTTATGCAGGTCGGTGTCCTGTACACACCAAGCTGCGCTGCTTGGTGCACCTGTTAAGCAATGGAGGATCGCGCTCCTCGCTACACATATACAGGGTGATTCACAAACTATCGGGGTTTCCTTTATCAGCATATATACTCTGTCGTTACGAGCAAAACCCTTTTTTTTTCTGCAACCAAAAATTGCCAACACATTCGCGTTCAAAGTCCAAGTAGTCTGGCACAGTAGTTGCTCACGCGCGGAACGTGCAAGCCGAACTCACCTACGAACGAATGAATTTTTTGTCGCCAAAGAATAATGACCACGGAGATTCGCTTTGCAAATTGGTAATATAATTCAATTATCATTTTTTGTCACCCAACATAAAAAAAGCGTTTCCCTGGCAATGACACACCCTATATGCTTACCAGACAAACCCTAATGGTTGTGAATCAGCCTATATATAAATAAATGTGTGTGTATATATATATATATATATATATATATATATATATATATATATGTATGGGAAAGGAGATCCTGAATTTCGAGGACTATTCTAGAAACCAAAAGTCTTCAAAATCACCTCGTCCCATATGGAAGTATAGTGATGGAGGGCTCGAGGGATGGCCGAGGTTTATACGAGCCTCGGAGACTTTCGGGACAGATTTATAGAGGCGCAAAGGATCACGCGACTTTGAAAAGTTGAAAGGGAGCGAGCCAAACGCAACACACGACACCTCCCGCACCCTATGCGCCTCACTCCCGTCCCTCACTCGCGATTTTAGAACTTGTCGTGCTAAGCCCTCGTAAGCCTCACCCCATATCGCAGTCTCCCGACTCGATAAATAACCGGTAAATAAGCTCGATGCGGATCCGGTGGAAAAGTCGTGGTCGAC
Organism: Ophion slaviceki; assembly: GCA_944452715.1. Lineage (NCBI taxonomy): Eukaryota > Metazoa > Arthropoda > Insecta > Hymenoptera > Ichneumonidae > Ophion > Ophion slaviceki. Next base: position 28,960,089 of record OX101794.1, on the reverse strand, counting down.
AAACGCGTTTTAGTTTCTCGATCGCTGAGGGTCTCAGTTTATTGCTGTGATTTAGAATTTTTTAATCCCCCTCCCGTGTTTGGTGGAATGTTCTTCACCAAATTCGCTGCGGTAATGTAACCGGCAATTTGGGCGCTGAAATCGGGGCTATGATAATTTACGGGTTAATCGACAACACTAGCCATGTTTTCTATAAGCGTCGAAGCCAGTTGCGGTTCACTCTGACCTGAAATAAAGTGCTCGGAGCAGAAGTGTAACGAGATTTGATGGCTTGGTAGAGGTGGGGGCGGAGGGGCGATTAAGGGATCCGTCCAAATACTCAATTAGAGACGATCCTATAATTCCTGGCGAAAGAGATTAGATCGAAAGCTCCAAAATCTGGTAGAACGATGGGTGGAAAAAAGTCGTTTTTTAACGGACTTTCTAACGAAATAGGTATCGAGAAATATAATTATTCGGTAGAGTGAAATTTTGGTTTTCGTTGTTTATTTACATTTTTATTTTATCGGTACACAGTCAGGGAGAGAGAGAGAGAGAAAGCTGATCAAAAGGGAGATCCCTAACTGTAGGAAGATTGAGGCGTTTTGGGTCCTTTACCCGGTAAGATTTTTCCCGCCCCGTAGACACATCGTACCATGTGTATTAGCCTGCGGTTCTGTGACATTGTGCTTCGCACACAGAGCTTCTTTGCAGAACGACGAAGGGCGACGCTATACATCACGCGTTCAAGTCTAAGGGGTGGCAGAAATAACTCGGGGGTGAGTGGGCATTGGGAGGAAGTACGAGAAATAGAGGAACGGAGAGCGAGAGCGAAAAGTACGCACACGTTCGTCTTTTCCCAGAGATACGGGATAAGGCGGATTAATGAAATGGTAGACGGTGGTCGCGATTGCCGTGTAACGAGGATAGAGAGCTCGTTAAATCCTTGGCACTGACTGTGCGAGACCCGTGGGGCTTGCAACCCTTGGCGAACTCTGCGGGAATGCCTCCCGTATAAATGTAACGCGTTACTGTGGCCCTTCCAGAAGTGCATGCGCGCTAATATACTGAGGCTACTGCGAAACACATTACACACGTCCAACCTCCGACTCCCTTCCTATTTCGCTTCTCTCTTGGCATTTTTCACCCCCCGTCTTGCCGTTATTCCCTTAAGGCTCTCTTTTCTTCCATATGTGTTATTTTCATATATTTCTCCGTTTTTTCTTCAATTTTTTATATTCATACGCAAGGCGACCTTGAGTATATATAAGATTTTTCTTTATTTTTGTATCTTCAATTTGCAATATTCGAAAATCAGGATTATTTGAAAATGTTCCATTTTTTCCTAATAATATTTAACAATATATAACATATTCATTTACATAAGTACTCTCTCTCTCTCTCTCTCTCTCTCTCTCTCTCTCTCTCTCTCTCTCTCTCTCTCTCTCTCTCTCTCTCTCTCTATCTCTCTCTTCGGAGCTTTCGCCATTTTGCTACCGCTTTCCCCGTCCCTCTTCCACTGCCCTTCCTCCTCATAACAGCTTCGCGCACCGAGGAGGATCGTAAAGTCTCGGTTCTCGATAAATCGAAGAAAAAGCCGAACTACCAAGAGAACATCGTGGCCACTCAGGCTAAAAAGAGGAGTATAGAGAGAGGGGGAGTGAGGCAGAGCGAGAATGAGGCGAGCAAACTCGTAAGTTCGCAGCCAGAAGTGAACGGGGTAATTTTCCCAAGATCCTGAGTGCATAGACACTCAATGTAATAGAGGCTGATACAGAGTTAATACTGTACACTTGATGCAATGATTTTTGAGGACTCGCGCAATGCGACTATTTATAATTTGAATACACTTTGAGATATTAGATTGCCATCGCTGGAGAATAATTTTGATCGAGTGCAATATTTATTTCTTTGACAGAAAACTAATTTTAGGAGAATAATTTTGGCTCGCAAAATATGGATATTTTATCGTCAATAATATACATTTGTTAAATGAACCTACGTAGATTTATATGCAAAAATATAAATCGCTTCGTCAAAGGGAAATAAATCGTGTTCGATTTTGTTGGATTTTTGCTATGTATTAATAGTAATGAATTTATTACTATTGTTTTTAACTTGGTTATTAATGAGGATTTATTACAAAAATAATTAAAAAGCACTGTGCGTTTTCCCAGAGTATCTAAATAGTGATCTATTCTGAAACAGCCTGTACCCAGGCAGTGGAAAAATACGTTAATAATGGCACGAAAAAAGTAGTACCGTCTCCTCCGTGGGGTGCCCGGTAATTAGAATGGATTTTCGACGAATCGTGATTAAACAATAGCCATTAGCAGGAAGACCACCTCCCACTTCTGATCGATAATTACTACACGCTTGATTGGTCAGAATTATTGTTTGAAAACAGAGGAAAACCTTTCTTCGAACAGGCAAAAGTAAAGGCACAATCGTGTTAATTTCGAGAGATAAGACGGATGAGAGGAATAATCAATTTCCACAATTTATAACTACATCTCTACAGAATATTGTTTTCAATAATGCTCATTTTTGCAAGGTCCTTAAGAATTTTTCTTTCGATTAACAGCTTTTAAACCAACTAACGCAAAATGACAAAATTACAATGTCAATGACTAAAAAGCTTCACAGCTGAAGAGAATGCAGCCCAACGCCGTTTTTTTTTCCTTACAGTTTATTCCCAAGTAGCGTAAGAGAAACAATCGCGAGACTTATTTCGCTCGTGCCTTTGTGCTTTCCAAAATTGCTTTCGAAAATTCTGATGGACGAAAATAGTGAGGGCTTTATGTAAAATATCTTATACGTCTCTACGTGTGGAGCGGCGAAGAGGTGGGGTAGTTCAACGTACGGTTTACCTTCCCTTGATTCAGGCTCTCCAACACCGCACTCGTGCAATATATAGGTGCACTTCAATTTCCTACTGGAAGGTGGATAAGGACTAAGAGAAAGAGAGGGGGAGAAGGGGCCAACCCCACGATTTTCTGATGGGCTTTTCTCCAACATTCTCCGGCATCCACTCACTGAAAACGATCAAAGCGAAAATCTGTGCTAGATAAAAAAAGAAAAGAAAAGAAAAAAGCCACCGAATACATATATGGCTGGGCTCGAAGTCCCTTTTGATTTTCCTCGACGCACCGTGATCCGTCCCCCTCGTGAGCTTCCCTCACAGTCACGAGACGTCGATTATATATACTTCATTTCCATGCTATCGAGCCTCTTTTGCCTCTGTGATTACGACAAGCTATTAAAATCAAAGTGAACCAAAGGACGATGGCACCTCGTATCAACCTTCCCTCCTCGCGATTCCCGCATAAAATTCATTTCTTTCTTCTTCGCGTATTATAGGACGAGGAATTCTAGTCCATACTTCAGACAAAGTCGAAACGTTCGTGTATCGGAAAATAATGCTGTTTTCGCAGAATTAATGAGGATAAGGTAAGAAATTGAAAGATTATTAAAGAAATGTATTGTAGAATTAGGACACTTTATGAAATAGGAGAATATATTGTTTTTTAAGTTATTTTTTTGCGGTAGAGTTGATAAGGATGCGCTACAGATTTTTTGTTTTTTTTTTCTTGGATTTTTCGAGGAATTTTATTGAACAGTTTTGAATGATGGTGACAATTAAGTATTCTTCGATATATTTTATTAAGAGGATTTGCTATTATTTTGCACAAGCTCGCATTTATTATTGTGCTATGGATTGGAGGCATTTGAAATTATCTTTTTGAAATAACAATTTTCGTGGATCGTCGTTCGTTCGCTATTATTTAATAATCAAACATTACAATTGCCGTAATCTTTAATTGCTCTTAATTAATTGTTCACCATTCGTAATAGGGTAATTTTCAAATACAACTCCATCACTGTATTGTTTTCTGCATACCAAATAGCGAAAGAGCCGGGAACATAATCAATTTTAAAATAGGCCTACTGTTCCTCTAAGTTTCTCAATACCATATTAAACTAAACAAATCGGAATAAATATCTAAAAATTGAACAAAATTGTAAAAGCTTTGGAGTACGACGATACTTCGTTCGTCAACTTCCATCATTCTTCATAAAGTACATTAGAACGTTTTTTTTTTCAATTCAAGAATGTAGGGTTACGAAAAGATAATTTAAATATCATCGCTCTATTAAAACGACGTCGACTCCCCAACTAAAAAAATGTCAGAAAATTTAATAAATTTCCGGAACCCATGAATGATACTCCATTTTAACAAGCTATCCTTTATAGCCCGGGCTGTAAACCATCGGCAGTGTGGAGCGTCGCATTTTTTTTTCGTTCCTCTTAACTTTTCGTACACGCCGAAAGCTCTCAGCTCGTATTACGCGTCATTCCGAGCCAGCGACAACGCAAGAATGCCATAAAAGGTAACAATAAAAAATTGAATCGCATGCGCAACATATAATACCAGGGGTACGAAGGAGAAAAGGTCGACCATCGCGTAATTCTTGCGTACTGGAAAAAGCTCACAGGGTTTTACGGTAATTCCAGTCAGCTAAAAAAAATCAAGTCGCATAAAATAAGGGCAATTTTTCTCGGTTGATACTTTATGGTCCTGTTAAGTGGCCGTTGTGGTCACGTCAAGCGTGTGACGTCCAGCTTCTTTTTTACGCGGTCACAACGCGCCGGAAAAAGCTTTTTCTCATTCTACGAAAAAGCTCAGCTATTATTTACCAATAAAACGTATGGAAACGCATGAAAACAATCCTAACGAGCCTGCCCAGACGAAAAAGTTGCCCCTGTTAAGTATACATTTTCCAACAAAATATCCCCAATATTCCAATCTGTTACATCCAAGCGAAAGTGCCTTCTCAAGGTTATTCCCAATATCCTCATTTGCCGTTATAAGCTTATAAATAAATTATAAGCTATATAATAAATATAGTATAAGCTATATAATATAAGCTTATATAATAAAATTATACATTTATACATGTATAATTCTTAGCATATTCAACCCACAGCGATATATGCACGACAGCAGCACCGCCAGTCATCGACTTTTCCTATCCCATTGGCTGTCAACAAGAACACGATCTCAGGCGCATATTCCAAGACGAGCTGGCGAACGAAAAGCCAACAATCAGCTCGATCAACGGACCCCAGAAATTCTACGCCGGCTCATCTGCATGGTGACCAAGAGAAGCCTCGACCCTAGATTATTTCATCGTAACATAGTCTAGACGGCTCCGGCGAATTTATAAATCTGACTAAAAAATAAGACACCCGGTCTCGCAGCGTAGTCCGACATATAAACCTCTCGATATAAGATGTCACCGTAGCCATAAACTGACATAACACAAACCATGCGAATGCTTAGGTCTCTGATATGGAACTCTATATCCCATACGCTCTACCGCCGAAACACGGGACAAAGGTCTCCTTCTCTTCATACGCATGTTAGTCAGAATCGACGCCCTGGAATAAGACCACGCACGTGCTTAGTGAATCTGTAACCTACTTGCACACCATACCGCGACCAATCACGCTAATTAACCGATATATTCACGACCAATCTCAGAAGACCTAGATGACCAAAAACCGCACTCCCCCTAAGGTTTCTTCTCCTACTATTGAACTCCTCGTAATTTTCATATCAAGAAAGACTTCCTTCCTGAAGTCAGTCTGCCGTCAACTACCATCAAATCAAGTTCTTCTATCGAGTCTTAATCCCAATCTCCTGTCAACTACCATCAAATCAAGTTCTTCTATCGAGTCTCAATCCCAGTCTCTCGCCAACCACCATCAAACCAAGTTCTTCTATCGAATCTCAAATCTAAGTCTCCCGTCAACATCCATCGAATTCACAGCTCAATCTCCCGTCAGCCAACTTCGAATCAAGATCTTTTGTCACGTCTTAATTCCGATCTACGTACGAACAATCTTATTGCAAGTCTTTCTATCGGATTGATTAAACGTATAAGTTCGACCTACAGTCCGCGTACAGTACCTAAGTCCGCGTAGAAAAGTCAAATCCGATTCTCGAGCTCTAAGATCGTACAGAGTTTGAAGTGGCTCTCGTTGTCCATATATATTTATATTTACGTCGACCGAAAATCTTGTGCGCGTGTCACCGACCTACTCCAACAGCGAGCGCATCTGGTCACGACCAAGGACCATATTCATAAGAAGGTCTACCGATATCTTAACGAGCGAACACACACACAGCTAAGCACACCGACAAATGTAAGCGAACCACATAATTCTGTTACTTTTCTGCATTATCCCTTTACTCTTCTGTTATCATTAATCCACATTCAAATCCGACTATCCATTTGTAATAAAAGGTCGATTAAATTTATATGAGCTTGTCGAATTATTTCTCAATACCGAAATATCGCGTCAATTCCTTAATTCTATTATTTCTCACGCACTACCCCTTTTTGCCCTCATCCAGTGCTATTGCGCTAGGCGTAGGCAACAAAGAGGGAAACAAAAATATTATGCTCGCATCCCCTTCAGATGTGATAGATCACAAACTCTTTCGAAGACAATTCACATTAATAATGTCCACAATTCTACCGAACTGAGGTCCAAAAACAGCAAACAAGAAATTAGCCCCCCTCCCTCCACCCTCTCCCGAAAATGAAACAAAAGTAAAAATGAGAACAGCCGAGTAGAACTATGAAATCCGCTATCTCAGTGGAAACAGCACCTGTTTTTCTTTTAACTTGTCGCGCTTTTAACTTTGCGGCAATTATATTAGATATAATTACGAGAGGGCAATGAGGATCGTGCCCCGAGAGCTGGTGAAGTCAAGGCGAAGGTGAGTCAACTTCAGTCTCGAGCAACTAATGTGTGTACTGCGAGACGAGACTAACAGATAATTATCTCACAGTTTGACGGTGCGCGCCTCGAAGCTCGATGGCGAGCTCGAGCTTTTGTCTGCACTTCCTGCTCGGAAAACTACCGTCGCAGACTCCAAGCTCGTTCTGTTAGTGGTACGTATACATATATATGAGGCATTCCACGTCACTTCAGCCAGTAAAAAAAAATCCACAAATAATTTTGAAAAATCGAGTTACTTTATTGAAAAATGTTGACCGAGGGTCGACATTTTTAAAAAATGTTTGCCGTTTTTTTTCGTTGATTACCATTTTTTAATATTTTTCCATTCAAATGGCTGTATCTTTGGCAGGATTTGACGTATTTACATTCGTAAAAAACGAAAATGTGCGTCTTTCTAGCCATCCAGAAAAAAATTAATTTAGATTTTATTGAGCAAGTCGAACGTCCGTTTCAGGGCAAAATATGCAAAAATATGTTTTTTCTTAAGGAAAGACCCTTGTTATTTTCTTTTTAAGAATTTCCCCGAATTGTGAATACGAAAAACGGATTTTTGGTATTTTTTATATTATGGGATTCCTAAACACCGTGAAGGCACAGCTATTTTGATTAAATTTTTTTTTTTTTATTAATTTCCGATTAAAGAGTATGGAGCACTCGCTATATGTTTACCAGGTTTTTAAAATACATATGACATATATGTCATATGTATTGGAGCCTTGGAGTGCTCCACACTCTTCAATCGAATATTAATAAAAAAAAATAGCTGTTTCTTCACGGTGTTTAGGAATACCATAATATAAAAAATACCAAAAATCCGTTTTCCGTATTCATAATTCGGGGCAATTCAAAAACATAAAATAACGAGTGTCTTTCCTTAAGAAAAAAAAATATTTTTGCATATTTTGACCTGAAACGGACGTTCGTCTTGCTCAATAAAATCTGAATTAATTTTTTTCTGGAAGGCTAGAAAAAGACGCACATTTTCGTTTTTTTTACGAATGTAAATACGTCAAATCCTGCCGAAGATACAGCCATTTGAATGGAAAAATATTAAAAAATGGTAATCAACGAGAAAAAACGGCAGACATTTTTAAAAATGTCGACCCTCGGTCAACATTTTTCAATAAAGTAACTCGATTTTTCAAAATTATTTGTGGATTTTTTTTACTAGCTGAAGTGACGTGGAATGCCTCATATGAGGTATTTCAAGTGTTTTCGAACGGCCTGAAAGCCTGACCTTCTTCAATCTTTTTCAAAGTTGGTGATGTTTTTGTATCATAAATTTTGAGTACATGGCAATTTTTTTCAGATTTTTATCGGATCGCTAATTCGGCTAACTCGGAGATAAGATTTTACACGTAATAACATTCCAAAAAATCGTATTGTAGTGATCTTCTCGTCGTAGGAAAAATTTCCTCTATAAAAATAGATGCGTGTTTCTATGAACTATTTTGGAAAAAGTATTCAACATTCTCCAAGTATTACAACACTAAAAAAAAAGAAAGCTTTAATTTTTTAATTTTTTAATTCCAATGACTGGGTTGATCCTGCTGAAATTTACACTGAATATTTTTGTATTGATGTAAAACAACATGTGTAAGTTTCATTCTGGGCTGGGCTCGCGTTCCGTTAATATCGTCGTCTTAAAATTAATGGGTAATTGTTTTTGTTGAATAACTCGGCGATTTCCAACTTTTGAGTAAAAATGCTAATGACTAAACTTATAGGAAATTGAGTGCTTTACAACTTCAGTCATAACAGTTTTTTCTCTACCATCGAAATTTTTAGAATTAAACCTGAAAAACAGCGGCTATTGCATTATCTCGTTTATTTTTAACTTTAGAGCATAAACGAACATACCCAAACTTGTAGAGAATGAAATTTTTGACAACTTTGGTTTCTATTTTTTTCCTAGAAGCAATATTTAAGGTCGTACGTCAATGGTAAAAGAAAAAAGCGAATGGTTGGCGAAATAATAGCTTCACGCTTCTCGTTTTTTTTACCGTTGGCGTACGACCATATATATTGATTCTAGGAAAAACAGATTGAGACCAAAATTGTCGAGAATTTCATTCTCTACAAGTTTTTTCATATTCGTTTATGCCCTAAAGTTAAAAATGAACGAGATAATGCTATAGTTGCTTTTTTCAGGTTTAATTTGAAAAATATTGATGGTAGAGAAAGAACTGTAATGACCAAAGTTGTAAAGCACTTGATTTCCTACAAGTTTAGTCATTGCCATTTTTACTTAAAAGTTGTAAATCGCCGAGTTATTCAACAAAAACAATTTCTTATTAAATTTAAGATGACGATATTAACAGAACGCAAGCCCAGGCCAGAATGAAACTTACACATGTTATTTTACACTAATAGAAGAAAATTCAGTGTAAATTTCAGCAGGATCAACCTAGTCATTGGGGTTAACAATTAAAAAGTGAAAGTTTTTTTTATGTTGTAGTACCTGGAAAATTTTGAATTTTTTTTCCGAAATAGTTCATAGAAAATGCATATTTTTTGGTAAAGGATATTTTTTCATACAACGAGAAGATCACTACGATACGATCATTTGAAATTTTATCACGTGTGAAATCTTATCTCCGAGATAGCCGAGTTAGTGAGCTGACAAAAATCTGAAAAAATGCCACGTACTCAAAATATATGATACAAAAACATCACCAACTTTGAACAATATTGGAGAAGGTCAGGCTTTTGGGCCGTTAGAAAACACTTGGAATACCTCATATGCACACATACATAGCTCAATGTCTTCAGAATCACCATCAAATAAATTCGAGCATATTTATATAAAAGTAATCTTTTACATAAATATTCGTTTTAATATAATTGATATGAATATAATTACGTCAAAATCATTTTTACATAAATATGCTTGAGCTTATACCAAATTTACTTGAACAAATTTGAGCATATTAATATAAAAATAATTTCGACTATCAACGTATATATATATATATATATATATTTAGGCGTATTAAAACTATTTTTTTATAGAAATATTCTTTTTATATAATTCTGTGAAAATATTTTTTTTTATAAATGTACTTAAATTTATTCGAAGTGATTTTGAAGACTTTGAGGTTAATATAGTGTTGAGCATGGGGACTATGGCTATTATGAAGACAGTCCTCAATATCGACTATCTTGAAACTTATTTCTTCCTGTAAATACATATGTGCATATATGTGTCTGTTCACACATACAAAGATGTATGTGTCATTCTGTGGAGGACAACTTCCTTTCTCGTTCAACTAACGCAACTGAAAGTTACGAGAGTAGAGAGAGAGAGAGGGTGAGAGAGAGAGCAGTCGTTAAGACACTTCTTCCTTGGTTGGTGCAACATAGCATACGCTTTTTGCCCCCCAGTTACCATTAACGAACGACTCAGCTCTCCCGGCTTACACCTCACCATATCGCGCACTCTTAGCTGTTGCGGTTTATGATTTACTTGTGTAGTGTACATAACGGGAAGCAACCTCGGAGTCCCATCACTAATGTACGTTGATGCATCGTCGAGAAGTGCTCGTAAAAATATTTTTTTTTCAAATTTTTGTGTATATGTATCGTCTTTTTTTTTTCATTTTTTTAGGATAGGAGTAAAGAATCGAGTCGTGAGCGTTGATTTTTGGGCTTTGTGGTAAATTTTGGGTTATCGATGATTTCATCCCTCTCTCTCTCTCTCTCTCTCTCTCTCTCTCTCTCTCTCTCTCTCTCTCTCTCTCTCTCTCTCTCTCTCTCTCTCTCCCTCTTTCGTTAGGTTTATGATCAATGTATCTTTTATTTCGTTTCCACGTTTTGTTTTGTTTTTATACTTCATTTCGTTTTGATATTTTATATTCTATCTCATCGCAATCTCACATTACTATTTTTTTCCATATCGAATCTTTATTTATTTAATTTTTTACCAAACCTTCATTTTTTCAATTCCTGTTAATATTTTTTTTCACTTCATCCGTGCCTTTATATATTTTCGTCAGAGTTCACTCGTGCATAATGAGCATTATCGATGGATCGATCAATCTCTCGATAAAAATCGGTCGGTGGCATTAAAATTCTCGTACAGCCACAGTCCCGATGAAATAGCGTGCAACGTGCGCGCAACTACGTAAGTTTCTTCTCGCCTCGTTTCCTTCGAATGAAGCGAGTAGACGTATTTTTTGTCTCCTCGTATTTTTTTTTCTCGTCCCTGCTGTCCGCCTTTTTGCGGACTTTAAAACGTATGAGCCATCTCGGTATAATGATCGTCGCAGTTGCTCGTCTATCCAGCCAGTAGCGGAACATCGATCGGCTAAGATAAACGACGCGGGGGAGTCTGATTGTCGTGACTGGACATGGCGAACGCGAGGAGCTCGATCCTAATCCCTTAATGGCTTTGGAAAAACGTCTCGTAATGTAATTGGATTCCTCTGTGTATCTCCCTCTCACTCTCTTTCCCTGTCTCTCTCGTCGTGTCCCGACCCCAGCTTTGTATACTCGATCCTTTATTTTTCTTCAACCCCTTTCAGCCCCTCTCTCTCTGGACTACCGAGCGTAGATCCGCTTCTCTGTATTTCTCAGCGGGGGTCTCTGTTTTCATCGACTATTGTTCTCCACGCGTTACAAGGCTTTAATGGATTTGCCGTGGGCTGCCTCTTCCTTCCGCCCCTCTTCGAACACGGTATATTTTCCTTGTCCGCGTCACTTCCTTCGCTCCGCGCATCCTGCTCGCGGCTCTACGCGCCCCTCTCATCCCCCGATCACCTCGTCCGCAACTATGTCCTATCGTTTTACGGCACTGCCAACTGTACCGATAAAAGATTGTACATGGGAAGCAGGTGAAACGCCATCGCCAGCTTTCCCATCCTCGTATATCTGTATTTTTCCATATCTATATATATACATATTTTTTTTCAATTGCATTAACCAAACGACACGATTGAAAAAAAATTCCTTCCTTGGCTTGAACTCTTGGGGTCATCTATTGTACTGATAATAACTAATATATTAATTTTGTTTTACACTCGCGAAGCTCATGTGTGACGAACGGTGACAATAATGATAATTGTATCAATGATAATTACATAATGTATATACAATTATATACAATGATAATTGTATTCGCGAGGGCGAAACAAAATTAATATATAAGTTATTATCAATATGATAGATCACCCGAAAAGTTCAAGCCAAGGGAAAAAATTCAGGAGTAACATCATGATTTTAGGATATTATTATAACGTATAGTAATAGATAACGACAATGATAATATTGTTAATATAATATAGTGACAAAACAATAATCAGCAGTAACAACAATAAAGATAAAAATTATAATAATAAATACACTTGTGATAGAAAAAATAAATAAATAAAAAAACAACCTCATTACATTGAACATAGAGCAATTTTTATGATTGCAGTATAAAATGATTTTTCTTAAAGACATCGTATCTCGTGACCTAAGAACCTATAAAAATTGTTTTATCAGAATGGTGCGATTGTTTAAACGCAAAAATTATTTTCGAGACTTCGACCGCCAATAATATTTCGTTCCTCTTTTTTGAACATGTTCCAATTCAATTTTTTCTACTTTATTCTTAAAATACGTACGAAAATTCATTGGAACCAGTAGGACAAAAAAGCCCGGTTAAGCGCCAGCGAACTCCGAATTACGTAAGTACGAGTGCGGAGCAGGTGAATGGTCCTTTGTGCAATTCACCGTCTTATTATTGGTCTGGTCGCATTTATGAAACGGCGAGTACTTCCGCGGCATCGCGAAGATTCGCCCTAAGGGATGTGGGGCGAGAGTTTCGCGGCGCTATCTTCTCCGTGCAACCCGACTTTCCCTGAGGGCCCAACGGTAATTATTTCTAATTTGCGGTTATGCAAAAATACGTAAAGCTTAAGTACTCTAGATAATAATAACAATAATAATAATACCGGAAGGATATGTCGCGGCTACACGCCAACCTTGTGCACTAAAACCCCTCCCATCACTTTACATACCTAGCCAGTATATATATATATATGTATGTAAATGTTGGAAACGTAGATATATACAACGACCGCAAAATGGTATAGCGGGGCATAATGGGACCGGGGCAAAATGGGACCGGGGCAAAACGGGTTTGGGGCAAAATGGAATAGTGAAAATCAACACTGCTGGAAAATACGTCATTGGGGCAAAACGGGACTGGGGCAAAATGGGCCGGAGAAAATCAGGCTCCTCAGAAAGAGGCGGTTGGGGCAAAACGGGATCGGGGCAAAATGGGACAGTGGAATAATTCGATGCAGAGGCGAAAGAAATGCTGGGGTAAAAAACGAGGGGTAATAAAAGAGTGAAAACAGGTTTTATTGAATGTTACACGATATTTGGGTCACACTCTACTTACGATACTATAATTTAACGGTGGCAATGTTTAATTTTTATTGCTTGTTTAACTAAGCTAATTTTTATCGGCACAATTGTCGCAAACGGACTCGATTAAGTTATCGTCAGCATGGGCACATGAATAGTGGGCCCATTTGTTATTAAAGTTTGTTAAACAATTACTTTTGATTATGCGGTCAGAACTGTACCAAACTTGACGTAAATTGTTATTTGAGCCTTCTTATTCGATTGGTACAATTTCTTTGTCGTTATTAATTATTTAAATAATCAAGTAATTTTTATAATCTGACGCGTGCAATTTATGTTTTTGTTTTGTTTTATCTTTCTTTGTTTTTTTTTAAATTTATTTTCTGCCAACTGCACGTTACTGATACTGATTTTCAAGCTATTGATGAAAATCTAACTCTTGTCAATTTTTACGTAAATTGTTTTATGAAACTAGGACCGCCGGTCCCCATGAAATCGACGGATATGTGTCGACAAATATATCGGTCAGTCCGTATTATCTGCGTATATGTGGACTGAAATGAACCACAAGCACCATTTAGATTAGATTATGTTTCAACAGCTCTTTCGTAGAGCCGAAGCATGAATTTTCCTGTCATCCCATTTTGCCCCAAATTTAGCGGGCTGCGACACTTCATTTTTGTGTGTCCCATTTTGCCCCTATCCCATTTTGCCCCAAATCAAGCACCAAGAAACTTCATTTTTTTGCTATCCCATTATGCCCCGATCCCACTATGCCCCAGTGCCGTTTTGCCCCGGTACCGTTTTGCCCTGCTATACCATTTTGCCCCGGTCTCCCCTATATACAACGACCTATATAGCTACATTTATATCGGGCACCAGGCGTGAACGCGGATTCTCGCGGGTCTCGTGCATTTTCTTCTCGTAAAATCCTCGCTCTGGCGCACAGAGCTCCTCAACGAACACGATGCACCCACCCTGGGGGTAATTCACCGAGAACGATTCTGTCCCTTAGATATGTATATACGAAAAAATCATTCTCGATGAATATATATATATATATATATATATATATATATATATATATATATATATATATATATATATGTATGATGTATGTATGTATGTATGTATGTATGTATGTATGTAGGTATGTATGTATGAATATATATGTGTGTGTGAGTGTGTATGTGTGTGTACATACAATGACATTTATAAAGCGACCATCTACTTATCGTCTTTATGGTGTTGAAGTTTGCATCATTGTAACGCAACGAAAGATCTTATTTACATTTTAATTTCCTTATTTTTGTTATTATACAGGGTCTTTTTTAAATTTATATAGTAAATTGCAAAATAAGTATCTTGAAAAATGATTGCGGGATTTTTGTTGGCAAAATATCCTAAAATAAATTAAAATATGTAAAAAGTGTGAAAACACGTTTTTCGCGTTTAGCTCACGTAATTTTGAGTCTTCGGGAAAACCTTGGTGATATTTTTTAACGGTAGGAAATTTCCAATCGCAAAGACCATTCAAACGATGTAGAAGTCGGAAAACAAATTTCGACCCTTCTGGCTTCGACCCTTCGACTTTCCGGAATCGCCAAAATCGCGAAAATTCAAACAGCCTTAGCGCCGGTTCTATTTGAATGACGTAAACATATTGGGTGGGTTTTGAAAAGCATTTTGATAGAATTAGGGAATACCGTTGGATTTATCCCGTTATCTCAATTAGTTTTCCCGGAAGATCCACTTGAAGAATGGCCGAAAAAGAGGCAATGGAAAAATTCGCGAAAATCGATGGTCCGAGTTTGAAAGTCTACAAAAAATCAAAAATTTATCGGAGCTCAATGAATCAAACGTCATTTTGAAGGGCAAACGATAACAACGAGAATGAACACGGGCGGGAGTTCCAGATAAGAATGGGGAAAAATCAGCCCCGATTTAGCGAAGAAACTTTGTCCGAAATGGGCGAAAATTTGTATTTTTTCTTCATAAGTACCTGTTAATGTATTTTTATCCTCTGAATACGAAATGATCATGAATTTTCTCCAAACCCTCTTTATTTTTATCAACAAAATCGTCAAAAATGTACGAAATGTGATTTACGCGTTCCATCCGGCAAAAATTCGTAACCTTTGTCTTTTTCCCCCGTCAAAGTGTTATCCTTTACGTTTAATTCGACGCACCATTTTTTATGTGAGGAGAGAGAAAGATAAATAAAGGGGTGGCTCATCCCTTCATTTTTGTTTTTTGCTATGTATCCATAGCGAATTTCTGACGTTTTGCATTAGCAGAATTTTAGTTCATGCTCAGTAGTATCATAAGGGCAGGTAAGCCGTTGGCATGCTTCACTATAAGGAGGCATGTCATCCGATTAAAAAATACGTACCTAATCGTTTCTAAGCTCCACCATATCCACGAATTTCAACAAAATCGAAGGTGGATACCAAAGTGATGTTCCTTGTTAGCGTTCGTTGATTGTCACGAGGAAGACAGCAGTCAAGCTGTTACGTATCAAATGTGGTAAGAAAAAAATCGATGCAACAAATCGAAAGAGTGCTAGCCGACGGCGGGCGAGGGGGGCTCGATTTCGAGCGAACGGTACAGTTGAATCGAATGAACTCCGAGCTCCAATTAATTATACCGATTAACATTAGCCGGAGGTGGCAACGGGCGAGATGAAATAACGAAAATTCAATCGACCTGTGACGATCGCTACCAACTGATTTGCCAAATGTGCTACACACGTGACCAATTTGCGGTGACAACTCTAATAAGCATATAAACGAGGGCCCCGCCGGACATCCCTCGCTCATCGCGAGTCAATAAATTAAATGGATAAATAACATTATGGATATTCGATCGTCGGTACCCGCGCGATGTAACACACAAAAAAACGTCACTCGAGAACACAATTTCACGAATTCGATTGTGAATTAATTCAACGGGACGACAAAAGGTTGTTGCGAAAAATTAATCGTTGCGGGCTTGTTTCGAGTCCTGACGAAAAAAAAAACATAATCTTTTTTATTATTTTCATAGTCGTTTTCTTAAATCGATACATTTAATATAAATAAATGAAATGTTAATTAACGTTAATGAGTATCCCAATTAATACCGTCGTCCTTACTGATACGACCATTATATTAATTCAATTAGATGAATAAACAATCATACCCCCTCCCGCCCGCGCGATAAAAAATAAACACATTTGAGGCTGGTTTTTCTTAATCGATGAATTAGATATTAATCATAGAAATGTTAATTAACGTTAATGAGTACCCCAATCACTATCCTAGTTCTTACTGATACGACCATTACATGAATTTATTTTAAAGCGTAATTCAAACGAATTTTACCTTCTCCACCTTGCACCTTATATTTTTTAGTTTATTTTGATTACCTGATTTCGACCTCTACGTCCCCTCTCGAGTCCGCCATCATTCCGAATCCATTTGTCGCAATACGTTTCGGGGCTCATCGCGATTAATAAGCCCCCCCCCCCCCACTCGACGGATGCGAGTTTGTGCAAACATATAAATGATATCGGGGACTAACGAATACACACCCACACATACGGATCTCGTATACCAAGAAAGTGTTTATCGGCGTTTGTGAATGTGAATCGGGAAAATGGCGTTATGTAAATCGATTAATGAGAGCATGCGGATCGAATTCTCATGAGCTTCCATCGTTATTATACGGAGATCCCACGCTTGGGGTGTTATATTTTGACTTTCTCACACGCTGTTTTATTATTACAGCGAGTGTACACTTTGATACGTAAAATCATATATATATATATATATATATATATATATATATATATATATATATATATATATATATATATATATGGGTGTCCGTGTGTACATGAATGATCCAAACAGGTGTTCAGTAGCTGCAATATACTAATGGTATGTACATAGAAATATAGAGAAACAAATATACGCTCGAAGCATATTTACAATGAATTAACGTTGGGGCGCTAATGCAAAACCTCTCGGAGCTATACCAGCTCCCCGCCCTGTCTCCACCTCCTTCCTCGTTTTATCGCTTCCCGCCCTCTCTCTCGTTCCCTCCAGTCATAGAGCACTCCTAAGTATAAATCTCCCAGTCCAAATCTCTCTCTCTCTCTCTCTCTCTCTCTCTCTCTCTCTGTCTCACCACTTCTCTCTCTTCTCCTCTCCCTCCTTCCCACCTTCTCTCTCCCTCTCACCCTCATACTCCTTTTCTCTTCCACTCGGCCCGGCACTCGTCATCCAACCGAATTTTACCGCATTACCATGTACACTATTATACACGCGGTACATACGATCTACAGCCCCATTAGTTTAAACAGATTGTCCAAGTCTCTGAGTTCTACACCATTTGTGTCGTTTCACATATTCGCTTTCGCCCCTCTCCTCGCAGCTCGGAGCCTCGTTCCCGCGACACTTTAGACTCTGGCGTATTTTCAGCACATACCCCCTAAGCTCCCATCATTGTGCGTGCGTGTGCACAATGTTGGCGAGCACGAGAGCAGAGAGTACCAAGCTACTGATTTAGGAATTTGTGAAAATGACCGGTTGATTTGAACTGCGAGCTCGTCGGTTCGTTGGGTATCGAAGTGAGGGTAGGGGGGATTTGCATTGTTATCGGCGGAGATTGTTGCTCGGCGAAGTTTGAAATTGTTTGGATGTTACCGAGGACGAAGAATGGTGACAGTCTGCTCTGTGGGACGACCCGCAGAAGCGAATCTGTACGTGACGGAAGAGTTTTATGGAGATTATTCTCACAGGCTGTAACTCTTCGTACGGAAAATCGTACCGGACGAAACACTTCTCGGCGCACAACTCTTCCGGATCGTTGTGGTATGTTTTATGGAGTTTTTGATTATGTCGGAAGCAGAGTGCATTTTTTATACGTGTCCTAATTTTGTATGCCTATTCTATCTGTTATTATTTTTTTCGTTATCATCACTATACCTCTAATTTTTCACATAATTTTTTTCGGATCAACTCTCCCGGTCGCAAACTCTACTAGCGGAATATTCCTCGAACGACCTCTCTTCCGGACGGCAACGCTAATTCCTCCATCAGCCAACAATTTCCCAAAAATGAAAACCCACGCACCGTGTAATTGTTTATTCCGGCCAATTAGCGTCAAACTCAATTCCGGTGAAAATACAAACTTCCAATTAAAAATACCAGGCTCCCAGCCCAAGTGGACGATAAATTGATTTTTTCCCCACCAAATTTCATTTATCGCTGAAATGAATTGAAAAAAAAGTTCATTGTACGAAATAATTGAGCCGAGGGAAATTTTTCACTGTTCGTACTGTACATGGACAACAAATGCATATTGGAATACGGTCTATCGCTAGGAGAATCGAAGGAAAATCAAATCGGGGAAAACATCGACTCACCGGTGTACGGCTCGGGCTGGACCTGATCCGTTGGCAGGGTGAAACCACCGCCGCCCACGGAATTCGGCGGACAACCGTTTCGACCCTGTTGCGAGCGGAGGGTGTGAGTGGCGTGCAGCGAGGGACCGCGCGGTGGCACTTCCGGTGGCGCTGGCTCCGGAGGCGAATCTCTTCCGTTATCTGCCAACGGGACAAAAAAGAAAAATAGTCAAAAGACTTAAAAAAATACGTAACATTTTTTTTTAAATGCGAATAATCTATGGCAGATTTCTAATTACTTTTAAACGTAAATTCCTTTATCAGTCCTAGCGGAACTTAGTCCGCAACAATCCTTTAAAAATACTTAATAGAAAAAAAATAATCATCGGCGAATCCGCAAATCTTCCCCTCAAGACCAATTCCAATTCAGACATTTCCGAATTCAAATACAATCCAAACGAACTCGCGTTCATCAAATTGTCCTTTTTGGCGAAGTGTTACTCGCATCGATCGGTATAAAAAAAAAGAAAAAAAAAACGTACACGAGAGCAGGGTACGTGTATGTGCGACATATTCGTCGTGAAACTTGCAATATACGGAGTTGTGGTTATTGGTTATGGCGTATTATTCGATACACTCTACACTGTCGGATGCTATAAATCAATACCTCCCATGGCTCGTGTACTAATATATATATATATATACATATATAGGATTATTTGGCACATTCGTATGTGTGTATATGTATATATATATATACATGTGTGTCTTCTCTATATGAATCTATACAAACTGTGCGGTCTCCATCCCGAAACAATCTATACATATATGCACATATACGTACATATACCCACATACATAGATATATATCTGTGTGTATGTATAGGAGGTTATAACGTACGGATAGATAATTTGAGCAATGTGTATCCATTAGAGGCTTGTTAATGTTACACAGGACATTATAGTAAATCAAGGTTAATTTAGGGTCCACCTAACTCCGTACATTGCATGTGCGAGCTTTCGCCAAGCAGCCCAACTTAACAAGACCTATCTCTCTCGCCCAGCTCTTACGTCGATACTGTCCATTCTCCGTATTGAAGAAACATCCGCACACACAGTTTTTTCTTATCAACATATCGACGAAAAGTGATCACGAAGAGATTCGAGAGGACCGTCGTCTCGGGTCTTCGTGAGGACTCTTATCAGCCGATTGTCTTCATATCATAAATAATCCCTACGTAAAATAGATCAACATTATACGTGTTAAAAAATCCTTCCACCATATATACCTATATCGACGAGCGGTGGCGAAAAAAAAGTAACCGAATCCGGCCGAAGGCGCAACATCAGCCGTATCGTTCGTCGCGAGGGAGGAAATTCCACCGAAAATTCTACGTGTGTGTACGAGGCCACGCGAATTAAACAAAGCCGAGCGGAGCCCGAAATGCCGGCTAATGGACGAATTGAATAGGATTTGTCGGAGTACCCGACATCGAGAAGTTTACGGTTTAAAGTACATTTAGCGTCTCGGGGAGTGCGGGTAGAGAGGCGAGAGGGGACGGTGGCACTGCGCGAGTCAGCAAATGGAACACGTTCTCATTTGATCAAAGAGATACGTCAAGGACATCGAAAGCAATCCTGGCATTGTCGATATCAATGGCGCACAATTGTTGATAATTAGTTGGACGCAGAACGAACGCGAGTAGGGGGATCGTATGCTCCAGAGGCGGGCAGCGGTATACAGAAGGAGAGAGAAACAGAGATATTTTGATTGTTCGATGGCTTATTATGCGGGGTGGTATCGATATTAAGGCAACACGATACACAAAAAGAACAAGGATAAAAGTACATAAGTAAACAACAAGTAAATTAAAGTAAATAAGAAAGCACAACAAGCATAGAGGAAGAAGCTATATAAATTACGAAAATGATATAACAAAACGTAAGCAGAAAAGCTATACAATAAAAAATAACAAACATGACGCAGCAAAACATAGGAAAAAGAGCAATATAAATAAAGAAATTTAATTTAAAAGTTAATGGGCCACATCTACCCAGAGACTCGAAATAATGGCCAAGTTCCGTTTTTTCCGGGAGGTGGTTGGTGAAAAACAAACGCATTTTTTAAACACAGAGGTACAAGTGTTGACAGCCTTAAAACAAATTACCAAAAAATCCAGAAAAACGACGACTTCTTTTCATAGATGTTGTGTACTTGAGCGTAAATTCGTCGCCACTTTGTTAAAAAAAATATTTAAAAAATCGTCAACGACTCGCATTTGTTGTTAACTTGAATAACCCGTTTGGTTTTTAGATTTTAGATGGGCCGTTTAAGCTGGGGAGTGTCCACTGCCAAACGTCGCGAAGAAATTTCATCATCTGTCGGCGGCCATGTTTTTCTTGCTTATCTGTATATTTTGGTAGTTTTTTTTAAGGCTCTCAATATTCGTACCTTTGTGTCTAAAAAAAATGTGTTTCTTTTTCACCAACCGTTTCCCAGCAAAGAAAATCGGAATTTGGTCATTTTTTCGCGTCTCTAGGTAGATTTAACCTCTTAAAGAGAGAATGAAGTAGAGTAGAGACAGAGAGAGAGAGAGGGGGGGGGGAAGGAGTAGTAGGAATAAAATTTTCAATGATTTTCAACCTGACTGTTCTCTCGTCGCCGTCCACCATTAGAATCCGACTAACCGCACTTGTCAAACGTAGCCCGCGCGCTTATGTGTAATTGTATATGGACGCACGTATACATATATAGGATTGTCGGTATCCGTTATAGCGCGAGGTGAGAAAGCCGTGCACATTTTCCCTCGTCGTTTTCCCGCCAAACCCAGCCATCACCTCGCTCCAATATGCCTCGTGATAATAATAGTTTAATTAAATCGTACTGCGAACACAGCGGAAGGTTCGAAAGCCCGCACTGCAACGCAGGCGTCCGTCTGGCAATGCGTTTCTGTCAACTGCAGCAGACGCCGCGGTGTGTGTGCAACGGTCGAACGACATATGTGTATATATATATGCATACATATGTATTGAGAGATGATTTTGAAGACATTGCAAACCGTCCTCGTAGTAGCCTATTGTCCTCGAACGAGACATTATGCCAACGTAGGAGCACATTCGTATAGAAGTCATTTCGAGGACCGTCCTCGGCCCAAAATCGAAGAATCGACTTGGAAAAATTGAAGGCCCCGGCGCGAAATAATTAGGTGGGCTGATAGACAACATTGCGTAGGTATAACGGGTTCAAAATATGCGGTTCCGGTACAAATGTGTGTGCTTGTGTGTGCAGCGATCGAATGCTTATAGGGAGAACAGACTTGCGCCATCTACGCCATTGTTCCCATTCTGTTATAAACAGGACTCATATCTCCGCCAACTTTATACCATGAATATATATATATATATATTCGTTACAGTTATTGAACAATTTAACCGAAACTTCGACCTCTCTCTCTCACTCTGTATGCTTCTCTTTCTCTATAACAATTTGCCCCTCGCCCTCTCCATTTTTTGTTTCTCTCTTTGCCCGCAACGAATAATGGGTGCGTGTAACACGTGTAATTCGCGTAATTCGGATAAGTCGCGAAATCGAGCGAGCATGGTTTCGCGATCACCGGTCACGTTTATTATCAAACGAAATAGAAAATTATGTTATCGCGGTGGTGTGTGCGCTCACCCCCCGCTTGTGCTACGCCGGCAGTTCGTATTATGAATATCGTTTCGACGCGATACCATCGGCTTTTTATAACGCGACAAATCACCGGGATTAAAATGACATTGGGGGATAAAACAGAGAGAGGGAGAAAGAGGGAGGGAGAGAGAGAGAGAGAGAGAGAGAGAGAGAGAGAGAGAGAGAGAGAGAGAGAGAGAGAGAGAGAGAGAGAGTTCAGCCACGGTTAATAATACGTAATCGATACTCGAACAAATTTTATTAATGCACCGATGCGTTACGCACGTCCATAAACCTTTGCCCTTTTTGTTTCCTGTACATGGATTCACGTATCAGACTCCCTACCCCTCCCCCCCGCGACCGGGGTTATCACCGCGTTACACGACTCATACGATTCGGCTCCAAATTGCTCCAGAAATAATTTTCAACGTGTTGCTTTCCTCTGTAAGCAGCTTCGATTCCATTTCGTCCTATTCCCGCAAGCCCTCCCAATGTCTGCAGGAACTAAAGAGACAACTTTGTGTCTTCTGCGATAGCTCGTTATGAAGGTATCGCGAATTCTTCAACACTGATCAGCGAAACGCTGGAGGACTTCTCGAAGAGTAAAATTGGCAGGTGCAAATTGGCCTACTTATTCCCGAGTAATTCGCACGAGAGGCTGACTGATATTTCTTGGAGTACGTCAAGGAGGACTTCGAACGGTCGTTCAAACGAGATGGAGTCGCGTAATTAGATTCGAGCGGGTAAGCCAGAGGAGAACCGTCCGCTGGTGCGTCTCTCGCACGAGGTCATTTACGCCGCCAATTATGGGTTACGATGGCACCTCGTTGACACCTAGACGCCCGACGATCCTGCGGATATTCCTCATCGGGGATTCCCGTAGTGGTGTTCGGCCCGTATCTCTCCTGGCCTGGCAGACTACGTCGTCTACAACGGGTTGCATTTACGGTTGGGGCGGGCGGGGGGGGGGGGGTAGGTCTGCGTGTTACATATTGGGGCTGCAAGATGGCCGTTTATGCGACAGATACCTGGGAGCTGTCGGGAGGAAAACAGACACCCCGAGAATCGGAGGATTCGAGGTCCTGGGTACACAATACGGGAAGAGGCGCGCACAGTGGAACGAGACAATATTAGTCAGACACCTCGCGCGAAAGGGATTCACGAGCCAGGCGGTGGACAGTGATTTGATGCGGTTAGCTGTTCGCATCGGTGATTCGATTTAATGTACCAACACCTCTTTAAATCTCTCTTCGTTCCTCCTATACCCAATGTATCACCATAACAGCCTTTCTCTCTCTTCTCCCTTCATCCATGGGTGTACGCGTTCATGTAAATCCGAATTATTTCCAACGGCGAATCGACTCGGGATGGAGATCCGAATGTGCGAACCACAGGCGATGGTTATGGAACGCGAATGGTGGACTGGAGTATAACCCTGCTCCTCCCTGTCGGGACTTCTTGGCAAAAGTCGCGGACTTGACGATGATTCGCTTTAACGCCCCGAGGCTCTCGACTCAGCTCCCACAATGTCGCGATTTGATTAAGACCGGTTAAAACTCTCAAGCCAACCTTCGTCCTCTACCAAGGAGAGCAAACTTCTCTCCAAGTTACTTTGAAATCCCGCTTTCCGAGACGCTCAACGAATTTTTAGGCATTCGTGAAAAAAAAAGATGCAGGTACCTCAAAGATGTGAGAAAGTGTGTCTCCAGCAAGGTTGACTCTGATCAGTTTGGTGCACAAGAAGTTTCCAATCGCTGTGAAGCACGAATTCATTGCGCGCATCATTGGGAACAATCGAGCCTGAAGAAGAGCAACGAAAACATTGGTCCACGACTATACCGGCCGCATTTATCCGCATGGCTGTGGGAGTGAAGCTCGGGGACACGTTAACGATGGCCTCCGAGCCTGGCGGGTCACGAATGTGCCGCTATATCTCGGGAATTTTCGACAATGATATATTTTAATGCCAGCTCTGCACAAGCGCGCCCTATCGTTGGGGTAATGTCCGGTAAATTTACAACGGGTTCTGGCTCCGGTGACCCTTCAGATACCGTATCGTTCTTTTTTGCTCGTTCTCTCTCCCTCTCCCTCTCTCCATATCCGTTCGGCTTGCGATATCGACTGCACAAAACGTAATTTCCGTGTTCACGAGAAAGCGTGTACCCTTTATCGAGAGTAAATCCAGTTGGCGATTAAGCCCTGACTGCGTATAACACGCTTCAGCACGTTTTCCCTCAATGAAACTGCGCGGGAATGAATCAACGATGTTGATGACTGCCGATGTGGAATCATCTCATCCCAAGTTGGTCGGCAATCGAGCTGCGCACAGTCTATTGCCAAGCGCAAGTCCAGATGGTGCTTTTCGCGTAACGCGGTATCAAGACAGATCATTGGACAAATTCATTTGGACATTCCACGAGCGAACGAGATTGATGACGTCGGTGGATATTCGCCGAGTACCCAAGACCGCGAAACCGATCAACGAAAACGGCAACGCAGTCACGAACGAGACACACGCGGTGACCTTTGAGAGAGATGGAGATAGTACCCAACGTAATTCCAGATGCTAGCTCGAAACGACTGGCGACGTTCCGTGGATCTCAGATGAGGTGCTTACCTATGGCCAGCGCAAAGCAAAATCTGAATCACGATGGTGCACGTATAAGAGAGACGAGATTCACCAGCATAGAACGGAAGGGATGGAGACAGAGATCAACTCAGTGTGTATAACTGGTACAAGAGATATAGTGGATTGAACGAGGATGTAGGTTGAGCAGATATCCAAGAGAGAAAGAGAGAGAGAGAGACGGAGAGAGAAGGGTAGTAGACGAGTTAACGCGGCGGGTAAACTCTGACCGTTGGGAACCATTTGCTAATAGATGCCTCGACATCCCGCCATTAGACCGCAGGGACATTCCACCGAGCGCAATATCCCATCGGAGGATTCGGACGCGAATTACCCAGCACTCTCTACTCATCTCGCTCCGAGGCTGCAGTCTCTGCGGCGATCCTGTTAATTTCAACGAGAACCAGCTTCAATAGCTATACACGGCCGGGTTTCCGTCATTCGCAAAACGTCAGGCTTAGCCAATCTAAGGAGCAAGATATTTGGCGGAGCGCTCTCTCTCTCTCTCTCTCTCTCTCTGGCGGGGCCGAAACCCTTCGTCAGACAAAGGTCCATTTGACAGAGATGTAGCTACGCGGAGAGAGACAGACTATGTGAAAGCTTCAAGATATGATATATTCCGTGCTAGTGATTCTGCGGCTCCGGGAATCCGGCCGACTAGGATTCTGCTCGTTCCGCTATGAAATATTCAAGGTTGTCGGAGATTTTCAGCTTTCCCGGTTGAACGCGGCTACCTCGAAGGGAACCTCCTCAACGGATCTTCCCACAGTTTCCAATCTTCCCAAGATATTCCTCCATACTTATCACGTTCTCCCTGCCGACCCGCACCCAGGTGGAATTTCGATCCACCTTCTTTCCCGCCGTGCCGAGGTCACCAAATAATTGGTAGGTTGTTCTACGCAGAGCGGGGGAACTGCCAGCCGAGGCGGACAGAGCAAGAAGGAGAGTATACATGTCGTCAGGCAGGCAGACGCGCAGAAGAGGGAGTTGGAAACGAAGAGACAGCCCGGGACGCTGGAAGCGGAGTTAGGATGGAAGAGTATCAGGTACCGCGAAACGAGATCTCCTCCGAGTTCATTAAAAAGTTAGGTGAGCCCACTACGATATACCTTTCAGCGTCATCTCACGGCCGCAATGTTACGACCTTACGGTGTAATGCACTGTTCCCCGGCCCCTATATATCCTCCGGTGAACTTCACTCGCGGTATGACGTAAAGCAAAGCTCAGGAGATAAGAGAAAGAGAGGCCAAAGGAGACGCTGAGTGAGATAGCAGGCGTGCCGGCGTTGCCGTCGCTTCGACAGCAGTTATCTATGTACCTTCAGCGTCTCACGGCTTCAAGAGTGCGTTATCCATGAGGAGCGGGGGATGGAGGAGGGGTCTTCTCCGTGGGTGATGCGGTGACGACGCGGTAACCAAGGCAAAGTGGGCCCTGCCGTCCACGCTCCAGCATCCAGATAGTTATACGAAGCCCTTGGTCAACCAGACTGATAGTGTACGCGGCCACTGCCGCGGCTACCAGGGAATAGACCGAGCTCGTATATAGCGGTATCGAGGCACGGGGAGTACAACTACAGCGAGCCCAACCCGCAAAAGCTCCGCGAGTATATGGAAGGCCTAAATACTCTCGGCGTCCAACCTAAAACAATATAGTGGCCGAGGGGCCCGTTAACTTCGCAGTGACCTCACCTAACTAGCGACCGGACGAGAGGGGTAACTGTTAACTCGGTTACTCCGTAGTCGCGCCAACCCCAGGCTTCCGAAAGCTTCTGCTTACTCTTGCTCGGCTTCGTATATAGGGCCACGAAGCGGTGGCAAGCGTGTGGAGGACACGGCCGTGGTGGTGAACGCAAGTGCAAGTAGAGTTGGCGGCCAGTTGAAGTGAGCAAGCTGAAAACTGAGCGAGAGGAAAATAGCAGCGGGCTAGCTAGAAGGATAATAGAGCTAGGAGAGCTGGAAGCTCGTTTCTGTACACAGCTACCAGGTACCAGGTCCAGAGACGACCACCCTGCAACCGGGAAACCTCACCATGTTCTCCTCCACCTCTCTCTCTCTCTCTCTCTCTCTCTCTCTCTCTCTCTCTTACTCTCTCTTTCTCGCTTGGCAGCCTACCTTCCGAAACGCATAGCTCCACAAACCACCTAGGCACCTTTCCCAACGCACGAACAACATACGCGAGGACAACAATAGACCCAACTCCGGAAACAGAAAGTCCTTGGTTATTTAATGAGCCACCGCGTAAGGTAGTTTGCCGATTATTCCATTGTTACGGGCGACTCCACGGGCTCTTCTACACCTCAAATAACCCTGCAGCGTGTGTCGACGCATATACGCGTATCCGCACGTTTTTAAGAATACACCTTCACCAGCCAATCTATTGCGCAAACCTCCCAGTCACTTTCGCATTTCTCACTTTCTTCAACGACCTCCATTTGATGCCAATTTGTCTCTACCGGAACCAGTCGTGGCCTATCGGAGTGATGATCTCGTTATTTGGTACCCAATTGCGGTTTCTTTTCATCCCTATGTCTACCAAAACATACAAGTATTCCAACTTCATTCTGATGACTATTTCGGGCAAGCAGACACAAGGTGAATAAGCAGCTATCAGGTCAGCAACATTGGAAATATATATGCTGAAAAATAACAATAATCTATTCGACCATTTGGCACTCAACTACCGAATCCTAACAAAGATTCAAACAAGTCTTCCAAAAGTAGCAATCAGCCTCGTGCAAAATAAGCCCAATAGGATCATACTTAAAAATTCAAGTTCCAAGCCGGTAGACGATCGATCCTACTGATTTTTGACCTCTCGCATCATTTACTCATCGCGTAATGTCCGTGCGTATATTCGCGCTGACGGAAAGAGAACGTATATTGGAAGGGAAGTTGGCGCGAAACAGCCGCCAACTATTGATTGACGCACGTAGAGGCTCCGTTACATCGAGAGAAGAGCTTTGGAAATACGTATCCCGAGGATTCGCTTTCTAATCTCGTTAGCACGGGATATCCAACATATCGACGATTCCATCAAGTCAATCATATTTCGACGTGAACACGGGTATTCTATTTCGAACAGAAGCTACAACGTTTTATCCGCTCCTAATCGTGTTCAATTACCGTATGTCTCGTTGGTAGAAGATGACTTTCTAATCGACCTTACAGCAATTTTCAATTAAAATGCACGTGGGGCATTGTGCAACGGTTTAAATATTTCTGACATTCGCACATCGGGAGCTATCAAACGATATCTTATTAGGTACATATGAAAACAAAAAATTGGCTTCTACTGCAGGGTATTTCAGGATGAAGAAAAATGGTTTTCAACTTCACAGATCATTGAACTCCAACTACACGTCAATTTCCAAAGTCCTAGATTTGATATTGGTTGCTGGGGGTTCGTTTGGGTGTGGTAGAAACTCGTCGCCACCTTTTTTAACTCAACTGTTATCCAATATTTCCGTGCTTCAAAATCACATGTGATTTTCTTTTAATTAAAAATAAGGGAACTCGGATATAATCGCGTTAGAGACGTTAATCGTGTTCGTGACACGGCTTGTTAAGTTTAACGCGTACGAAGACTTTAATCCGCAATTACGTTAGGGGCGTCAGCGCTGACGAAGCGTGCAGGAGTACCCGGCTGCATTGGCCCGACCAACGGGAAGAGATTCATCTCTGCTAGTCATCGAGGCGCAAAAACGTCTCCTCGCACAGCAGCCTCGTGTTTCGATCTCGCTGCGTACATGGAAAATCCAAACTTATAATTGCGAATGAACGTCCGGTCGAATTAACATTGTGACTAGGCTCAACGGTTTGCTGCACGTGAATTCGTTCAGGTGGCTCCGAACACGTGAATACCGTTCGTGTCAAACTTCGCCACCAATTGGATCACTGAAAGATTTATTTTTTTCCATCCACTACAAATAATTAGCGCATGTTTAAAAAATCACTGGAATGCATTCAAAAAGTGAATCGGGCTAATTGACTCTGTCGTTGGCGAAGCCCAACTGATCAACCTCCATAAAGCTAGCAGAGCAAACTCCCGAAAATGGATTTAATTGATATCAAAATTTTGTGCTTTTTATGTGCTAATTTTGTGCTCCATTTAAAATTTTTGTGCTCTTACCGTTTAGCGGGAAATTAGAAATCAAAAGTGCTCTGCTGGCTTGTATTTACATATTCACATATTTACTAAATGTGGACTACTTTGATTTGGCGATATCGAAAAAATAACCATTACTCGTATTGGCGGGTAATTTCGGTCTTGTGGGGGTGGTTTTGGGAGCAATTTGCGTTTTAGCGGTTTGGCTCTTAAATATTCGTACAGCACATAAAAAGCACATAAATATTATGTATTTTCATGTCAGTATATCCAAAAAATGGTAAATTCTCTTATTTGGGGGTTTTTGAGGGTCTATATCGGGCGAAAAAAAACATAGGGGTTTGGCTGTTCGATATTCGCAAAGCACATAAAAAGCACATAAATATCACGTAGTTTCATTCTTAGATAAGCCAAACATCATTAAGTGCTCTGCTAGCTTGATGGCAAGCCAGCAGAGCACTTTTGATTTCTAATTTCCCGCTAAACGGTATGAGCGGAAAATGTTTAAATGGAGCTCAAAATTAGCACATAAAAAGCACAAAATTTTGATATCAATTAAATCCATTTTCGGGAGTTTGCTCTGCTAGCTTTATGGAGGTAACTGATCATTTCAGAGAAAAATGGAATATTGGGATATTTCAGAATCATTTATTCCATCGAACGAACGATTTATCGAAATAATCAAATATTTCAGTGGTTCAACTGAATATTTTGTTGGCCACCTTCAATTGAACAATTTCGGGATGCCAATTCATTATTTATTGAAAAATGGTAACTTAAAAATAATTTATTCCGTCGTACTAACGTTTAATCGGAATAATGAAATATTTCAGTAGTTCAACTCAATATTTCGTTGGCCACCTGTGAACGAACAATTTCGTTGATCCACTTGGGCTGATTAACTCCGCCATTGGAGGATGCTAATTAATTCTTTATTGAAAAAATGGAATATTAGGTTACTTAGGAATTATTTATTCCATCGAACGAACGATTTATCGAAATAATCAAATATTTCAGTGGTTCAACTGAATATTTTGTTGGCCACCTGCAATTGAACAATTTCGGGATGCCAATTCATTATTTATTGAAAAAAGGGCAATTTAAAATAATTTATTCCGTCGTACTAATGATTAATCGGAATAATGAAATATCTCAGTCGTTCGACTCAATATTTCGGTGGCTGCCTGTGAATTAAGAATTGAGTTGATCCATTTGGGCTGATAAAGTCCGTCATTGGGGGGTGCCAATTGATTAGTTTTTTGAAAAAGGGATATTAGTTTGTTTCAAGATTTTTTTTATTTCATCGAACTAACGATCAAGCGGAATAATGCTTGATGCGCTAATAAAGCGGAATAATAAGTCCAATGGTTCGACTCAACGTTTCATCGGCCACCCGTGAATAAACAGTTTATTTGATCCAAGTGATTTTTTTTCTCCTTGTCGAGATTGCAATCTGCGCCACATTTATGGCGAGTATTCCAGACACAACGCACTAGAAAGGTTCATCAGCGTTTAGCTGATTAGCCAAAAATGACGGATGTTCGACCAGTCTGTTATCTCGCAGCCGACGATTGTCCAGACGATTATCGTTGTACGGAAATTGGTTTCTCGATCTTGAAGGTAGCTCAAACTATTGAAACTCACCGTTGTTGAGATGCATCCTGGTGTGCTCGTTGGGAAATGACGTCTCGGAGCGATCGCTCGCCGTCGAACTCGAGCTCAGCGCACTTGCGTGACCCCGTCGCGATCTCCGGCCGAGCGTTCCACCCCCTGAACCCCCTCCTTTCTTTGACGGGGCCGCATAAATAGCTTCGCCTTCGAAAATCAGGAATAAAATATTATAGAAGGTTCGAGCATATTTGAAATGAAAAAAAAATGCCATTCCTTCAGGAATAACCAGGTCACCATCCACCTGGTGTGTTACTTACCAGTGCCATTGCGCGAGGTTCTCTCCGAGGAGACACTCCCGCTGTAATGATGCCGCCGAGAATTGGTGCTCTCGAGAGGGAACGGTGACGCTTGGCGATGATTCGGCGTCAAGGTTGGCGGTGGAGTTGGGAACGGCGTCGACGGACTGTCGGTCGCTGCACCCTCCGTATCTGAGCCGGTTCGGTACGTGCGTTCCCCGACGCCTGGAACAATTTGAAACGACACCAAAAATTATCTCGGAAAAAAACACACTTCGATCGTTTTTTTTATGCCAGTGAATTATTCATTATTTTAAGTGAATCAGGTATATATTAAAAAATAATAACAATGAAAATGAATTATGTATTCTTGTAAGTAAATGCATTATTTGTATTGATAACATTTTTTTAAAACGATGGCAAATTAATTTGTTATCCTTATTGATTAAAAGTTAAAATAAGTTATGTATCCTCGCAAATCAATTCGTTATTTTTATAGACAAAAAGTTGACAAAAATGACGTTCCCTTGCAAATAATTTCGTTATACATATCAATAAAATATGAAAATCAATGTTCCACCATCGCAAACGGATTGATGGTTTTATTTAAATTAAAAAAAGAAAAAAATTATATTCCTCGACGCACCAATGTTGTTTCGATACGCACTAGATTCTCTCCCGGCTATATTCACTTTTCTGAGCACCAGGGTGGACTTAATAAAAATCAATAAGCATTGGCAATATCGCGGATTAATGAGCAAATATTGCGATCGAGGCAAGAGCAAGATCGAATAGGATGATTCGCGATTCGATGAACGCGATCATATAAAAGAGGGTCGAAGATACGACGACGAGGTTATAACGCCGAGAGCAATTTCAGGATACACGTTTGAGCAGCGACAACGCCGACGACGAGGACGACGACGTTTAATGACTGTGCCTTCGGCTATTTATAAAACTTTCCTCATTAATTACCGACAAGATTCAATCCTCCTTAACATCCTTCAGGGGTACTCGCTCTTTCTCCCTTTGTCTCTCTCTCTCTCTCTCTCTCTCTCTCTCTCTCTCTCTCTCTCTCTCTCTCTCTCTCTCTCTCTCTCTCTCTCTCTCTCTCTCTCTCTCTCTCTCTCTCTCTCTCTCTCTCTCTCTCTCTCTCTATGACTCTCTTTCTGCTCACGCGGTTTGCCCTTTTCCACGTCGCGGGATCTTCCCAGCCCGCGGCTCATTTTCTTCCTTTGCTATATACGCGACGTACGCCATCAGCCCTTTCTTTGCCAAAAGAGAACGGGAGAGAGAGAGAGAGACCACCGCGTGGTGGTTTACCGCTCGCGCTTTGTGACGGCAACGTCGGAGGAAGGAAATTTAACAGAAAATTAGACTCGCTTCGTACCCACACAGTTCCTCATAGTGTGCTCGGACCACCGTAAACTTTTTACACTTTTTTACGTATTAACGGGATAATTGTGAAAGAAAATGACAAGAGCTTTGTTTTCTTTTTTTTCTCGCGTGCTTTCAATATTTACTCGTCGCTATTTTCGCGGTATATATATATATATATATATATATATATATATATATATATATATATATATATATGAATTAACGTCTTACAGCTACGATGAAACGAATGAAGGAAATTTTTACTCATGAAATTGTTCGCAACATTGTAACAATTCAAGAAATAAATTAAAAAACATTGTTAATGTAAGTCGAAGGTGTGAGATTTAAGTCAGAAATTATTTCCCATGTAAAATCTATGCATAAAGTGAATCATTGAACCAAAAATTCCTTAAAAAATGACTCACATTATAGTTAATAATTTACATAAAGAATTATCATTTTTTATACAAGCATTTAACAAAAGTACTCGTATATTTTCAAAGAAAATAATATTTCATAATACATTGAATAAATTTAATTGTTATCGAAATAAACCGACTATCTTATTCGCGTATGTTTGTATAATAATTCTTATACAATATTAATGAACGATTTGATATTTCCGATGGATAATTGAGGTCCTTACATGTAATTATGAATTATTTAGAATTGAAATTGAATTACGATATTATAGATCAGAATCAATCTTAATCAATATCATTTCAACAATTTTATTCCAATTTTTAAACCCTTCATACAGAAAGTTTCATATACGAGCGATATTTTAAAAAAGTTTCGAAGCGCGATCGCCAGGCGTTTAAATATAAATATGTGCATACAGAATTGTAATATTAAAGTCGCAAAATTTGAAAACGCCACGCGAGCAAGAACCTGATACATTCGGATTCGCGTATTTACGTATGTAGGTACACGTGGTGACCTCCATTTTGACAGGAACATTTTCGTTCGTTGATGTTATTCGCGACCGGGCACGACAAAAGGAACCCTGGGAGACAAGAAAAATATACGAATTGAAGAAAAATAGAGTCGGAAATGGAAGGATACGAGAATAAGGGTGTACCCCGGTTATGTGTGTGTGTGCGCTCAAGGAGGGACGTAGTCGCGAAACGTCTGCGAGGGTGAGTTTGGGCCGTTCGTTCGAGCTTGCTCGGTCGCCCCCTGAGCTGGGGGATGTACCAGTGGCGCTCATATTGCTCGCATTAAACTTTCATATTCAATCTTGCCACCCACCGTTGGGGCTTCTCACCCCCCTCTCCCTCCATCTCGGCAAGGCGAAAACCAACGGGAGCAAAGAGGGAGAGAGAGAGAGAGAGAGAGAGAGAGAGAGAGAGAGAGAGAAAGAGCGTAGACGAAGAGAAACCAGCATCAACCCCACGTGTAATTGTGTTATGCTCTCTTGTACCCAAAACTACCCTCTCTCGTACGCTACCCCAGCCCCTCGACGTCCTCTTTTCCTGCTACTCACTTTCCCGCTCTCCCTCCCCCGCCGTTGGCCTTTCGGCTTCCTCTGCTTGCCGTTTTTCCTCATCCTCCCCATTCGACGAAATTCTATCCCGAACCTCTGCACGCTTTGCTGGATCTTTCGATAGAAACCCTCTCCCTTTCTCTCCATGTCTCTCTGTCTCTCTCCCTCTCTTTCTTGTTATTATTGTTA
This sequence comes from Ophion slaviceki, assembly GCA_944452715.1. NCBI lineage: Eukaryota > Metazoa > Arthropoda > Insecta > Hymenoptera > Ichneumonidae > Ophion > Ophion slaviceki. The sequence continues at coordinate 28,926,191 of OX101794.1, read as the reverse complement.
GACGATTTTATTTAGTAATGTCACGATTTATTATTATAATTATTGCCGAAATATTTCGATGATAATATTATTATTATTAGGATGGCGATTTTTAAAAAATCATTATAAACATGTTTTTGTCATGATTATTATCATAAAATTTTGTTATTGTTACTTAATTACTATTCGTATTTCTTATCGTCATGACGATAAGAAATACTAACAATAACTAAGTAATGCGTCATAAGAATGTCATTTAGTATTATGAGATTGCATTATTATGATTATTATTGTAAGATTTCGTGATTGTTATTATGATTGAGAATTCTGTTGTTATTGTTTTTATCGTCTATTTGATTGTCAATTGAATATCATTATTATTACTTTTTTTATGGTTATCTTTTTGACAGAATTACATATACTGTTAATGTTTTTTGCCTCATTATGCAATAGAGCATGATACAAGTGTATCAATCAAACAATTAATCTTAACCGCTGTCTGTCTGCTTGACTCTCTCTCCCTCTCTAGTCACATTCGTTTTTGAGATACATACGGTTCGAAAGCATCGCCTCGATCGTTGCGACGATTGCGGCTCGTCCAACAATCGAAATGTATTAGCCATCCTCGACGACAAATTGATTAAATTGCGACCGGCATAAGTTTAACTCGCCCACGATCCTCGCTTATTCTTTTATCAGCCTCACGTTATTGGAGTTGTGATCGAGCACTTTATATATCCTGTTACGGATGGACAATCCTGCAACCGTCGATAGGTCAGATAATATCCTACTATATGCTGGAATTTCAGTTTAGTAAAAGTTTCGCGGTTTTCAGGATAAAAATCATCTGCTTTTGTTTTTTCGCAAGCCATTTCCACAAGTGATAACTTTTTTGACCCCGGTTTTAAAAAAATACTCTCAGTTATTTGTTTTATCAAGAAAATTCTTTTTAACCTCAAATGTTCAGGAAACTTTATGAAAAAAAACACATACAGAATTTTCATGCAAATCAATTCGAACATCTAACTTTGATAGCCTGCGTTGTAAAAAATGTACTACACATAACGTGGCAATTACTTTAAAAAGTTGCTTATTTGTTGTCAGTTTATATCACTTGTAGAAATGGCATGCGAACAACCAACAGCAGATGATTTTTTAGCCCCTAATCCGTGAAGGTTTTTGAGGCACCTTAATCCCGTGAACCTGGGTCGTTTTCGTTTTTGCGCTACAAAACCAACAATTGTCAATGAAAAAAATCTGAAAAAATGCATGGTCAATCTGTAGGCCGTACTTCTCAAAGGTAAAGAGGGTTTTTTTCCGTCTTACTTTTAATATCTTTTCGTAAAATATCAAGCAACCTGCGAAAAAAATGATTTTGGGCAGGACGAAAACGACCCAGGTTCACGGATTGAGGGTTAAATAACTTAAAGTCCAAAATCTCGAAAACCGTGGGACTTTTACTCAACTGAAATTCCAGCATATAGTAGGACATGATCTGACCTATCGACAGTTGCAGGATTATCTATTCCTAACAGGACACCCTGTATATATATATATATATATATATATATATATATATATATATATATATATATATATATATATTTATATTTATATGTATATATATACATCTGTAAATCAACTCTTCTCAGAGACCCAAGACGTACGGTGCGCATCAATACCGCATCACAACAACGTGCGCTCGATGTAGCAGCTTTCTGGCTTCAAGCACCGCGACGAAAGCCAAGTCCCCGCCGTTGTATCGTCAAAATCCTTCAAGTTCGTTCCCATACTCGATCTCGGGAAAGACGCGTGAGTACGAGCGCACGCGTTACGCAGGACACCGTGCACGGTATACATATGTCTATGCGACATGTATTATGTAAGTAACGGCATAGGGGGTGTGTAGTCGAGAATCCTTGGGAAGGTGCTTCAAGGATAAGGTGCGCGGGTCTGAGCAGGGAGAGAGAGCCGGTTGCGGAGTGACGGGCGGCGAGGGGTGTTCAGGGGGTGATGGTTGGGAGCTTATATCACTGCCGTCGACGCGCGCTATCGCGATGCCATTTCGTAAAGAAGCTTTCGTTTCCATCCGAACGTTCACTTCCACTGTAAACCGTAAAGACGGGCACGATTTATCCTGCGAGAATCCTCGGCGAACGAACGAGCCCCAGGCTTGAAAAAGCTCACGGCCGATTTACCTGGTGTTCCTTTCTTCTGAATTTACTGCCTGTACGTTTTACACGTGTCTGCGTGTTGTCGATGGAATTCGCTTTCAAACTACAATGATAATTATTTTTTTACAATAATTATGACTATAAGTATTAGCATGGTTATTGTTGCTGTCGTTGTTGTTGGTATGGCATTGTTATTATTTTCAGGCAAAATAATCTACTTGATCTGATATTCTGGTAAGCTAAACAATTGATGTTTTTTACTGTTATTATGATTATTGTTATTGTTGTTGTTATTAATGATGTATTCCTGCTATTTTTATGAGCAATTTTCGTTATTAGCATCACCCATGAGTCTTCATTATGTGTCTATCATTGTTGTTGTGTTTATGTGTACTATTGAATAAACAAAAATTAAACTAATTATATAAGTGATTATATTTATACTGCCTATTGTTGTTGTTATTATTTTATTATGATTTTTTAAATTCACATTTCAATACTTATATTATTGTTGTTATTATTTTTTTAAATATTTATATTCATATTATCATTTATATTGTACATTTTATATTTTCATACTTATTTTTATTATTATTATCATCCACCACTCTTCAATCTAAGCATCGTTATTATCATTCGTTTCGTTATGCAGCATATTGCATTTCAAGGATGATGAAAAGTGCGCGTATTGTCGTAAACAGGCTGGTTTTTCCGCCTCCGACGGCTCCATCCGACTCGGTTGAGCCGTCGGCGCACGATCTTGGGGCTTCGGCTTTCCATCGAGTAGTGCAAGTCGTACATATAGCGCGTCAAGACAAGAGGAACGTTGCGGCATAAGCGTATGAAATTCAGCGTATAGAGTTGAAAGATGAACGGGGAAGCCCGGGGATCGTCTCGCGGTAATAGCGAGACGCCGGAAGCCCGCCCGCGCACCAGAAATGTATTTTGTTTTTGCGGGGCGAAACGAGTTACCATGGTGACTCGTGAAACGAAAGCCGTCTCGCGTGCGCGAGTATCGAATTCGTTTAACCTGAGAATGATGCCCAGACGCGCATATATGAACGTTTTCGTTGCGGTGGTACCCTCGTCCGCACTCTTTTCCTCTATTGCCGTTTCACGTGTACACCAGTACGGGAGAAAAAGTTACCGCCGAGGTGGCGAGCACGAACAATCATCTCGACATTTTTCTTCGATGGGTTTCCCTCTTCGAGGGAATTTTTTCTGGCCTCAAAGCACTTTGGAGCTTTCCACATATTTATATACAGAGTGCTTCGTAACTATTGGGGCTTCCTTATGAGCATAGGGTGTGGTGGTGCGATCGAAATGTTTCTTGAAAATGTAAAAAAATCATTATTTGAATTGAATATTTAATTGAATATTAATCAATATTCGCATAAATAATTATAAGAGTTATTCCATTTTTTTCGCTATCGGAAGATGATTTTTAAAAATAAAGCCTCACTTTGAAAAGAGTTGTCATTCGCCGGTATAATTTAATTTTCTTCAATATTACCTGTTGATAAATAAACCCCTTAACAAATAATTTCAAAAACATAACAATCATTGCCTCGCGAGCTTAATCGAATCCCCATAATTCGTTACGAATTTATTCGTAAGAATGCAACATTACCGCTGGATACACAAGCCCGCTAAGAAATCATGCTAAAAAGCAACAATTATTGTCGCACCCGCGACTGCTAATAATTACCCAACCGAAACAATGATAAATAATTATTCCATTTTGTTCTCGTTAGTAGCCTGGATAATTATAATTAAACCTCGTTCCGCACTAAATCGATCGCACTCTTCGCGGACAAGAGAGACAGAAATAGAGGGATATTTTATTCCTACTAGTTTAAATATTTCACTTGAAGGTGAAATGACCCTGGATTTCCTCGTGCCGAGGGTACACGAGCGTGTGTTCTTCTCCCCCTAAGAGGGCGATGGGGGGGGGGGGTGGTGGCAAACGTTATGTAAAAACACGTTTTAGCACCCTCGTAAATTTTTCAATTCACCCAAGCTTTGGACCGCTTTTCTCCCGATGCACAGAGGACGACGCGAGTATCAACCCAAGAGAAGCTCCATACGCGCCTCACGGTGCACCGGATACCGTTGCGTTAACTATCTACGAGTATACGAATACCGTATACTCGTGAATATTTATCACGATTGCGTGTACAGGGGAAATTTAAACATCCCCGACGCGAGGCACTTTCGTACCTAAGTCTCCCTACGTATATACGTCGTGTATACGCTAAAGTCTAAATCAATAGGAGTGTATTTCTCATGTACGATCCACTATATATATCGGCCAAAAATAAGCGACTTCACCGTATCGTAGGCAATTTCTTTTCTGTTCCGATTTGGAACTTCACTCTGCGCCCATTCCCTCCGTTATCGTTTTTTTTCTTCAAAATGCCCTTTGACGCATCGAGTTCAGACGTTTTTTTTTTCGATTTTTGGCCGAATTTCAAAGACGGATAATCGATTTTTGCCAATTTTTCATACCTTCCTTTGCCTCTTTTTCAACCCCTTTTCAAGTGCATTTTTCAGACAAGCTAATCGAGATACCGGGATAAAGCAACCGACTCGCTCTGACAATGAGTGTAGAAAAATCCTTCTCAACCCCTTCCAATAAATGTATGTCACTCACAATCAGATAGGACCGACGCTGCGGCTGTTTGAATTGTCGCCATTTTGGCGATTACGTAAAAGTAGCCAAAAGGGACGAGTTTTTTTTACTTTTCACAAGTTTTAATGTATATTTATTAAGGGGTTGGGCCACTCTAGAGGCCGAAAAAATAGGCTTTTTGGGAATTTTTTTCTTCAGAAAAACTACAAAATAAATCGAGATTACGAAAAGGATGTTTATCATACATATCAGTGACTGTATAAAATAATTTTTTTGAAGCGATTAATTTCAAAATGGCGGCTGTGCAGCGTATATCTCAAAACTGCATTTTTTAAGTTGGCCGGAAACATAACTCAGGCAATTTTTTACCGATTCACTTGAAATGTTGAATGTATCTTGAAAAATACATTGTCTATGGAAGTACGGAGGATTTTTTAAATTATATTGCATAGTTCATTTGTTATTAACAATTATCTGACGATTTTTTAGCCAAATTTTTGGAAAGTGAAAAATTTCGTCAGATAATTGTCAATAACAAATGAACTATGCAATATAAAAAAAAATCATACGACGCTCTAACATAATCTTTTTCAATTGTTTCCACAATGCGAAATTTTGGAGCAAATAAGTCAAATTTGCGGCTAGTTGCGCGGCATCATTTCCTGGCATAGAAATCGGCCGCCGCAACGCTTCATTTTCTAGAGGAAGTGTTCCATCAAGCCGTTCCATCAGCCGGGCATGTTCCATCAAGAAAAAGGCGCAAAGAGTGTTTTCGCCGCTTGCAAAGTCGTGATTTCTCTATGAAGACCCAAAAAAAGCAGAGGGCTGTCGTGTATATCTACTATACGATAATGTACTGTACAGCGTGTCCTGGTATGAATGGATAATCCTGCAACTGGCGATAGGTCAGATCATGTATCTATGTGCTGGAATTTCAGTTTAGTAAAAATCCCACGGTTTTCGAGATGAAAATCGTCTGCTTTTGGTTTTTCGCATGCCGTTTCTGCAAATGATAACTTTTTTGACCCGGGTTTTTTTAAAAATACTCCTGCTTATTTGGTTGATCTAGAGAAGTCTTCTTTTTAACCTTAAATGTTAAGGAAACTTTATGAAAAAAGATCTTATGCAGAACTTTCATTCCAATTCGAAAATCTGACTTTGATAGCCTGCGGTGTAAAAAAAAGTACCACGAATATCGTGCCAATTGCTATAAAAAGTTGCTTAGTTACTGTCGATTCATATCATTTGTAGAAATGGCATGCGCCAAACCAAAAGGAGATGATTAAAAAAAAATAGCATAAAGCCCGAAATCTCGAAATCCGTGGGACTTTTGCTAAACTAAAATTCCAGCATATAGTAGGACATTATCTGACCTATCGACAGTTGCAGGATTGTGCATTCACAATAGGACACCATGTATAATATCGTGTACTATACCGTACAACGTCCTCAAAGTCAAATGCTTAAAAAATCGTCCTCCGTGTATAGGGGAGACCGGGGCAAAATGGTATAGCGGGGCATAATGGGACCGGGGCAAAATGGGACCGGGGCAAAACGGCTTTGGGGCAAAATGGAATAGTGAAAATCAACACTGCTGGAAAATACGTCATTGGGGCAAAACGGGACTGGGGCGAAATGGGCCCGGAGAAAATCAGGCTCCTCAGAAAGAGGCGGTTGGGGCAAAGCGGGATCGGGGCAAAATGGGACAGTGGAATAATTCGATGCAGAGGCGAAAGAAATGCAGGGGTGAAAAACGAGGGTTAATAAATGAGTGAAAACAGGTTTTATTGAATGTTACACGATATTTGGGTCACACTCTACTTACGATACTATAATTTAACGGTGGCAATGTTTAATTTTTATTGCTTGTTTAACTAAGCTAATTTTTATCGGCACAATTGTCGCAAACGGACTCGATTAAGTTATCGTCAGCATGGGCACATGAATAGTGGGCCCATTTGTTATTAAAGTTTGTTGAACAATTACTTTTGATTCTGCGGTCAGAACTGTACCAAACTTGACGTAAATTGTTATTTGAGCCTTCTTATTCGATTGGTACAATTTCTTTGTCGTTATTAATTATTTAAATAATCAAGTAATTTTTATAATCTGACGCGTGCAATTTATGGTGTTTTTTTTGTTTTTATCTTTCTTTGTTTTTTTTTAAATTTATTTTCTGCCAACTGCACGTTACTGATACTAATTTTCAAGCCATTGATGAAAATCTAACTCTTGTCAATTTTTACGTAAATTGTTTTATGAAACTAGAACCGCCGGTCCCCATGAAATCGACGGATATGTGTCGACAAATATGTTGGTCAGTCCGTATTATCTGCGTATATGTGGACTGAAACGAACCACAAGCACCATTTATATTAGATTATGTTTCAACAGCTCTTTCATAGAGCCGAAGCATGGATTTTCCTGTCATCCCATTTTGCCCCAAATTCAGCGGGCTGCGACACTTCATTTTTGTGTGTCCCATTTTGCCCCTATCCCATTTTGCCCCAAATCAAGCACCAAGAAACTTCATTTTTTTGCTATCCCATTATGCCCCGATCCCATTATGCCCCAGTGCCGTTTTGCCCCGGTACCGTTTTGCCCCGCTATACCATTTTGCCCCGGTCTCCCCTATATGTCTGCGTGTAGTGTACATCGCCGACATCGTACAGGGATTGTGAATTCTTTTAGCCGTGTCGCCACTGTCGCTTCCGAATATATATATACGCTTGGCTTCCGGAAGGATAAGAGCTCGGCAAAAGCGGCACTGATGGCGCGAGATGGGCGCGTTATTGGTTCTTCGATGTTACATTATATACGCTGTTTCTCGAGCGCGAGGGAGAGAAGCCAAAGAGAAACGATTTGACACGTGAGCGCGAGCAAAAGGAAAAGTGAGAAAGTCTCGTTGATGAAAACTCCCTTTGGCTAAAACCTGGCGCTCCTTCCCTCTCTCGCCCTGTCTCCTTCTTTGGCTCTCTCGCCCCAACGGATGAGACCACTTTGTTCATCGATATCGGTACGTCGTATTACGAGCTTCTCTCTCTCTCCCTCTCCCGCTCCCTCCTGACCTGACCAGCAGGGTCGCCGGCACAATGGGCAAAAACGGTGAAAGGCGAAGCAGAAGAAGAAGAGGAGAAATAGGAGAGAATAAAAAGAATCCGCGGGGCGTTTGTCGCAAAGAACGTGGCGGGATCGTGGGACAGCGGCAGAGGGGGTTGATCCGTGGTGCGAGAGCGATTTTTCGGAGGCCAGGCCGTGTGCGGCCTGTCGTTCCACCGTGCTTTTTCGAAGCTCCGAGGGAAAAGCGCGCGAGGGTGTGCGCGGAGAACCGACGGCTATGTGGAGAGTGGCGAGGAGAAGGAGGCGGGGGCGGATGGAGAGCGGCCGCGTCGAGGCACGAGCGAAACGGCGACGCAAATTAAATGTCGGATCAGAAACACGCCTGCTGTCACTGGCAACATTGCCGTGGGAGCGCAGAAAAGAGGGAAAAGAACAGTGAAATTACCATTTTAAATCTCCGGGGACACACAAGGAACCAGCGAGAGAGAGGGGGGGGAGAGAGAGCGAAAACGAGAGGTATGAAGAGTGAGGAGAGGGCATAGTGAGGAAAAGAAAAAGATTGAAAGAGAAGGGAGCATAGGCACGTAAAAAGCAGGACACAGAGGACCAGAGAAAGACAGAACGAAAGTGAACAAACGCGACCCCCTTAAAAACGGAGGAAATAACACGAAATACCCGAAGCTTCGCGAATATCACTCGGTAGTGCGAGCTAAGAGACCGCATTAGCCTATACCGCGATGTGCATATGGAGAGAACATAATCGTAAAGGATTTTGCGTGAATCGAGAGTGAAAGAAGCGCTTATTTCATACTCCGGAACTTTCCTAAGAGTAGTGTGCCAAAACAAAATAAAATACATCACAGTTGTGTGCAGATCAGAGTTGTGAATAATGCATTATTTTGATAGTGCATTACTGTATACATTACAAATTACAAAATTAATGTGTAATGGATATATGTTCCATTACAAATTAAAAAAGGGAATGTGTAATGGATATACGTTCCATTATAAATTACAAAAGTAATGTGTAATGGACATATGTTCCATTACAAATGACAAAAGTAATGTGTAATGGATGTGTGTTCCATTACAAATGACAAAAGTAATGTGTAATGGATGTGTGTTCCATTACAAATAAGAAAAGTAATGTACAATAAATGCATGTTCCGTTACAAATTACAAAAAGTAATGTGTAATGGTTGCACTATCCATTACAAATTTCAAAAGGTAATGTGTAATGGACGCATGTTCCATTACAAATTGAAAAAGTAATGTATGATTAATGAGTGCTTCATTACAAAATACAATTACAATAAGGTAATTCGTAGCGGAGAATATTCCATCACAAATAGAAAAATTGCCGTGCTCACATTAGAAATTTGCACATTGCTATCTCATTATTTTATTTCGCTAATTGCAATTTGTTTTAAGTAAATTCGTTTTTCTTCTGCATAAAACTCGACAACACAAAAAAAAGGTTTATACAAGCCAGATTTGTATCATCAAAAAAATTACTTCTCAATACAAAGTCATGATCTCCCATACTTTTATGTGCACTCTTTCAGAATCCGGGGTCAAAATTGAGTTTTGTGCATTAGAAAAATAAATATGGCCGTTAAAAAAACCTCGTGTTACAATTATAACGACAGAAGCGAGAAAAAGATCGAGAGAGAAAGAGAAAAAAGTGGCTAAGATGATGTTTCATGTATCTCACGAATCCGCAGAATAGGCGGAAGAAATTATAGGAGAGACCGGGGCAAAATGGTATAGCGGGGCATAATGGGACCGGGGCAAAATGGGACCGGGGCAAAACGGGTTTGGGGCAAAATGGAATAGTGAAAATCAACACTGCTGGAAAATACGTCATTGGGGCAAATCGGGACTGGGGCAAAATGGGCCGGAGAAAATCAGGCTCCTCAGAAAGAGGCGGTTGGGGCAAAACGGGATCGGGGCAAAATGGGACAGTGGAATAATTCGATGCAGAAACGAAAGAAATGCAGGGGTAAAAAACGAGGGGTAATAAATGAGTGAAAACAGGTTTTATTGAATGTTACACGATATTTGGGTCACACTCTACTTACGATACTATAATTTAACGGTGGCAATGTTTAATTTTTATTGCTTGTTTAACTAAGCTAATTTTTATCGGCACAATTATCGCAAACGGACTCGATTAAGTTATCGTCAGCATGGGTACATGCATAGTGGGCCCATTCGTTATTAAAGTTTGTTAAACAATTACTTTTGATTCTGCGGTCAGAACTGTACCAAACTTGACGTAAATTGTTATTTGAGCCTTCTTATTCGATTGGTACAATTTCTTTGTCGTTATTAATTATTTAAATAATCAAGTAATTTTTATAATCTGACGCGTGCAATTTATGGTTTTTTTTGTTTTTATCTTTCTTTGTTTTTTAAATTTATTTTCTGCCAACTGCACGCTACTGATACTGATTTTCAAGCCATTGATGAAAATCTAACTCTTGTCAATTTTTACGTAAATTGTTTTATGAAACTAGGACCGCCGGTCCCCATGAAATCGACGGATATGTGTCGACAAATATATCGGTCAGTCCGTATTATCTGCGTATATGTGGACTGAAACGAACCACAAGCACCATTTAGATTAGATTATGTTTCAACAGCTCTTTCATAGAGCCGAAGCATGCATTTTCCTGTCATCCCATTTTGCCCCAAATTCAGCGGACTGCGACACTTCATTTTTGTGTGTCCCATTTTGCCCCTATCCCATTTTGCCCCAAATCAAGCACCAAGAAACTTCATTTTTTGTTATCCCATTATGCCCCGATCCCATTATGCCCCGATCCCATTATGCCCCAGTGCCGTTTTGCCCCGGTACCGTTTTGCCCCGCTATACCATTTTGCCCCGGTCTCCCCTACTTAACACAATTATAAGCATTCTAATAAAATATACGTAACCTAGCTAATAATAAAAGATGTAAATAATAATATAAGTAATATAACAAAAATGAATACAAGTTACTGAAACAAAACATGTCGCTTTATATAGTTTCTGCATGATATACCTATTTTATTATTTCAGATAACTATATAGATCCTTTGAAATTTATAACTCCTTGAATGGATTGTTCAGTAGACCAAACAATTTCGATCTATTTGAATTTGAAGTGGAGTTTTATAAGTTTGCAACGCGTAATCTGTTACACGTTGCTTTTATAATCGATATCCATTATCAATTGATAATAATAATAGTAATTGCTCTTTGCATTTATTCATGGTATATTACTTTTTCAATGCTCAATGAGGCACGCATTCATTACACATAATTTTTGCTTTTTTAAAGAGGAAGCTTTGTGATAAAAAGAATTTGTTTTCCAGTTTTCAATGTTAATGCTCGAAAAATTCTTATATATCTCAAAACTTCGAAAAATCATGCGAGACAATATATCATATCAGATCAATTTCAATATGCAGTTTTTTTCATTATTTGTAACCAGCTTTTGCTTGCAACTTCGTCCATGTCTTTAAAAGTATCGACTTTTTCATGTAGATAGCTTTGTCTGTGTAAAACAGCAAGGTGAAAGTAATGTGCGAACTTCTAATTTGAACGTTTTTCGTCTGCATTATTGAGTTTCAAGCAAAAAAAAATGAATTAGTCTTGAAAGAACTTTTAGTGAGCGAAATTAAATAATAAGACAGCAACTTTTAGCAAATGTGCAAATTTCTAATGCAAGCACGGCAATCTTGTTATGTGTAATGGAATATTCTCCACTACAGATTACTTTTTATCAATTGTAATTTGTAATCGAACATGCATCCATTACAAATTACTTTTTAAAATTTGTAATGGAACGTGCATCCATTACTCATTACTTTTTGAAATTTGTAATGGATCATGCAACCATTGCACATTACTTTTTGAAATTTGTAATGGATCATGCAACCATTACACACTACTTTTTAAACTTTGTAATGGATCATGCAACCATTACACATTACTTTTTGAAATTTGTAATGGCACATACATTCATTGCACGTTACTTTTCTCATTTGTAATGAAACACACATCCATTACACATTACTTTTGTAATTTGTAATGGAGAACTTATCCAATACACATTATTTAAAGTAATGAGTAATGCATTATTTTAAAATTACTATTTTCACAACTCTGGTGCAGATAATAGGAATACGAAACCAAAATACGAATAAAAATAAAATAAAATCAAATCAAATAGATTAAAATATACTAAAATAAACTAAAATTCAGGAAAAGGAAATAAAATAAAATAAAGTAGATCAAAACCTCAAAATTAAATCATTTGAGTGGGCGAGGTGTAAAAGACCAGCAAAGGACGAGCAGCGGAGTGTACAGACGTATGCTATCTTAAGCAGCAAAGAGCGCGAACTAGAGAGAGAAGATGGAATCGCTCTAATATAATCTTTGTTCTTTGCCATAACTCTAAACATTGAATTACTGTCTATAGATTACCCCTTGCATGTATATATATATATATATATATATATGCAAAAAGAAGTAAAAGCATACAAGAATATTTTGAGCGCATATACACGAGTCATAAAATCCACAAAGTCCTTACAATACTTCGCCTTTGGTATTTCGTAGTTTTCACGTTTACGAGAAAAGTTCTCGTGACGAGCTCTTTGCAGCGCGCTTCCCACTCAGAGATGCTTAAGGAGCGTGTAACGCGCGGCCGCGGACTCCGAGGCAACATAGTTCATGCTGACGACGTCGACGTACAAACTCATATATATAGATATATATACATACATACATACATACATACGTATATATATATATGACGAAAATCAGTTTTGCACTCGGTGTATCTATGCAGTGTTGGTTGTCGCACATCCGATTGTTTTGAGGACGGTCCTGTCAAACGTCGTCAAAATCGCCTTTCTGTATAGTACACATATCGTACATGAGCATCCGGCATTCAAGCAAAAGCGTTCAGTCTTTTTTTCACCCGCGTGGATGCGACGTACGACTTTTTTCCTCCTCTACTTTTCTGATCCTCTCAGTATCGCGAGTCGGCAATTTTCCGCGCGCGACTCCTACCCTCTACTGTGCGTCTTTCTTTTTTTTATGCGTCTCCTCTCATGCTCCATTGTCAGCCCCGGCGACTGAAGTCGGGGTGGAGTAATTCAGCCCGCCGCTTGCTCGACGCTGAATAAACTTGCGGAAACGGCACCCTTAAAATGATAATTTCTCCGGCGTGCGATGTGCGGGCAAAAGTGACGGGGACGGTCAGCAGTTGGGTAGACCGAGCGGGGGGAACGAGAAAAGGACCGAGGGAGAGGATTCTCCTGCAATCAATGTTTTTTCTCAAAATCAGTCGCCGAGTCGAAATTCAACATATTTTTTTTTCAATTCCTCTGTAAGTCGACAAAAATATAAAAATATTTCATAACGCAGCGACCGAAAGCAAATGGGAACTGAAAGAAATGGAATGAAAGCCGATTCATGCAGGTCTAGTAATTGGAGATAAAAATAAAAGTATCTGCTTACATGATACTCTATGTAGAGGAAATAGAAACGGTAAAAAAAAGAGGTAAAGAGACAGAGAGTTGCCTTTCTCGAGTGCGGCAAGAAGAGTAGGAGCGAGGAGGTCAGTAGTAGGTGCCACCAGTGTGAATAATTCCGTCTGGCCGCCATTCATTCCGTTGCACGTATGAATTGTAGCCACGGATCGCATTAATTTCCTTTGCGAATAATTAACGTATAGGTACTGGACAACGGAACCTTTGATATATACTCATACATACATATGTACACACATACACAGAGCATATGCTCTAAGAGCGACCGACTGCGAGCTTTTGCAATGGTCAGTCGTCGTCGTTGTCGGAACCCGGCTGAAAATGGGTGGTAGTAGTGTGACCACCTGCTTATGCAAGCCCTCGCCCTCCTCCTGTACACGGGGACATATTCATGGAGGAGCAAGAAAGATACGTATATGAAGAGAGAGAGAGAGAGAGAGAGAGAGAGAGAGAGAGAGAGAGAGAGAGAGAGAGAGAGAGAGCGACGACGAAAACCGGAAAGGGACGGAATCTTACAGTTGGTACAATTCTCTAGCTGGGGCTCGTTCGCTCAAGTGTTACACATATGAACACAGTATTATGCACACCCTTAAGCCCCGTTTGTTTTCCGCTTGTGTGGTTTCGCGCTGGCCGCGCGCGCGGCTCGGTAGGATGTCTGAAATATTAATCATGACTTATATGTGTGTGTGTGTGTATATATATATATATATATATATATATATATATGTATACGGTGTGTTTCGGAAGGTAGGACTGCAAGCATTCTCCGTTTGCATTATTAAGTGGCCGACTCTCGTGCACCCCTCGCCCATCCACATTCACGACCCCCTCACCTGTTCAATTTCAACGCGCTCCGCACCGCGAGGCCGATCTCCTTTACCTCGCTCGCATACGAGAAATTATGAAAGTGGTATGCATGCGCGCGGGCGCTCATCCGCCTCCCCCCCTCTCTTCCTCCACCTTCCGGTATACGTACAATCATAATACATTTATACGGCGAGAGTTCAACCCGAATAAGGAATTGTACGGTTGTGGAGGTGCGCGATACTCATCGAGGCATATATTGGTGTGGGTACTTTCGCGGCCATGTATGTGCGAATTCGAAGGAGCCAGAGAGAGAGAGAGAGAGAGAGAGAGAGAGAGAGAGAGAGGGTGAGTGCGAGAGAGAAGGGCCCACATCAGAGAGTGAAAGGAGCGGGTTAAAGCGGGGTGAAATAAACGGAGAGAGTCAGATGGAAAGAAAGAGAGAGGAAGAAGTAGACAGTCAGAGCGAGAGAAAACGAGCGGGAGAAAGTGAGAGAGAAAAGGAGCGGGAGAGAGAACCACTAGACGGGGACGGTGACTGAGGAGTAAAGGAAGCAGAACGTTGTTTCAGTATTAAACTGTAACGGAACAAGAACGGAATACATTCATACACAATACGAATACCCACAATTGCGAATGCAAAACCAGAATACACACACACACACACAGACACACACACACACACACACACACACACACACACACACACACACACACACACACACACACACACACACACACACGCACGCACGCACACACACACACACAAAAGCATATGGAAAGAACATTTTGAATTCGTCATATCTACGTAATGTCGACTCATTCAACCATTTCAGGGACCGTCCTTCAAAATTTGTTTCAATGTAGGGGAGAAGCACCACATATCGGATAGTTGG
Organism: Ophion slaviceki; assembly: GCA_944452715.1. Lineage (NCBI taxonomy): Eukaryota > Metazoa > Arthropoda > Insecta > Hymenoptera > Ichneumonidae > Ophion > Ophion slaviceki. The sequence goes on along the minus strand of OX101794.1, from coordinate 28,911,099 downwards.
ATAATATCGGATAGCGGACAATCTCGAGTTTTCCTATAGCGACATCAGTTTTCAATTTTGTACAACATTACTAACTAATCATTATATGTCACTGCAAACCTTTTGATTGCCTAACAAAAAAATGGCGCGAACAGTGAACTGATATTACTTTTCGCTGGCGTGAAAAAATATTTGTGTTAAAAAGTGTTGTTTTCATTGGAGTAAGTCCAAATGATTTATGTTTTTGTTATTTCTGATGAAATATAGCATTTATTTTACTCAATAAATATAGAAAGATCACAAAAACAGCAATATGTATAAAAATATTACAACTTTTATTCGGCCATGGCATATCTTAATACGGAGTGTCTCCCCGTCCGGATATCGGACGAATAAGCGTATGTTATTCGTCCGGATAGCGGCTCAGTTCACGCCGTATTTCCATTGCATATTATTGTGATTCATGTCAGCTAGTATCCGGACGAATAACATATATATAATCGTCCGGATAGAATGTGTTAAATTGTTAAACAATCTATCTGGACGAATAATTTACACGTATTCGTCCGAACAAAATCTTTATAATTTTGTTCGGCGATCTTAATGTCGAATACTCAATCGAGCCTAATTTTGGTTATCCGTTTGTGCCAAAATGTTCCTACCTAATCAAAGATTAACTCGTAAAGACTGTTTTATAATAATTACAAAGTTAAAACAATAAACGTTTTCTTTTATTTTATGGTAACATAGTTTCCCAATATCAGATATGAGAAAAGTTGTTTTTTGGGCCTTATATCGGATATCCGATTATTGTAACCTTTTTGAAATCGATGATTTCTGTCATTTTTTGTAAAATAAAATATAACTCAAAATATTCTAATGTAAAGTCTAAAATAATTATAAGCATCTTGTTGTATGACTTGTAGATCATATAATCGTTAAATTTTAAGGTCTTAGCAATTGTTCACCATTTTTTTCATTTCAAACAAAAATATTCGATATATAGTGCCTTCCCCTATTATCGATTTTGGAAACCGGATGGTCCGTGAAATGACCCTCATTTGGATATCCTTACATTTATCCAAAAGTGACGCGGAAGACATACGTTGCGTACGTAATGTTGTGTATGGGGACAGGAAACTACGTAGACAATCCTGCAAGACAATATCCTCGAAACCATTTTTCTCCAGGTATGTGTGTGCGTGTGTCTGTGTTTCATTGTTTAGGCGAACGCGAACGAGGCCACAACGTAGGGTTGCTTTCTTATCGCGGTGATGTCGATACGAGAACGAGGAGAGAAGCCAGGCTGTTAACCAGCCAAGAGCCACGAGAATTCAGGGCAAACGAGAAGTCTTGTGCAACTATGTATTGTCGCGGTGTTTCAATGTAAATCGCGCGTGCCAGTGACTGCTCGGCGTCGTCGTTGGGCGATCCCGCGCTGTCGTCGCTTTATGCATACGTGCATAGAGCAAGAGAGAGAGAGAGAGAGAGAGAGAGAGAGAGAGAGAGAGAGAGACTCGAGCAATTTTCCATAGTATAGCTTTTGTAGCGAGTGTATGCAATCGGTTGTCATCGTGCGACTGGCAGGAAAATTGCCACCCTCGCTGTGTGTTTCCTATAACTTGATTCACATTATCGACCGTCCGCCGCCACGGCGATGAGGGTACACGCGCACGGGGGAGGGTAAATTGTGGTGAACAGGCGCGGCGCGGGGGAGGGGGAAGAGGGTGGCGTAGAATGCTCGAGGGGTGAACGAGGTTGGCCTCCGTGTGCATACGTACTGCATGAATGTACGTAATCGCAATGAGGAGAAGTATATACACGCTACGTGACACGTAGCTTATATGCAGTCGATATATCCGACAGATGGACAGCTAAACGGGAGGAAATCGGTCGACTCGTCGACGTATAGTTATCTACTCTACTCGATAAACGAGCTCGTAAATATGCGATTCCGAAGCTCGGAGAGCCTCACGATAGCGCGTTACATATATTCTTGCTTGGCTGTACACTGAGACTTCTTTTCTGGACGAGGATACGGCCAAGAAAGCCTTCGATTTTGGTAAAACTCGTGGATATAGTAGAGCATTGAAAACTATTACACGTGTATTTTTTTATCGGCGGAAAAATGGCATTTTAGGGGTGAAACCACCCCTTGGAGTGATGCATGTCAAGGGATGATTTTGCAGCTTTACGAAGAAGCAGTCCACCGATTTTAGTGAAACAATAACTAAAATTCTTGCCGAGTTACGCAATTTATATTAAAAATGGTCGAAATTGTGCGAAGACACGTTTTTCGCCCTAAGCCGGCAGTAATATTGAACTTTCGACAAAAACTCCGTAATCAGTGGACAATTTCCGATCCGGTGGACCCGTAAAATAGTGTAAAAGTCGATAAATAATTTCTTCGGCCCTTTTCGCCACTTTTCTGCAATCACCAAAATCGTGAAATTTTAAACGGTCGTAGAGCTCCGCCAAAAATAAAAAAATCATCATAGCTCAACAGACCAGGGAAGGGAATTTTGAAGAGAAAACGATAACGCAGAAAATGAGTAAATAGTGGATGTTCATATCCGAATAGAGAATAACTATTCGCCAATTGCGTGAAGCTAGTTGTTTTGCCAAGAGGAGAACATTTTTTCGATCCTAATTTTTGTTCATGTCTCTTTTACCCCCTAAACCCAAATTCACCATTAATTTCCTCCGAAAGCCTCAATTTTTATCAAAATTCGTGGAAGAGTGTTCATAATTGCATTTTTCGCATTTGTCCAGCTCAATTTTCAGCTTTCGACCAAAACTCCATGATATCCGTAACCAGCGGCCAATGTCTCATCGTATAGGCTCTTAAAAAGCAATAAGAGTGTATAAATATGCTTCGACTCTTCCGGCTACTTTTCCCGAATCACCAAAATCGCGAAATTTCAAACAACCGCATAGCGTTGGTTCTGTTTAATAACTTAATCCCTAATAAGCCTCTGTAACCAGAAGCTTATTATAAGCGTTTTGAAACGGATTTCGACAACCTTGGGGAATGCCGTTGGCTTCATCCCGTTATCTGAAATAGCCGAAAAAGAGGCAGAGGGGTATGTGTGGAAAAATGGTCAAAAAATGATAGTCCGACTTCGAAATTCTGCCAAAAATCGAAAAATTGACGGAACTCAATGAACCAAAAGGGATTTTAAAGAGTAAGTTATAACAAAGAGAATAAGTTCAAAGGGGACCGCAGCAAGTGGCGATTAAATGAAGAAACTTTTTTCGGCCGAGGTGGGGGAAAAAAATTCGAATTTTCAATCTCTTTTTCTGCGTCTATCGATGTACATTTACCCCCTAAATACGAATTCGCCATTAATTTACCCCCTGAACACGAATTCGCCGAATATCACCCAAATACTGGGTGATATTCGTAATTAGCGGAAAATTTCCCACTGGTCAGACCCTTGAAATGGTGCAACCAATTTTTTTTGTAAACTTTGATCTTCTATGTTATCCCCGCCATGTTCCCCAGACATCGTTTCCCCCGAATGCCATTCGTTCCGGTCAGCGCTCATGGCTCAGTACCTGACCTCGTAGGCAAGAGTGAAAAAATGGCTGGATGACTGGATTATACCCTCCAAAGAACTCTCCCTACCAGCAATCCGCGTCCCTTTTTTTTCTACAGTACAAACGGGGGACGACATACGCCATCTTCGTGCCTCATCGCTCTCCTCTAAACGAACCACTATCCCGCATATTGACAATTATGGCACGCCGAGCAAGCGAGCCACTTCGGAATAAAGACCACGCGAGGTTCGATGAGACCTGTCGGCGTCGTCATCATTGTCGTGTTCCGCGTTGCGTCGTCGTCGTCGTCGTCGTCGTCGTCGTCGTCGTTGCCGTCGACGAGGTAGGGGCGCAGCAGCGTTCATGAGACGACGGTCTCATCGTGTCGCATGGAGTACATCGATGTATCGTAATACACGACCGGATGTACGCATGTATATATATATATATATTTGTCGCACGTCCGGATGGGATATGGAGCCGCGCACGGAGAATCCCAGAGAGCTGCGTCCCCGCTCGCAGATGGTAAAGGGTAGTTTGCCTGACAACTCGATTAGGCGATACTGGAAGGCTTGAGTGGCAAGTGGTACGATGTAAATGTATGTATATATATATATATATATCTCTGTACACCCACGCGAACACACACACACATGTGTATATATATATATATATATATATATATATATATATATATATATATATATATATATATATATATATATATATATATATATACACACACACACACACATATTTATACACACACATACATGTGTGTACGAGAAAGCCTCGTATTTCTGCACATTATTCGGCAACTCTGTGCAGTCTACGACCGCAGCGTGTGTATGAGATCATATAACGCAGTTTCCCTGCGTACATCGGCATAGCACGAAGTAGCGAGCGTATGGAGCAGGAAATAATGAGGAAGTCACGTGTAAGAGGAGAGATGAAAAGACGGATGCGAGAGAGAGGAGAGAGAGAGAGAGAGAGAGAGAGAGAGAGAGAGAGAGAGAGAGAGAGAGAGAGAGAGAGAGAGAGAGAGAGAGAGAGAGAGAGAGACAGAGAGACAGAGCCAGAGAAATATTGTTCTACAAATCGGCAATGAATACACATGGCATTACTATATGTAATGCTTATATGTAAGGAAATTTTACATGCATACATATATATCTTTTTTACGGAATTTCGATGGTCCTTTTTGGATCGACGAAAAAAAACCATCCAGAACGTTCGAAATTGTGCAAGAAATGTACACACACACACACACACACACACACACACACACACACACACACACACACACACACACACACACACACACACACACACACACACACACACACACCCAGGGTGTCCTGTGATTAATGAATATTCCTGCAACTGTCGATAGGTCAGATCATGTCCTACTATATGCTGGAAGTTCAGTTTAATCAAAGTCCTACGGTTTTCGAGATTTTACGCTTCATGTTTTTTGTTTTGTTTCGAATCATCTGCATTTGGTTCTTCGCATGCCATTTTGAATACGAGAAGTTACGAACTTTCGCTACGCAAAAGTTTAAAAAAAGTATTGTCACTCTCACGGTCGTCATTGGTTATATGTATATATTTATATTATACGTAAACCTACGTACGCAGCGAATTACCGAAGGTCTGATTAATGGGATCTCGTCAACGTATATGTCACGAGGCGAAAAGTGAAATATACCGTGTGCTTGTCCTGCTCGAGATGCGAAAAGCCTCGGAGACATTCGCCGCTCCGCCGCCACTCGGAAAATACGAATTATATTTACGACGGGCGAGAAACGACAAGGGGGTGGCGAGGAGGAGGTGGAGAAGGAGGTGGAGATTCGAAACCCCCTGCGGAGAGATTCAAGGGCACGATCGTCGCTTCAACGAGTCCATAAACGGGGAGAACCTTTCCACGTCATTTTTCCTGAAACGAGGCTCTTCGTTTCTTGAGAATCTTTCGCCTCGATGACTCTTGGTCCCGATACGCTCTATCGTATTTTTGCGCGAAACAACGATTTGTCTTGTTGAAAATCGCTGGTACGAATCTTATACATACATCGGTGCCGTATCTCATGAGGCAAAAATCGCCTGCTTATGGCGAGACTTCGTGTATACTTGTACCAAAATATTGTACTTATACGCTGTTGAAGTTGTTGCTTATAGTCTAGTGGAAGTGGAAAAATAATCATTCTTTTGAGGGGTTATATACAATTAAAACTATCGAAAAATTGATAATTTTTTTTCGTATTTTAGACATATTTAAGTAGACACACAGAAGATTTCTTGTCAATCCGGCGAATATTCTCGAAGTTACACGCACATTTCTAATGGCGTGCCTGAGCCTTCGAAAGTCCTGTTGAAACTTTAAACGCGTTTTTTTCAAAACTGTGTTTTCAAATTCGGTGAGCAAGATTTCTCGGAAACAGCTGAACCGATCAGTCTCAAATTTTAACACAATTTTTTCAAGTATATTTTTTAGTAATTAATCGAAGGTTTTTTCTCACCGATGAATGTTTTCCATTTTATAATCATTTTGAGGCCTATATTTTTGTCAAAGATCGATTTTTTTTTAGAAGCCGCCATTTTTTCAAGAATTATTGTTTCGCTTATTCCTTCGATCAATTACAAGATAATCCATTATATTGACGAAATATGTTTTTTTTTTAAATTTTACATGATCCAGTCCAGAGTTATCGTGCTCACCGCAAGACGCCTTTTTTCAGAGCCGCTTCCGGAGATCAGCTATAGCAGCTTTCAAAATAATTATTTTTACAAATAAAAAATGTTAAAAAACAGTTAAAAGTTACCATAATATGTGTACAACTTTTTACGTCAATAGATTTAAAGCTCTTGAAAAATCGATCTTTTTGAGCCTCCTGACTCTATATAACCCCTTAACACGTAATGGATCTAGGAGTGGAATACTAAATGATTTTTTTATAAGTCGGTAACGTGTTGTTTAAAAACTCTGGAAATGCCGATGTCATGCTTGTTTGTTTTTTATTTTTATTTTTGAGAGATGTTGAAGAGTCAATTAAAGTGGGGATGTAGAAAGGAATGGATCTTTATTATTGGACCAAAAGACTATACAAATGGATGAATTTTATTTTAATTCTTTTCGACAACTATTCTGAGCGTTTTCTTTTTTCGATTTTGAAGTGTCGATATGATCTACGCCTTGTTATTGACTTTACCAATGTTATTTTCGTTCGAAAGGTAGTTTTTATTTAAATAAGATTTAAATTTTCCAAAGGATAGTTAGTTTAGTTTGCGCTTGAATTCGATTTTAGCGAGTTTTTTTTTAAATGGCGATTCGAAATTTCAATAGGAATTAAAATTTCAGAAAGATTTTGTTTGAAATTCTTGATACTTCCTATAGGACGCTCCATATATATTATTTAAATTCGTTAATTAAAATCCTTTGCACGGAAGTATCGGCTTTTATTTTTGAAAATCTAATTATTATTCCATGTCAATTTTTTTCGTCACAATTTTTTTTCTAAGCGTAATATTTCAATTTGTCTTTTAAGCAGCCGTCAAATTTTTCAAGCCTCTCTACGACCTCTCTCTTAAGTTTGTTCCAAACTCATTTATACACAAACGTCAATGTCTCTATGAAAAAAAAAAAATCAAATCGCAACCCAATCCTTTCCTCCGGCCCAAATTCCCGAGACCAGCCCGCGATAAGCCAAATCGATGGAAAAAAATAGAAAGGCACGATCGCGATCGCAGTATCTTACGCGCGCGAATCGTTGCCGAAAATATTGGGACGTCGCCTTATCGGTGCCGATTTTAGGACCGTCGGATTTACGCTAAGAGTATGTATCTCGCGTTGAGGCTGCGCGCAGTGGTCGCTCCTGCGGTCAACGGAAAATTTATTGGCGACACGCGCGAGCCTGTGCGTAATATACCCAGAGAATTATGCGGAAAGGGGACGGTGGTGCAGCGGCAAAATCACCTGGAGATCGGTGTAAACTTCGCTGTGTACTGGCACGCTGTGCTGGACCGTGTTGCGGTCGCGGCCGGTGCGGGATATGGGGATCGACGTTCAGTCGCAGACTGCGCATCCTATAGTCGTGTTTCTGACCCGCCCATACCGTTATGCGAAACTGGACTCTATACAGCGTATATCCCGTTATACGGGCGGTGCTTGGATGGGTGACCGCTTGAATAGCGGCGTACTGGCTCGCCGACCCAGAGCCAAAGGGGGGGGGGGGGGATAGTTTTACTGGCCCGATGGTGAACGCTGTTGAAACTCATTGTCGATGAAAATATAGGGCGTGGAGGGAGGGGCGTGGGGGCTTTCAGGACCTGGAAATAGTAGGTTGACAAGTGTAGATCGAAAGAGCAGATTAGATTAAGGGAGGACAGCACTGATTTTTTTCGAAACACTGTTTTTTTGGAAAAACTTTTTAAAAATTATTTAAACCCTAAAAAATATGATGCATATTGGTTCATAGCTGAAAAAAAAACAGTTTTAAAGTGGTTTTCGAGGTATTTGTGAGGGGAGTCTCCGAGCGCTGAAAAGCGCCCTCGGCGATGTCACGCCGGTAGACGTCGTTCTCGACTCTTGTAAGCCTATTATATTTGGGGAAAAAGTTACCGACTAAAAAAGGTTTTATTTTCTACCAAGAGGTGGCATCAGATTACGGAAAAAAAATCATCAGCTGTAGCGTCGATAAAACCGTTGACTTCAAACACGTTTTGCTCAAAACCATGTTTTTGAAATCAGCACGCAGCAGAACTTCAACAATTTTCGTCCAATCGACTTGAAATGTTAACTGTAGCTTCTTAGATTGCTTTAACAGCCAAGTACGAGCGTTTTTTTCGATTAATTAAAAGTTGTAAATAATATATGACTTTTTATATGACAATTATGCTCGGAAAAACGAACTTTTTTTCAAACTCGTCTCCATGTACTTGACTGCTAAAACTAATATGATGAACGAAAATATTTCACTCTTAGTTCCATGATACATTTACGACAGTTCTAATGCACGCTGCGTAGAGGGTTGGCTGAAAACCAGTAGTGCTATAGCGACTCGTGCGCCGCCATTTTGTATTCGTTTAATAAATAATTTTTTTTTGACATACTTCAATATATGTCTAATAAAGTCTAAAAGTTCTTTTGACCATGTATTTAATTTCATTCTTAAAAAAAAAATCCAAAGTAAACGGTCGAAAGTGGACGGTTATAGTGGTGTCCTCCCTCAAATTAGATTATCTTCATTTGTACTCTGGGACAAGAAATACAACAAGAGGCTTGTTACAAGATCTAAGAAAAAAATTCTATAAAAACACAATACCAAGAAAATAAACGCAAATAAAATAAAATGGCAAATATTCAAAGACAAGAGAAATAAGAAATTACAAAGTCAAATAATGGAACGTTAAATAAGTATTCAATATTCATAGTAAACATTAACTATTTATAATATCAAATTTCATGAACAAATTATACATCGACAATGATAGTGGCTCTTATCATTACAAATCGATAAAAGATTTATTTAAAATAATTTTGTATGTAAAAACAAAAAAATAATGTAAAAAAACGTATAAAAAAACCGTTGACATTTTATTTTCAAAAATCGTGTTATTATTAGGAATCAATGGAAATGTTGTTGTTAAGTAAACTTACTATAAAAAATCGATGATGAACTCAAAATATTATACACCATCAATATGCATCAACAGACTATTTTCATATCATAATTTCCCTTGCGCACAAATCCCCCGAACAATTGTATCCCCTTTCCAACGCAAGAGTCCCAATTTTCTCAAAATGTAAAAAAACACGAAGAGCCGCGTCGAGTTAATTATTTACGGCCTCGTAAAATTCGGATCCCCAGCGATATTCGAACCAGCCAAAAAGGGCAGACAGAGTGAGAGAGTGTGCGGAGTCAATCGATTAGGCGAATCGATTTTTGCGTCAATAAATGATTTATATAGTTAATTATCATGGTCCGGGGAGCCTAGATGTTATTGCCTGCGAAAGTGGACACTGCCGCTAAAGTATAATGAAGTGTAGTTGTGCACACAGCGAGGAGCTGAAGCGCGGTCTGTGCACACATAGATCTGTGTATGTACATATATGTATCCAATGATGAGCGAGCGGGCCTGTCAATATTTTCGAAAGGGAGCGAGCGCAGTAAACCGTGATATGAACTATCGTCGAGTTAATGAGCTGGCAATATTATATATCGAGACTATGGTCACGGATAAAATGGATAGCGGTCGGAGAGGTGGAGGGGGGAGGGGTGGTGGAACTCGTTCAAAAACACCAAAGGGGCTTTTCACGCACGGGCAACAGCGAAATCAACCTTTTCCCCATATCCTACCCGATCGCTTTGTCATCGATATATCGATGAATGCGCACGCGTGTGTGCGAGATCCTTGATCGAGGATCGTCATCAATACCGACCTACGAAAGCTCGTAACGTGACACATCCTACGTGTCATTATAACGCGGCTAGGGATATTTCTTTGTCCAGCTAGTTTATCGTGCCTCGCCTCGTGACGAATATGTCGATTTTTCCATCCATATCGGTCGATGACAGTTCGTCATTTTTTGCGGAGCTTCCGGACTCGTATTTTTGGAAATGAGCACAGGAGAGAGGTGCTAGAAATGAATCGTTTTTCAAAAATAGATGCGTGAGTGAAGAATTTGAAGAAACAAATATTGATGAATAAAAAGAATATAGAGTAGAAATATTGAACATTAATTATTGACAATATTCGACAGTTTCCTACATATTTAAAAAAAATTTAATTATCTCATTTAGTTATATTTTTATTCAGTTTACAATAATATCAGGTATCATTTTTAACAATTATGCTCTATTTATTATAAAATATACCATGAATAGTTAATGAATTGTGATAGTTAATGTTATAATTATTAATGATACTTGAATGACATTGAACATGATCATCCAATCTACGGCTATGGCAATCTTTGATATTATAATAGTATTGTTATTTATATTAATATTAATCACAATTGACAATAAATAATAACGCAATGAATAATTATGCCCAAACGTGCTGAATTTTGCCAACTTTGATTCTCGCCTCACCAGGCACAGTCCACTTTTCCTGTCTGGCTACACACAGCCTTATCTACTGAGAAAGCCTCTTAGCCGCCGACCCTAATCTACTAGGACAGACGGATCGTCTCGACGCTCCTCATGCTCCCAGTACCAAGCGAGAATCATAATTCGTTCTTACGCACTCACATGACCATGAACCGAGCCTTCTTTTGGTACATTGTCTCTAGCTTTGTCCACCAGAGAAACGAAAAAAAAAATCCACGAGTCCGCGGCAACGACCTCATCTTGATGATTGATGGGCATCCCTCCCACTCTCTCTCTCTCCCTCTCAGGACCGTACTCAGGTTTGACGTGACCGAGCACATTACATTTCCGGTATTTGATGAATTCTCCTTTTTCCAAGCCTATAATACTATATTTTTCTATCCCTCTATCTTTTCACCTTTCTGAGAATCCGCAAATCCCTTGGTTATCATTACAAGTAAAAGCAAAAACAAAATGAACGTCCGGAAAAATTGATTTTTCGGCAAAATGTAATGAACACGGAGACTCGCTTTGCAAATGGACAATATGATTCGATAATATTTATTCATTATTTAATACTCAGAGAAGAAAAAACAAGCGTTTGAGCAACTACTGCGCCATTGTTTACTCAGCGTCAGACTCAGCACGGGAATATCGCGGCTAATTTTGGCTGCATGACATTTATAAAAAAAAAAAAGGATTTTACTCACAACGACGCTCCTCATATGCTCACCAAGGGATCCCTAGTAGTTGTGCATCACCCTGTATATATATATATATACAATGGAAATACAATATATAAAAATGGAAATAATCGAGAGACACGTGTACGTTTATATATATATATATATATATATATATATATATATATATATATATATATATAAACGTACACGTGACTCTCGATTATTTCCATTTTTCTTTCTCGCTACACTTCACTCGTGGTTACGTGACATTGTGCATCGCGGCGGTGGCTTCCGGAGCAGTCTGACTTTTCGACAGGAAACGCCTGAGGGATGGAAAATAGAAAGTACTGACGAGAGGGACAGAGAGAGAGAGAGAGAGAGAGAGAGAGAGAGAGAGAGAGAGAGAGAGAGAGAGAGAGAGAGAGAGAGAGAGAGAGAGAGAGAGAGAGAGAGAGAGAGAGAGAGAGAGAGAGAGAGATGAGAGAGAGAGAGAGAGAGAGAGAGAGAGAGAGAGAGAGAGAGAGAAAGGGAACGAAAAGGAAAATTGGTGAGTACGAAGAGAAGGAAAAAGGTGTCCGGGAATGAAGCGAAGAGGCCCGAGCCTTCGCACTCTAGTGGAGGGAGTGGTAATCGGCAACCGGTGAATTGGAACAAATTCGGACGGACGTGAGAGAGGAAGGAGAGAAAGAGAGCAAGAGGTGGAGAGGAAGCAAAGCGCGATGGAGTGGGCGGGATGCGGTGGCGTGGCAACGCTCTCCAACAGCTTAGCCGAAGGTAGGAACAGGTCCCCTCGGAGATTTGACTGCCACGTGCTGTTTTCTAAAATCCATACAAGTCCGTGCGAATACGCGAAGCTGAACGTGCATGTATCTATACACATGTACATAAATACGGGCATAAATGTGTACGGCGGTACCACGAAGGGGAACGATCTCGAGGCAGTTATCGAGTTTGCAACGAGATGACTCGTCCTCGCCTATTCGTCACGTGTACAAACTTCCTCGTCGATTCCTATCGAAAAACTTTATTGCACTTCGAAAAAGTTACACTTCTGCTGCGTTCCTTTAAAGAAAACATAATAATTTGGTACATGCAAACAAACCCAAACAAACTTTTTCATGAATTCATATAGAAAAACTTGATTGTACTTAAAAAAATATTACAATTCTGTCGCGTTGCTTCACAAAAAAGAAACCATTTGGTCCGAGCACCGCGCGATCGTCAAAATTAGTCTTGTCTCAAATAAACTGACATTTATCTCCCCCTTATCGTGGAATTGAAAAATACATTAACAGTGTTAAAATCTTTGATGAAAATAAAAAATTGAATCAATATTTCCGATCTGTTTCAGTATCCCCAAGATACTTCTTTGCTCTGGCACTTCTGAGACAAGCCGGAACTCATCGAGAAACAACACCACCGCGAAGACATTGAAACACCTCGCGGTGCCGTTCGATTCGCACAGATGACGTATTTTATTAACGACCTCGGGCGCCGCTCCGATCAATCAGCCTCGACAGTCTTGGGCCAGCACACCGAGAACTGAAAAGAACTTTTCTTCTTCCCCGGAGTCGCGAGAGTTCGGGATTTGTGATTCGAAGAAAATAGCGCGCAGATTGAGACAACAGCAGCAGGTGCGCCTAGTGCGTCCAAGAGTGTGCTCGATAAACCTCGTCGGGTTGTTACGAAATTTGTAGTGGTGAGCCGCAGCGGACACCCTCAAGTTTCCAGCTGATATGATGGAAAATGATGGACGAGTGACGGAGCGGGGAGAAATAGAGATCGGAAAGGAACGAGGGAAAAATAGAAGCACGTGAGAAAAAGTTTCGAACATAAATGGACGTTGAGCAATTAATTAAAGTAGTTCAATTGTTGAAATTAGTAATGATTCAATTGTTATAAAAGTCAATTGTATACAATTATTGGAGGTTCAAATATCCAAAAAGTATTTTAATCATGAGCCCATCGAACGATGAATTTACTAATAATTTAACATATCAATTTGTCATAATTATCGGTGTTTGTAAAATAATATTTTATTATATGCATATGTATTATGGGGGGGGGGGGTAAAAAAATAAAATGTTTCGAATATAAATGCACCTGTAATCATTATTCGAACAACTTTAATTGTTATAATTATTAATAAACAATAATAGAATTGAATTATCTAAAACTATAGGAGGATTAAATATTCGACAAAATATTCGTATCATTAGCTTATCAAACGATCAGTTTATTAATAATTTAACATGCTGATTATTAACAATCTTCGGTGCTTGTCGAATAATGTTCAATTATATATATATATATATATGCATACATAAGTAGCACGTTTGCGAAAAATCGTAGTGCAAAATTACAAGATTCATAAAGCATAAAAAATCCCAAAAACTCGTATCGTGCTGAATCGAACGATACATTTTTTGTTCCGAGCCAGGCTCGCGAGGATTCCACCTTTCACTTTAAACACGTCTGACATTATGGCGACGGAATGTACTCTGCCTAACATCCGGTCGATGACTGCACATTCGTGAACGCGTAGCTAAATTCCATTATATCAAGAGCGGGGGCTGCGGGGAGGGTTGAGACTCTTCGCAGCACGCTATATATCGACACTCCGGGAAAAGGTACGTAGGGGAAAAAAAAGAAATCGAGATGCCGGAGAGTAAAGCACGAGGTGCGCATTCTTTCGGGTAAAGAATTTTTTCATCCCTCGCGCGCTCAGTCAGGGTTCATAGTCGCGCAGAGGAATCCGGAAAACCGCCGGCAAACTTGTGCCGCCGCAAGAACAAGGAGGAGCGGAAAACACCGATAGGCACGAATCGTCTCTTTACGATGAATAGGAAGGCAACCGGGCATAAATTACTGCACGGTATAGTTCCTCGTTCATGCCGCAAAATCGCATCTGCTATTTTTTAATAGCCTCGATATGAGACTTTATCCACAAAGGATAAAATAATCGATTTTATTATTATTTATTTTTTGGATATTTATTAATTCATTTATAAACTCATTTGTTGAACGAAAGTTTACTGAATTTTTTAATTTATAATAAATACGAAAATCGATTATTTTATCCTTTGTGGATTATAAATTAAAAAATTCAGTAAACTTTCGTTCAACAAATGAGTTTATAAATGAATTAATAAATATCCAAAAAATAAATAATAATAACAATATAAAATATAAATAATTTAATCTACAAAAGAAATAACGATGATGGAAAAGTCTTTAAACAAAACGAATAAAAATTAATTGTTTACGTTTCGAGAGCTGGATATAATTTGCCAATATTCTTAATTGGCAAAAATTAACGCGCGAATAATTAAATGTATAAAATCTTGAAAAAACATATTAATTTGTTTTAATATTCGAAATTTCCACAACTGTTAAAAATCGGTGAAATTGCGTAAGTGAATAAATAAATGAATAGGTCTTACTGTTGTACTGTTGTACCAGGAGGGAGGCAAAGTCCTGACCAGGACTGCGAGATCTTCGACCACCGAGGGATCCGGGACCGACAACGACCCCGTGACGAACGTTAGCCTCGTCGTCGAGGCTACTCGTTTGGGCGCTGTTACCGTATCCGCGCCTTTCCCGCCATTCCAGGGACGGTTGACGGCGCAGTCCACGGCCCCCGTTCGCGTGCCCACGGCTAAGCGTACCTTCGCCCTCCATCACTCCGGCATCTGCACAACAAGGACACCCCGTTGTAATTGTCGTCACATTCATCCGCAAACATTTCACAATTGCACAATATTCGATACTTGTTTATTAATTTAATTCAATTAAAAAAATATATTCGAATTTTACATTTCAAATTTAAATAGAGTACCTATATTAACATAGGGATTTTATATTCAAGGTGTAAATGTCCAACTTGATTTATGAAATAGTTATGTTTAATTTGACTGAAAAAATTGAACACATATGTTTTTAAGGGGTTACCCCCACTTGCGATTTTGAAAAAATCGATTTTTTTTATTGCATTTTTTTGAAGTATAAGTATCCGGGCCCATACTTCTGTATGGGCCCGGAATAGATGACTCTATGTAAATTTACAAAAAAAAATATTTTCTTCGTGTAAACTGAAATTGAAACTTTAAACGCGTTTTCGCAAAATGGCATTTCTGAAGTCGGTGGCCAAGATTACTCGAACACTAATGAACCGATCTTCTTGAAATTTTGCAGGCTCATTTAATACATAAAAATGTAGTCTTTAATCGTTCGATTTTTTTTTTTCGAAAAAAATGGCCGTTTTATAGC
Organism: Ophion slaviceki; assembly: GCA_944452715.1. NCBI lineage: Eukaryota > Metazoa > Arthropoda > Insecta > Hymenoptera > Ichneumonidae > Ophion > Ophion slaviceki. Next base: position 28,895,537 of record OX101794.1, on the reverse strand, counting down.
CAAAAAACGGCCGTTTTTTTCGTTAAAATCGAACCATTAACTTTGACTGCCCCCATTTTGTGAAAAATGAATATTTTTAAAATCCTTCGATCAAAGACTAGTTTATACTTATATTTGACTAAATCCATCCGCATTTTTTTTCAGATGATCCACTTCGCCGCAATATTGGTCACCGCAAACCGTGTATATAAAAACATTATTTCATTGACGGCCATTTGCCACTAAACAATGTAATATTTTTCAATAAAAAATTACTGAAAGTTCTGCAAGATGTGTTCTTTAAGATGGTATATTGATCGATTAAAAAAGTTTTGTAGTTTTCTTTAAAAAAAATTCATGAAAAAGGCCTTTTTTGCGCTACAAGTGGGGGTAACCCGTTAATTTAAGGCAATATATTTAGTATCTTTGAGTGAGGTTTTATTCAATGAACTGTAATATTTAACTGATTATCATATTCATTAAATATAATATCTTATTCTTACAGTCGTACTGTATATTGTGATCGGAAAAAAATAGAAGACGGCTAGTTTTTTGACAGGTGATTTTGTAAGTGCCGCGGATGCTAAATCCAAGTTTGCCTAAAAATCGGGGTGTAGGGTTTTTTTAGGGGATGGGGTGGATTAATGCCAAACTACAAACCCTACGCGGTCAGCGCCGGGAGACACAATGTTCGAAAACATCCGGGTTCCAATTTGAACAAAAATTGTATGAACTTGTACTCAAGATTTATTGAATTGAACCTGATTTTTCAAAATTTCACCCCACTTTTTTACGCCTAAAATGAACTTCCACGACTTCGGCGCTGAGGACAAAACTGAAGCCCGGATTTTTCTGCACATTTTGTCTCATGGCGCCGACCTCGTAGGCGTTGTAATTTTGCATTTATCCACCCCCATCCCCATTAATCTCCTAAAAAAACTCGAAAACCCGATTTTTAGGCAAACTTGGATTTAGCACCCGCGGCACCTACAAAATCACCTGTAAAAAAACTAGCCTTCTTCTATTTTTTCCCGATTACGGGGTTTTTCAGCGACAGCACGACTGTACTATATTATATTCATTTATTATTATATTATACTATATTATATTCATTTATTATTATGTTCGACTCTAACGGTCACCATTTTCTGAGATGCATTGAATCCAATTATCTTATTCTAATGTGTGAATTAATGTGTGAAAAAGTTGCAGCAGTTTGTGAACCGTAGACTGCAATATCAGGCTCGATCGTAAAAAAACGCTCTCGATTATTGCTCCGCTTGCATTTTCTTCCAATTATCGCCATTTCTTTATCCTCTTTTATAATTGCTCTGTAAATGTTTGTCGAATAGCGTGAGGCTGCGAAATTATCGCGCAATTGCCGTTTCCCGATACATATGAAGGCACGACTGAGAAGAAATCGGAGAGAGGGACGAGAAGAAGAGAGAGAGAGAGAGAGAGAGAGAGAGAGAGAGAGAGAGAGAGAGAGAGAGAGAGAGAGAGAGAGAGAGAGAGAGAGAGAGGGAGAGAGAGAGAGAGAGAGAGAGAGAGAGAGAGAGAGAGAGAGAGAGAGAGAGAGAGAGAGAGAGAGAGAGAGAAGAACAGAAACAGAGAAATAAATATATATTCTGTACAAAACTCTATAAAAAAATTCTCGTGATAAAAATTCAAACAATTAAAAATTCTAATTTTTTAAATATAGTGAAATATTGGCTAGCACAAAATGTGAAATCTAATAAAATATACAAGTACATAAATAAATAAACAATAAAGCGAAAACATTCTAGAGATGCAGACAAAAAGTTGAAGGAATGAAATGAAATGGCGCTGCGCGATTGTTGCCGAGATAAAAAGCGAAAAAAAAGAAAAGCGATCGCCACGATAGCAAGCGTACCGTCACGAGGAAAAGCATATTCGCACCTGCGACCCCTCGAGTCGCAAGGATCGTAAAGAGAGTATCTTTTTTCCTCTCCTTTGCTGATGGCGAGCGCGATATCCGAGCCCGCCATTGCCTCAACGGGGCTCTGGATTCAATTAAAGGAAGCAAATAATACGGTTTACTTCGGTGGACGCGCGAGCGCATGAGACATAGAATTGGCCAGAGCCTTCGCGACTCTCCGAGGGGCAAATATTACATAAAAATTTAATTAAACGAAAGCCAAGTACAAGCTGCCTGGCTATATTTGTCGAGCACATAGGCATCGCCTCGTGTGTATAAAAGTGCGGCGTCATCTGCGTAGCCCCCCTCCCCTTCCCTGTCGCGTCGGATAAACGGTCGTAAAAACGCTTTTCTGTCCCTTCGTATAAGGGCTATAGTGTCGCCGCACGTAATGTGCGGTTTCTCGCGGTATCGATTGACTTCGCCTTTTTTCGGACATACACGTTTACTTATTTAATCTGAATTTAAATATGGGTGTATATGGGCGTATCTAAGACTTTTTTTAAAACAATAGTATGCGGCCGGTATACAATATTAACAATATTATTAGGCATATCCTCTTAAATAATAATATTACGAATTTGAAATCGAAGAAAAAACATTCGTACTCGTTCGAATGATATATTATTCGAACGAGTACGAATGTTTTTTATACCATTGGGTATAAAAAAAAATCATGGCGAATTTGAACTCTCATATAACTCAAATAAAATGATAGCGCTCGAATTTTGGACAAAAATTAAGGCGTTACCCCCACTTGTAGCACAAAAAAGGCCTTTTTCATGAATTTTTTAAATGAAAACCACAAAACTTTTTCAATCGATCAATATACCATCTTAAAGAACACATCTTGAAGAACTTTCAGTAATTTTTTATTGAAGAATATTACATTGTTTAGTGGCAAATGGCCGTCAATGAAATAATGTTTTTATATATACGGTTTGCCGTGACCAACATTGCGGCGAAGTGGATCATCTAAAAAAAAATGTGGAAGGATTTAGTCAAATATAAGTATAAACTAGTCTTTAATCGAAGGATTTTAAAAAATATTTATTTTTCACAAAATGGCGGACAGTCTAAGTTAATGGTTCGATTTTAACGAAAAAAAACGGCCGTTTTTTGGCTATAAAACGGCCATTTTTTTCGAAAAAAAAAAATCGAACGATTAAAGACTACATTTTTATGTATTAAATAAGCCTGCAAAATTTCAAGAAGATCGGTTCATTAGTGTTCGAGTAATCTTGGTCACCGACTTCAGAAATGCCATTTTGAGAAAAACGCGTTTAAAGTTTCAATTTCAGTTTACACGAAGAAAATATTTTTTTTTTGTAAACTTACATAGAGTCATCTATTCCGGGCCCATACTTCTCTATGGGCCCGGATACTTATACTTCAAAAAAATGCAATAAAAAAAATCGATTTTTTCAAAATCGCAAGTGGGGGTAACCCCTTAACTCCCTATGTTCAACCTTCAATAACTCAAAAAACGGATTTATATTTGTCAAACTCGGTTGAACATTCCTAAATGGGGTTGATGTGTGCACTGATTCTTCATTTTTATTATCATCGAAAGTCAGATTTTGTAGATTTAGGTTGTAGAATACCAAATAAAAATCCTGAATAACGGCCGCGGAATTTTTATAGCTCAAATCGGCGACACGAAATTTAAGAAATTCAGAAAAAACATTTCGTTCTATTCTAACGGTGCAAACTTCATATTCTCAAACTTAACCTGCTTTTCTTAAGCTTGACAGCTTTGATAAGCTTTTTTTCGATGGCACTATTTTGACTGACATCACAACAATGCATTCCTGGCAAACAATAATAGAGCATTTTTCGAATAAGTGTATATCTTCTTCTTTTCTCTTCTCTTCGCTTTTCTTCTCTCCTCTTCTCTATATTTATTTTATAGTTATAAATGAAAGTCGGTGTTTCTGTATATCCTGGATAAGCTTTGAAATCAATGGTCCGATTTTAATGCGGTTTTCACCAGTGTTTAGTGTAATTTCTGGTGCAGGTTTTAAGCTAGGTATCGTCACTATAGGTTAGGGGGCGTACACAAATTATGTCGCGCAAAATTTCCCATTTTTTGACCCCCCCCCCACATTACGTGACCGTAACGCTTGGCCAGAACCCCCCCCCCCCCTATTCCGTTACGTAACGGGTGCTTTGTCGTCAATAACTGCGATTTTTTTCATAGACATAACTAATTATGAAAGGATCGGGTTTATACTCATTTTATGACGTATATGTTCATCTAGTTTTATACCAATTTTTATGAAAAAGTCTTGAAAATTAACCGAGATATATGCCTGAATTTCACGACGAAAAAAAAAATTCTCTTCATTGTCCCATCGATATCTTTATGAAAGGTTATCTGTAAATTAAAAGTCGACAATTTATCGATATCTATACAAACGTAGCTATCGTTATGCGCAGCCGTTTTTTATTTTGGTTTTTTTACAAAATGCCGACAGTTTGGACATTTTTTCCATTTTCAAGGCCCTTTTTCTGTATTTAAGCAGTCTTTAAAAATAGCAATTATCAAATGTTAAAAACGCGGATACGTAAATCTTAGTCACTGCGATTACAAAAATGTTTTTTAAAAAAATGAAAATCAGTTGATAAATTTTTCAGTATTCGCTCGGACAAGGTCGAAAAAACAAGTTTCGTAAATAACGCGTTCAAAGTTTTCGTTCCGTGTTTCTTGATGTAAAGTTATGTTATTTCCAGAATATTGATACTTACATTGAAGTATCTAGTCGCGGGCGATATGACGGTTCTTCATCTTCATGATAGTTCACAAAATAATAAGAGCATGTACTTTATCTATTGTAAATGATGCCACACCTGTAGGGACTGAGGGCACTAACCGGCCGCGCTACCTGTTCTCACTAAAGTGACTATAAAGTGGGAAAGCTACTGTTCAAGTTCTTGCACAGTGACTTTCCCCCTTAACTGACGTTGCGTAAAGAAAGCTGTGAACTGTCCATGGTAAAATTGCACGCGAGGTTTAAATTAAAAACTTGAACATGTAGAAATTTTGCTATTTCTGGCAGTTTTAAAATCGTGACGTAACACAAACCTACGTACCGCCCCTACGTACGTAGACCGTAACGCCGAATCCCGCCCCCCTCCAATTGCGTTCCGTAATTTGTGTACGCGGCCTGCACTCGACACGTCGAGTGTAATGTTTCTGCTTTTATGATCAGACGATGTTACTTACGTACTTGGATATCACAGAGATTAATTTGACGTTTTCACAATGCCAAAAAGGAATCCACACTTGGTCGCACCCGCGAACAAGAAGTACGCATAAATGCAACCAAAAAACATTTTTTGTTTGGGTTTGTTTGGGTTTAGGGTATTTTTTCGAATAACTGTACACTATGTATGAATAATGACATCGAGAGAGAGAGAAAGAGAGAGATGCCGAAGATCGAGAGCACAACGAACAAATAAATTCAATATCCTTGGTTCTGTGCACAATCCTGGGCAACAAAGTAGATGCTGTCCAGCAACATTGTGCATGCCAACTGAGGAAGCTGCCTTTCGGACCATTGCACATAGAAAAAAATAAGACCAGCAAACACATTCATTGAGATTGCCACTTGTTACAAGTACATTCGATTTGACCGGTTGCCATCCCAGTACAGCCTTGGGTAGATCAGTGTGAATAAATCACCATGGATCTAGGCTATCGGCTGTCACCAAGGATGTAGACCAGTGCATACTGAGCACGAAAAAGTTCGTGCTGAGTATCCCGACTATAGATGCATCTGAAGACACATGGGTATCAAGTGTGCCTGATATGAGGCTAGAGAGCAAGAGGAGCCTTTGGGAAAAAATATTTCTGCCGGTACACAATTGTGCCCGTTTTCGAGGGAGCGGGGGTGGCAAGCGAAAAATAGACGAAACAAAAAAAAGGAAATCGCCGTTATTATCGAGCTCCTTCAGTCGCCACGTGTATATTATTGCCGGGAGATTGCTTCTTCGGAGTCGAGAGGTTGCTTCGACTGCTGCCGCGAACTCTCTCTATCTCCGTCTCTCTCGCTCTCGCCTCCGACCGAAGAGCCAGAGGAAAAAGGGATCGAGGAGGATAGACGGTTGGAAAAGTTTTCTAATATAAGGTTCTTGCCAAAACTCTTGCTGCACGTCGGAGTATCCATGAAGTTAGAGCAGCTTGTAGGAGGGAGAAAGGAGCAGCAGGTTGCGTGTATTTCGAAAAGTGGGAAGCCTCTGCGATCTCCGACGAATAAATGTATTACGGGGACGGGATAGCCGGGAGGTGGAGAACAGGCCTCGAACGACGCCAAAGAAAACCGGTGCAAGCTCTCTTATTTTGGCTTCTCGTCTTTCATCGTGTAATAAGTTGGGAAGGCAGAATGTGGTCAGCTTAGGGTTCAAGGGAACATGACAGTGGATAGCTCGAACAAAAAAAACGACGAGATCGATGAAAGAAAAAGAAGGGAAAGTGGCTTCGTCGCCCTTTGGGGAGGGCCATCCGACAAAGAAAGTTCAGTCGCCATTTTTTCTATCCTATTATGAACGCGTGCTCCAATCTTCCTTTTTTGTCTCATCGTCGAGCTTCGGTATTGATCGGAACTTGATGACGACTAGCTTAATAATGCCATTCGAATAGCTAAACGACCAAGATTCCTTTCACGAATGTCACGTGTCTTCATCTCGCATCACGAATAGCTGCTCATTTGCATTGGCCGTAACCATTCGTTTGTACGGTCACCGTAAGGTTGCCCGTAGGAATAATATCACGATGAATGCAATGCGGCAAGCCACGTTTTCAAATGGCAGCTTTTGAATGCAACGCTCGGTCGCAATTGTCGCATAGTCTCCTTCCGCCTACCACTGTGCCTCGTGAAAAAGAATCGCCAACCTGCCACCCGTTCTCTCTTCCTCGCCACTTCACCAGGAAGACTACCAACAGTCGCAGCAAATGCAGCCCGTCGTGAGACTGTGCGCCGGGATTCTCACCGAATGAGAATAACTAAGAAGGGCATCTGAATGCATGAAACACGGACAGAGAGAAAAAGAGACGATACCCTGCTACCGGGAGGCTCAATTATGAAACTCGAAAAAGTCCACCGATTTCTGCATATTCATGAGGAACAACGTGTCTGGTATAAGGAAAGCCGAGAATTAAAACAAAGGCCTTTAAAGCCTCCGACGTGGCCTCATAACACTCCGCATATATTTTGTAACACAGTCGGAGAAGCTCAGAGGGTAGATCACGTCGTCATCAGCGTTAGACTGATAAATCGGTAAAGCCACAAGTTGCGGGACTTTTTGGGTTGCCACTATTGCTGGAAAGAAAGACCAGCAGTTTTTAATTTGACAACATCGTATCTGCCATCCTTTTGACACCGTTCGACAAATTTGATACGCCACACAAGCAAAAACCCGGAAGTAAAAGGGGAAGATTGCCTATAGACCTAAAATGGATCACGATACAAGATCTACCAATACCCCTGGGTGAGCTTCATGAAGAAGCCACTTCGATTGTTCCACGCCTAGAGTTTCCCATCCATTGTAGATGTACTCGTCAAAGCTCAACATGTAACGGCACATACAGGAGGTACGAAGATCGTAGCCTAGGGTTGGTCAATTAAGCGTATATAACGAAAACCTCGACAAAGGCCTCGGTTCGTACGGGCGCGTCAAGTCCTCTCATGCTCGAATCGCTCTCTCATCCCTTTCTCCATTAACCATTTCGGTCTAGTGTTGCCACCGCCGCCATCACGGCGCGGGTTCATCACACGATAATTTATATGGTAATCCTTTGGACGCGTAATAAGTCCTCCCACTCTTGATGATGGTCGTCGCGGTGTGGCGGCAGTGGTGAAACAGGCCCGCCACTACACACGATCTATTCCCGCAGCCTAGGCACGTTCACCATTCGAGCAACATCCCACACATACACACTTACCGCACGCTCTATGACCGTTCCTCTGTCCTTGGCGTACCAGTCATGTTGCCAGTTGAGAGATCGCTTCTAACGACCAACGACCATCGGATGCGTTAAAGTTACACGCAACTCTATCACCTCGTTTTGGACCACGACATTTGTTACAAAATTAGATGCAATGAACTTTTTGCAAGCGTCCACAAGATCGGCAAGAAACACCTGCCAAAATTTCCGCTCTGGAATGTTGAGTTGTTGCTGAAAGATAGTCGCTAAAACCGCTGAGTAAAATGTCACTATTGGACATTTCACTAGATTCCACCGGAAAATGACACAAGCAATGTGACTTGACATTCCTATGAAGACGGGATTGACGACGGCTAGCTTGACGAGAGCTAGACTAACTGTGACTGTCTCACGGATGATTTCAGACTAGCTGAGTCAATCACCTACAGCGCGTTTTTTTAATAGTTGTATTTTTGGATTCCCGACATATGTGCTGACATTCCTATGACGACTGGCATGGTGATGAGCAGCTTGATGGCGGCTAGGTTGATGAAGGTCAGCCTAATGCGGACTGATCTGACGATGACTAGCTCAATGATGATTCAGGATTAGCTGAAGATTAGGATACGTCCTAAGATTCCAATGTCGCTGATTATCGAGAACAAGTATCCTCTTTCTCCAAGTTCCTTGTTCCTATGCTCGTGAAAACTTGCGTACGCGTTATGCAGGTAACGCATGCACGAGCACCGACCTGATTAAAGAAGTTTCCAGCTATGCGAATGCTCGCTGCACAGTCCTATAACTCGTTTCGGTGTTATAGGACAAGAGTATGTGTACGAACAGGAAGTAAATGTTTAGCCGTTGAAACAATTATCTCTGTGCAGAAATGTCTACTCTTAGCTTTAATGAGTGACATCTAATAAGCGACATTTTTTTTATATTCGCAAGTTGAAGATCAAATCTTTTACGGACGGTCGCTAAGTTTTACGAATACTCGAAATTCCCGTCTGCCATAATGCGGTCTGGGTACGCGCACGGTTCTCGCGAGTTGAGGAGCGGCGGTGAAAAATATTCTCGCGGTTCTTACCGAGAAGTAAAATGGTCTCACTTTGATGAGCGAGCAAAGAGAGCTTTCACCCCCGGTAGTGAACGTCGTGTTTTCCACTGAAAGGGAAGCTCGGCCAACTTATTCGCGGGAAATGAGAAGGGCGATTGAGTTAAAGAAAAGCGTGGGAACGGAGGTGAGCGGAGAATAGTGAAGACGGGTAAAAAGAGTAGCGGGGAGAAAAAGGTAGGCGAAGAAGGAGCGGGTAGACGACGAGTCTCTCGGATGGGATCTAAGTAGCCGCAACATTTTGCGCGCCTCGACGCCAACGAATTGGAGGTACTTCCGGAGTAAAGCCTCTTTGCTCCGAGTAAATTGTAAGTCCGTCTACTCGAACGGTCAACGTCACGCGGCGCTTTCATAAGGAACAAAAATAGGGAGTCTCGCAGATTCAAAAGAGCTTGGAGAATTGCATTTCGAGGTGAGCTCTCGAGAGTTGGCAGCCATCTCTGTAAAGCGTTACTACACTTTTGTTCCATCTCCGCGTTCGCTAATCGTTATTGTTATCTTGTTGACGCGAAGGTGGCAACTTTGGATTCTAAAGGCGGGTAAACTGTGAAGTACATCGTCACTTCAACTTCACGATAACTCCGTTCACGTAGCGACGCGATCAAAGGCCAGTCGCCATTGTATACTCACAGTGACGCGTCAGTGTGGTGGTCAGATGGTGTTTATTAATGTCCGTATGGTGAGAAGCACTGCAATCAGAAAAGAAAAGTCACGGTGAGATGTTGAGACAATCAACAGAGACTCTACAGATACATATCTATATATAGGAAATTAGCATCCGCAAGGTCGTCCAACTGAGAAGCTTGCGACTCAAGTTTCAAGGCAAGTCTGATCGTACATTTCGCTTATTGCATCAAGTATTAATGGACAAATCGGGAAGGCTGGCGTTCTGCATTAGGAATGACCGTTGTCGAGTATTTAACACTGGCGAAAACTTGGTAGGAAGTCGTTGGCTTCCTACCTCCTGCAGGAGAATATCCGAATCATTTGAGTCGCAATCACGGAAATTTGGCTCGGTCCGGGTAGTGGACTGAGTAGATACGAGACAGGCCATCGTGATAACGGGCATCGGGTTGCGCGGTACAGCAACGGTGCCGACGATGGAGTACGAGGAAAGTAGGGGTGGATGGAGCATAACCCAACGTGCATGTTTGATGCCGGAAGTGCTCGAAGCTGGGGTAACCGTCCCGCACAGTGCCGCCCGCTAGCCTCCCCCGCACCCTCACCAGCCGCGTTCGACCCTCTGTCTCTCGTTGTGGTTTCCGCAACCTCCGTAGGGTCATTAGCAAACCATTCATTATGCAACTGCGAGGCTGTATTGCGTCAATATGGCAGGGTGGCTATGAAGGGGTTGAAGAGGACAAGTATCAGGTTGGTGGAAGGAAATCACGTATGTGGAGGTAACAGCGGCAGATTGTTGGCGCAATCGATAACGCGACGCCTCGCCTACGTTTACCAAGCCGTATAATCAACGGAACTCCCCTCTCACCTGCGATACGTCTCCCTCTTGTGAAGATCTCGCTTGATTCAAGACCCCGAAAATTCAACCATCGTTCGGGAGATGAGTGGCATGCGCCGTAAGGAATAACGAGCAGAGGGCGTATTGCGATGACGAATTTCGGGTATCACATTCCGAACTCCCATAGTCAGCGGGATTTTGATCATCATCCAGTTAACCGCTCCACTGCTACGGCACCAGGCCTTGGATTATACGGAACAATCGTGGAAGACCGCGCCAGCGAGCTTCGAATACTAACCGTTCTAGTTCTTCCTCGGAAGTTCCCTCGAGCTATTGGTCAGATGTGCCTAGATAAATTTTACACCGGGCAATCAAATACCGCGCGAAATTTCTGATTTCACGGTCTACCAATGCTTCAACAGCCGCCACGACGCTGCTGGGCTCGACTAGGTCGGTGGTCATGATGAGCTTTTGACTCTGAATCTCGCCGCTGGTACAGCCACAAAAGCCTTACGAATTCTACTCGCCACAAGCAACCGTTTCGTTCTATGTTCGCGGCTGCTTTCCAGATACCTCAGGTACAGGGAACGAAGACCGGAAAACAAGGGTCCTAATTCAGGATTAAAGTTTAGTGAAATATAGTGATGCTGCTCTTCACGGGACCCAATATAATATTTGCGTACAATGTTTGGTGAATCCACAGTGAAAAATCTGACAGTCAACGTTCCTAACCTCAAGTTATTACGATCAAGTGATAGATACTAGCAGGGTGTGTTCCAATTATAGATTATAGTGAAACACCTCTGAATGGTGCCGAAAAATTGGCAAAGGCCCCAAAACTTCTCGCTGCGAATTATTTGATGGCACTATTGACAAAAACCTGCACAAGCGGAAGTTGAACATCATGGAAGGCCTCTCAACACGAGTTGCAATACTACTCTAGCTGATACCTAAGAAATGGAATAATCGTCATCGAACGACGAAGCCACAATGTAATTCCCCCGAGGCAAACTTGCCTCGGTATTTCTTCGCATATTTTTGGAACTTTGCTGCCTAAAGAGATGTCGGCGGCATATCAAAGAGCTTGCGAAGATCATTCGCAAGGTGAAAGTATGAGCAGACGCATCGCGAAGGTTCACAGGTAGGATCCAGAGTTCTGTGTTTCGACGGGGTATTGAAGGGAAAATGAGGGAGCGAAAGTGAGCGAGAGAAGGACTGGGAGGGTGATCGCGAAGCTCGTCAAACGAGAATAAGGGTTGGTAGCAAGTGGAGGTTGGAGGGCAGGACGGGGATGCCAGCGAAGCGACGTCCCCTTTGATCTAAGTTTCTGGGAATGCACGACCGGACGGTGGGACAAGAACTGCTCTTCTCGCAAACCTCGTATCGGCAGCCCACCGCCTTCTCTCCTCTCAGAGCTATACCTCTCTGCATACTACCCCAGGAAGTTGAAGTAATTTGCTTAGTTGGATTAGATTGTGAATTTTGCACCAGAGCTGTTTGATGGTAATGTCGAGTTCTCGGAAGCGCGTCCGCTCGAATCTCTTGAGGCCAGCTTCAGCTACCGTCCACGAGTCATCATAATTACACTGCGTTCATCTTTCAAAAGAATTGGATCGTTCCATTTTTTTCCCGCTTCGTGATGATTGGTCGGTTTTTTATGTGATCTGGGATCAAGGGACTGCATTGTTCGCCACTCGCTGTCACTGCTGCCACTTATCGAGCTGTCTTGATTGGAAGGTAAAAAAAGAAGCCTGGATAAAAGGTGACCGTCCACCAGAATAGCACTGGGGTGCTTTCGATGAAGTTGGAATCTTATACACTAGCAACGATGACAGCACATACCGTAATATGTGATTCTCGAGCTGCTGCGAAAGTGTCTACCGCCGATACAATAATGCGAACTAAGCCTGAACAAAGAACGATTCGAGGTCGACGGGCTGCCTAACGGTTATAGGTGAATCCTAGGCCGCGGACTTCAGGCACGAATGAAGGATCAATGTTTTATCGAAATTGCAACAACGTCGACAAACGCCTACGGCCTTCACCGACGAGTTGTCTCCGGTTGGCTGCTTCCTCCCAATGTGATCGTCAATAACGGAAGCGTGTCCGACGCCATTCCCAACGGGATTTGTGGATTATCGGTTTGTTTATCGTGCCATTTGAACACTTTTAGTCATATTCATCTCTTTTTTGTCCACCCGTGTGCTTTTTTCACTCCCACTCTCCTGCGCTATAGATACATGTGTGTTTGTTTGGGTTCCTGTTCGGTAGCCCTTCTACGTAAGGAGGACGAATTCCCGGAGTGCGGGGTCCAAGCAAATAAAGGGGATTTCGCGAAACGTGCCTGAGAAATTCAACGAGAACGCTCCGAGCAATTATAAAAGTTCTAGCGTCATAAGTACGGAAACGTGACACTCCGAACTGTACAGAGGCTCAACGAATGATGCAGCGTCTTGAATTATTATTTGCACGCTGATCAAGATTCTCTCGAAAGAAATTGCAGGAACAGCGCTCTTCTGCAGCCAATGGGCCAAAAATAGAACGAAGTCAAATGCGCCTCGAAGATGAACGCTGTTTGCATGGCGTTGGTTGAACAGCACAACGAGAATCGCCAGTCAAGGGAAAAGCGAAAGAGGGGAATAGAGAGATGGAAGACCGTAAGAGGTTACCGCCGTCAGGAAACTTTTGTTTAAAATTGGAATTCCTTTGCGGCTCGTTGGGGCTAGGAATGCAGATTGCGGGTTGCGAGGGTTATGGGCTTTGCGGCCTTGGCGACGGGCACTACGAAAGATGCCATGGTCGCCCACGATCATCGGTAGAACCCTGTCTGCGTTTTTTTCAACAAAAAGTCAGGTACACCGTTGCTTGCTTCAAAATGCCAGAGAGAGGAAGGAAAAGAAAGGGAGACGCCGTATCTTTCCGGATAACAAATGAGCATGATGGCGAGCTGGAATGGAAAAAGCTAATCTGGAAGTGATGACAAATCAAGCTCCTATTTTTCTGGTCAAACGACTTGCAGAACCCATTGATGTTGTCCATCGCGGCGCCTTTTCGAACTCAAACAAACTCAAACACCGCACAAGTCTTACCGAGCCGTTATAGCAGTTTGTCCAGCTTCTCTCGGTTGCTGGCCTTTTTTACGATACGCAGCTGTACATTGTGGTATCCGCCTGGTACATAAGCTTAATTAATGTATAGGTGCCTCGCGTTCCTGTGGCCTTGGCAATATGCTATACGCGGTCCACGTTGGCTAAACCCATTAACCCGCAATTATCGAAATTGCCCGCTACGAGCGCTTCCTCGTGGGAGACTGTGGAGCACCGAGATAAAGGGAGAGAGCCAGACATGGAGGCAGGAAAAGGAGCCACTGCTTCCAAGGTTTTGCAGTGACACCTGGAAATGGCACATAAGGAAATTGTTTGATCAGGGTGACTACATACAACTACAACAATACACGAGTCCGAAATTATAGAAATTATTGAAAATAATTATAAACATTACAAACATTTTAGAACGGATTTTCACCATCCTTTGAAGGTATGGTCCTTTTATCATGGCTAAGGCAACGTTTTATCTTCACGATACAGTAATTGTACATACACATATGTACATACACACATATTCTGACACAACTAGCCATTAAACTAAACGTGTTTCGGTGCCGATTTATACAAAACGAGCTTTTGTGACTCGACCCAAACACACCCACACCATACATATATTTATACCAGGAGACATTGTAATATCTATTTATGTGGCACAAGAAATTGAGCGCCGGAAAGCACAAGAACCGAGGGAGAAACACTGGAGGCTGTTCGCGATTAGAATATAAGGTTAGCGGCGGCTATGTAGGGGCATGGAAGAGAAATCTGGTTGTCGCGTATATACTCGGGATGTTATGGTGACTGGTAGGTGCACGTAAGGGTGTGCGGGCGAAGCGCGAGATGCTTCTCACTATCCAGGCTGATACGGCCCTCGGATAACCGGATTAAAACGCCCCACGGCGCTCTAGCTAATGACGTCAGTGACACGTCATTTCCACCCTCGCGGGTTCCGGCTGTGACGAGCCTCCCTGCTATACATGTATTTGTACTGAGGACACTGCAGAGTATTACACACATACACCCACACCCACACACGCACACACACTCACACACGTACGCACGCACACACACACACACACAGCAATAACGAAATATTGTTAAAAATCTGTTCGTTACATATATTAAATTAATACTGAATAAATGGATGTATAAAAAATATAATAATATTCCATGCAGTTAACATAGCATCTTACTTGATATTCATTTTATAAAATGGATTTTTTAAATTAATTTCATTAAGTTTATTTACGCTCTTTATCAATTTTGCACACATGATGAACTACTGATTGAACTGCATGAAAGATACACACACACACACACACACACACACACACACACATGTATGTGTATATATATATATATATATATTTATACTTAAAAAACCCATGTGCCAAATTCAAGCAGCGAGCGAAATACAATCAGAAATCTCGCTCGCGATGCCCTGGCCTACGCTATCGTCGCATGTAACCCGCATCTCCCTGCCCTCTTCACACCTCCAGCATCTAAGCCAGACATCGCAGCATGAATAAACTATGCCCGCAACTGCCCTCTTCCGCCCAGCCCCCCATGGATGTACAGTGAAAAGTGAGGAGACGGAGGAGAGGAAGCAAAAAAAAAACGAAACACACGAAAGCCCCCTCGCACTCTTCGCCGCCGTGTGTCGAGAGACGAGCAAGTTATTTCCCGAAGGAATGCTCCGACTCGAAATCTGGAAGAGAACATATCCGTATATACTTATGTTACGTGTGTATATGGATATAAAATATGCACGTCCCAGTCAGAGATTCGAGAAAATCTTGCCGTTTTTTTTTCTTCTCATTTTTCATCCGTAACTCGCACCTCCTATATCAGTGTATAAGAGGCGAAAAATTGCTTTTGGAGAAGCGAAAAAAATTGCATCACCAAACATGTATATCTTTTTCGCTTAATTTTTTGGTTATTTTTAGCTTATTTGAACGAATGAGTAAATATATTCAGATTTACTAATACGTAAGATACTTAATTTTATCGTCTAGTTAGCCATTATTGTAATGTAAAAAATATCTATTATCATTATCATTATTCTTATCGAATTAATAAAAAAAGTATATTCAACATTTTATTCTTAGTTACATTTTTTGTAATTATGTGATGAATGAATATTGAGCAGTATTATTAATTTCCCACGCATAATATAAAGAGATGAAATTAAAAATCAACTGTTCAATATATTATTGTATTAATTAGATGGAAATAATTATGATAAATATTCTTTACTGCCCAATAACAGCTAATAACTAAAAAATACAACAAACTCAAATGTATAGGTCAATATATTGGCAAATATTTATATGTATTGGGGACAAAGTGAAGCTCAGCCGAGCTAGGTAACGAAAGCCAAGAGGGTTAACCCGAGACGCGCTCACAACTCATCCTAATTACATCCACCCTCGTTTCCGGATTCCGCTGCAGAGAGAGCCAGAGAGAGGGGGAGAAAGAGAGAGAGAGAGAGAGAGAGAGAGAGAGAGAGAGAGAGAGAGGGCGAGAGGGAGAAAGAGATGAGTTTTCACTTCAAGAGCAGCTCTCACAGTTAGCGCCGGCTCTTAATTACTATATTGCCACCGGACTTGCTGTTCCGCCCGGTACAAACGAGACGTTCAACTGTATTTCCGTGTTCCTTCCGCATACCGAGGCAACCCCGCTCGTATAAAACGATCTCGTTGCCACGACTCCTTTCTCCCTCCCTCCCCCCTCTCACCATCTCTCTCATCATACTCCACATTGATTTACGATTCTCAGTCGCGACCCCCAACACGGCAAACGCATTCACCCATCGACGAAATTTCTTTGTCCATAATCTCTTGCGAAGCATCGACCTGGAGATGAAAATTCAGCGGCAACGATCACCTGTCTATGCAATCGCGAGAATTATTCTCAAGAAAAAAAATTCAACTAAAGTAAAATAAAAATTCAACGTTGTAGTAGCACTTCCGGCATTTTATTATTATTTCTATAAAATAAATGAACAAGTTAAAGAAACGGTACAGTTTATCGGTCGGCAAAGCGGTCGCGAATTGGCGCAACTATTCGGTCGTAATGATTTTCGTGGCGAACAATGAAAGACGCGACGAGGCACACCATCAGCGCTTTATTGTACCACCGTACATCACCCCCTCGCCCATATACATTTAAATACACCCACTCACGTGTATCGGCACAGAGGTGTGTCTGCGTACAAATATATGTAAATACGCGCATATATTGTGTGCACGTAGCGAGGATTATTTGACTCTGGTGACAGAGCCACGATAGACTATCTCGACTCGCGGATAACGAGGCCCGCACAGCGAATATGCCGAATATGATTATCGCAAACACGTTATATAATGCCCGGCGTCCTCGCCGTCACGGTATACGGAATTCGTTCACCTGTTATGGCACGAAGTGGATGCGGGGCTCTCTCCCGTTGACTTGTCGAATTTTCGCTCCTCCTCATCGCTCTGACGCATTGTGTGCAACGTTCTATCGCGATATTCGACTGTTTCTATACTGTCTCCGTGGGGCTTGCTCTCCCGTCCTTCTTGTTTGGTGTACTCGATGTGCGAGCTCGTGTTTGTGGGGCTATATTGCATTTGCGACCGTGTCACATTATTTGGAGCCTCGGGCCACGAACCCTTCAAACGTAGGGCTGGATCAATTTATAAATATGACGCTCAAACGATATGATTTGTATGCATATTACTCGCTTTCTCTCTCTCTCTCTCTCTCTCTCTCTCTCTCTCTCTCTCTCTCTCTCACTCTCTTTGTCTCTCTCCTGCACAATTTCTCTCGCCCTTCTTGCACCTCTATTTCTCGGTACCAGCTTTATGTGGCACATTATTGCTCGTATCATTGACGACACGTGTTACGAATTAACAAGCCATGTGGAGAGATACGCCAAGAGTGGAATGTGCCGACACGTATAATGCGATTGTTTTCTATCTAAATGTCAGAGCTATTCAAGCTGCCTCGCCTTTCGATAAAAGCGCCAAATTAATCACATTTTTATTTATTTTTCACCGATTTTTTATTCGCTCTTATAATCTCTATATAGGTGTATACACTCAGCAACGAGATGTTTTTCAGCGAGCTTAATACTCGGGATTTCTCACGATTATTAAAAAATCACCTGTCACACTCACTTGCGCGATTCATTTCGCTTTTACCGTATTGACTCTTTTTCCTCCTCGTGTACCCGATCGGGTGTGTGTGTGTGTGTGTGTGTGTGTGTGTGTGTGTGTGTGTGTGTGTGTGTGTGTGTGTGTGTGTGTGTGTGTGTGTGTGTGTGTGTGTGTGTGTGTGTGTGTGCGTGCGTGCGTGTGTGTGTGTGTGTGTGTGTGTATGTGTGTGTTTGTGTGTGTGTGTGTGTGTGTGTAGATATAGGCAGGGACTCGTTCCATCGTTGCTGTCTGGCGGTACAGGGCTCAAAACTTCTCGGTCTGGCTCAAGTGCCGGGCAAGTGACTGATTAAAGAAATCCGCGTCGGATCCTCTCGCCGTCAGGCTCGGTAACACCCGTCAAACGGACGCGCTAATTGCGCAATTCCTGATTGATTAACCTCTGAATTCCATTAGCAGCGGGGACGGGCCGGCAACTGAAGATTATCCGGGTGCAATCTCGGCCCGGCAACACATCGTTTCTCTCTGCCTCGATCGCCCTTCGACCGAATGATAAATTCGCTATAATATTACGCGCACACACAAATATATCTATACATATATAGATAAATATACCGGATGTCTCAAGAGTTGAATCAGACCTTTACAGGGTAGGTAGATCATAAAATCCCGAACAGGAAAGCCCTTATCCATTTTGCCGTCCGACGCACCGTTGCTGAAACATTGCTCAATAAGTGGCAACCAATCCGCTGTGCCGGTTAGGTGTATCAACTAGGCGGAGGAGGGGGGGGGGGCGCATGTGGGCGTTATGACTTATCAATTAATATCTAATCAACGGTGCATCGGAGAGAAAAAATGACGAGGACTTTTCTCTTCAGAATTCGTCGATGTATGTATCCCGATAAGTTTGGACGCGACTTTTGAACACCCCGGTTAAACTACGATGCTGACGGGTTTTCAGTTAAGCGGACTACCAGACTCGCGGGAAATCGACGACAAATTGTTTCCCGTTAATCCTTATAGCGAAACGCGCATTTTAAAAATAAACGACGAAAGGAGGGTGAGATCTGATATTATTGAATCGGACGCTTCCAGTTCCATCGCATAATCTAATTGTGCCCTCCAATCGTTTTAATGTTGCACGCCCAAAATAATTTCGCTTTCGTGTATTTCTATTTTCGTTCACTCAATTTTATCTACCGCTGCCCCTGTACCGGCAGACGAATCCGGACAGTCTTGTAATATAAACAAAACGATTCCATGAAAATACTGGGAGTATCGTATACATGGAAAATAACCTTTGTACGCAATGTTTATTGAACATTGTTAAAAAAAACAATTTACTACAATCATAATTATACTGCATTATGCATAAAACGTCAATTTATAGTATTTTTTCCTAAATTTTCTGCGACATTGAAGAATTCTAAATTCCGAACTTCCGCCAATTACAGTGGTAAATTTGATGGCTCGCCGGCTCACCGCAACGTGCCGAAGTAGAAACGGCCAGACCCGTGCACACGTACGTCAGCTACGCGTGCTTCGATTATTATGCCACAGCATATTTTGCATAAGAATAATACAATCAGCGCGATTCACTGGCAAACGGGGTGGTGCGTGGGGGCGGGCGGGGGGGGGGGGCGCGGTCACTCGAGGGAGAATGCCAATGCGAAATAAAGGAGCAGATAATACCGGCACGACTCGCAGCCGCGTAACGATAAGGCACGTAAAAAAAGTAAAGACTGTATGGCCAATCAAAAGGTTCGACGTATGTTTACATACATACATACATACATACATACATACATACATACATACATACATACATACATACATACATACATACATACATACATACATACATACATACATACATACATACATACATACATACATACATACATACATACATACATACATACATACATACATACATACATACATACATACATACATACATACATACATACATACATACATACATACATACATACATACATATATGTATATATGTATGTATGTATGTATGTATCTATATATAAATATGATTCTGTGACTCCGTATCGTGAAGCCAACATGAATGGTTGCTAATTCATTGCGTCGCTGGTCAAGAGAGAGGGGGAGCTGACGCAGCATCCACGAAATTAATTATAGTTATTGTAGCCGTAGAATCGTCCAGAGGACTCGAATGCATTATCACCAAACTTCCCCTTTTCCAGCCACGCCCTTCTCATTACGCATCCAGGCTTTTTGTCTTCCCCGTGGAGAAAGTATTTCGTTGCATTTTTGATTTTCGACATTGAAATAAACGTACATTCAAATTGTTCCAAAATCAGGAAAAATCATATTTGTAAGAAAGGTGTGTGTGCGCGCATATGTATGTGCGTCCAATCAAATAAATATGATGCAAGTTATTTGCATCGGGCAAAGATGTGCCTCAATTAAAACTAATTTATACGGGCCGGGTGATAGTGAAAATAACAATGTTATGGCAGCCGTAATGAAAACATACTCTAATTATAGAGGGCTTTCGCGTAAGTAACAGAATCGCGTCGTTAAAACAGTCGAGTGTCGAAAAAATAATTAATAACCGAATTAATTGCGCAAGCTCGGAGCAAGAAAGTCCGTAATAACGACGGCGCTGCACCCAGTGGAAAAAATTCTGCGCCGTCGAGGGGCTGTCGCAACGGACTTTGCAATTCAACGAATTGGCAGCAAAAAATTGAGCGACAGCGTCCTCGAAATAGCCGAGTTTCGTGTAAAAATAGCTTGTTAATGCTTTGCCCCTTCTTTTTTTTTATACTAAACATTTTATTTCGCAGTGAAAGCCACGGTAGCCCATTAAAACTTGCTACGCAATGATGATAGCGTACGAAACAGACGCATTTGCGTCGCGGAAAGTTCTCACTCCGCGAGAGACTGGAAACGCCGTCGTGGTGTTCGCGATCAGTGTTTCGCATGCTCGGCGAATATCCGAGTCGTCGGGATTGAGCGAAAATTGATACACCCGACCCCACAGTCGAAACTTTCCTTCGGTCGACGAGCACGATAGTTCGCGCATTTCGTGGTTCGTTCTCAGTCGTCGGGGGTGGGGGGACTGGGGAACAACCCGACAAACGAGGAACACGAGGAGTCGACTCGGCGACCCGTGAATTCGCATGTTCAGTCACAAATCCATACTGTCTACCTTTTTCGTCGTCGTTTCCATTTCCGAAGTGGCTATGTTATTAATTACTCTTTCGCACGATCGTAGCAAGAGCGAGAGGGAAAGAGAGAGAAACGCCGGTTGATGAAACCCGAACATTCGTGTCAGAAAGGCGCCATTTACGTGGATTTACAACATTTCGGTTCAAACAAATCCAAACATACTCGAGTCGAAATTTTCAGCCTATTTTGCCCCTTCAGATCCTCATAGTGGTAGGAGATAAAGGTAGTAAAGTAGCTTCGCATTCAATATAAAACGAGCTCCCACTTAACGCCTAGAACGGGAACAGATTTCCCTTTTCTACACTTGCAGGCGCTAAGGACGACGTCGAATGGCACACGTATACACGCGCACGCATAGACTCTATTACGCATATAGAGATATACAGGGTGTCCCATTTTAATCTTACACCTGAATTTTCTCGAAAAATATTGCTCGGACGAACTATTGTGTGGAACAAAACTTCTAGGGATTGAAGGGGGACGTTTGAAAAAAATTTATTTGAGGAGCCAAAATTTAAAATGGCGGCGTTACAAAGGCTGACATGTTTTTTTCAAACGGAAACATAACTTTTTTTATTGCCAAAAAATTTGTCAGCTGAAAACTAAAAACTTTTGTTGAAAAAATTTTTTGATAAAGTTCGTAGTTTTCAAGTGAGAACATCATTTTCAATTATTTCAGATGTATCCAGGATTTGTGTGTGTGTGTGTGTGTGTGTGTGGATGTGTGTGTGTGTGTGTGTGTGTGTGTGTGTGTGTGTGTGTGTGTGTGTGTGTGCATGTGCGTGCGTGTGGAACACTTGAAAATTTTGTTTTTTTTTTGTTTTTTTGTTTTCAAATTTGGATGATATTTCATGAGAAAATTTTGGAGGAAAATCGATGAAAAATAGTTTTTTCCATTTTAATAGCGTTTGTGCCAATTTCAGGCCCAAAAACGTGTTTCTTTAAATCCTTGACGAACTTTGATCACGATGGGTAGAAAAACACACACACATACACACACACACACACACACACACACACACACACACACACACACACACACACACACACACACACACACACACAAATCCTGGATACATCTGAAATAATTGAAAATGATGTTCTCACTTGAAAACTATGAACTTTATCAAAAAATTGTTTCAACAAAAGTTTTTAGTTTTCAGCTGACAAATTTTTTGGCAATAAAAAAAAGTTATGTTTCCGTTTGAAAAAAAAACATGTCAGCCTTTGTAACGCCGCCATTTTGAATTTTGGCTCCTCAAATAAATTTTTTTCAAACGTCCCCCTTCAATCCCTAGAAGTTTTGTTCCACACAATATTTCGTCCGAGCAATATTTTTCGAGAAAATTCAGGTCTAAGATTAAAATGGGACACCCTGTATATGCCTGAATACGCGCACGCGTAGACACACGTATATACCCGCACACATACATGCCTAAGCATACACCAACACACGTATGCTAGTACCTACACTCAGAAAAACGTTTGGTACCGTAAAAAAAAAATGGTTTGAATCAACCAAATCCTGCAGTTGCGGGTGGCGAACCATATGAACGATTCAATTGACTGCGAGATTTGGTTGAATTATAAATATATATTTATTTCCGGCAACCAAACTTCTTGATCCAAAAACGCACAGAGTACTTTCAATTCTAATTCCGGTGTCCTGAAACCAAACTTTATTTGAACATACTGAACGGTTGGGTCGGTAATCTCTCCCTTAAAAGCATTTTCAAAATATATAGTTCAACGAAAAACATATACAGTAGAATGAAACATGTGGGCATTGAATGAATTGCAGAGCATATTTCAGTCAATACATAATATTTTTGACAAAAGTCCATGTATAGTCCGTACCACTGAAGATATATTTTAAAAGAAAACCCCCAAACGCTGCTATAGTCGATCCAACTATATGTTGGTTTGCCCTGAATGACGGAGTAGGTTCTGACAACTGCTATTATAACATAGTTGAAGCTGCATACAGTAAGTTCAATCAAAATTGGTTTTACACCAATCGAATAAATGACAGATAGAGCATCAGCTTAATATGAACCAAATAAACATCGAGTTACTCTAATAAAATTTCGATGTGAGCATATGCAACGTATACATTGAATTGGTAGAAAATCAATTGAATATAAATCATCGAAGAAAGTATTCTCCCTATACGATGAATTATAAATACAAATGGAAGACGAAGATAAGAAGGTAAATAGATCCGCTAAATTATGAGGCAAGATGATTAGTATTATTTTTTTTTTTATTGTATCTGCTACGGCGAACGCTTCGCCATTTTTGTAGCTTCCATGTACAGGGATTTCCTCTTTTTACATTTCCCACCATTTTCCTCCAATCCACATCCCTGATCGATCCCCACCTTGCGGCCGCAGCCGACTTCCCCCTCTGTATCGCATTCACCATGACATTTTCTGTCATGGGTATAGGGAAACTGCGGAAAACCTATACCAATACAGCCGGTCACGGGTTCGCTTCCCAGCCTCGGAGGCTAGTCGCGTTTCGCCAAGAAATAGCTCACAGGCTACAGCCATACACACCTGACACACACACGTACCGGTCCGTATGCGCGACATCTGTGTAGAACTGGAGCTACGTCACGCCTGTTTTTATTTCTCTCCGAAACTACGAGACGGTGATTCGAACCCGCGACCTCCCGATGTGTTGATTCCAGAGGCAAGTACTCTAACCACTAGACCAACACATCGGCTTACACAAGATGATTAGTAATTTTTCAATAATGCCTGTTTATTAAAGTACATATTAAAAATACTACGATGATACAGAAACAACTTTTATTGATTAATCTACGTCGATGTACGACTGTACGGTGTCAATTGTAAGATAATTTACAAAGCGCTCTGAGAAAATTACATAGTTAGACTTCAAAGCAATCTGCGTGTCGAAAAAAAAAAACAACAGAGAAATCAATTAAAATAGTGTGTACAGATAAATACTATTTTTTTTTCTGATGTATCGAGAATTTATCTGCAGGCCACATAACAGAAACCATCAGATTTTGTGTGTTCTCGAAGTTGAATTGGCGCAAACAAGTCTTTTTCCTTTACGCAACGCCAGGTCTCAGATTACAGCGTGGTTGCGACGAACTATTAGCGCCTTAAACGGAGTGTCCACGTGGTTGGATTTACCGAATTTAATCGATATCTGAAATTACGAGAGATCAATGGCTCGTGCCCGCAAAAAATTTGAATCACGATTCCCTTAGCAATCCTTCAATACTTATGCCCTTGGTGAACGCGCAACGTTAAATGAAACTCACTGGCTTCCACTAAATTTACTATCAACACCCGAGAGACGCCGTACAATGTTTTTCTCGAAGGATAGCACGCAGCGTAACAACAATGGCGGACAAAAAGAAATGACGATCGTGCACTTTCCTCGAAATGTAGAAACAAGCGATTGAAGTCCCCAATCTATCAAAATGTCTTCTACTTCGCACATTTTTATGTTTTCGATGTAAATCGTCTCACAAAACTTATCACAGTGAATATTGTAGATTTCTACACGCTCACAGGGGAGATGCACGTCAACAGCCAGAAAAGAAGACGTGAACAGCCGGGAGTGGAAAGGGCGATCGTAGCGCTGTTCGTGCATGTATCTGAAACTACACTGATTCGCGATTTCCACTACCCAGTTAACCAAGCGTACCATTGGTACAGCATACCGCAAATGTGGAGTACGCCGGGCCCTACAGTACCGGTAATGTACGGGTACTGTAATGTACGGGTACGGGATAGCAGCGTAGTCATACCTCCAGGGTATCGCTACCGTGGGGTTACACCGTACTGCAGTGCACGGTGGCTCCGTGGTGGCGATACTGTACCGGTACCGTACTAGTAAATTGGCGGTACAGCGTACCGTGCGGCGTACCGGTAATGTACCAGTACCGTACGCACGTATGAGGTGGCAACAGTACCGGTACGGCGCACTCCACATGAGCGGTACATTTGCGGTACGTGGTTAGCTGGGTAACTAATCGCTCACAGCGATCGAACAGAGCGCGCCCGTGGTCGGATTTTCCAAATAAAGTCGTTATCTAGAAATCGTGCCGGGAAAAAGTGATCGATTGCGTCCACAAGGACTCAAGTAGCAATAGCAATCAATAGCTGAAAAATATGCACATCGTAGAAAAAAGAAAACACGGCCTTACCTCGAAGTAACTTTAATTAAATCATTTGTTTCAATTAACTTATTTATTTGTAGAACCAACCATCATTCGCTTTATGCGTAATAATTAATTCAGTTGGAAAATGTAGTTTATTGGCCAATATAACGACCAAATATAAAGTTCAAATAACACGCGGTTTACTTGTATGAACTCCGATGTAGTTAATCCAACCCATTATATGGCCAGGTAGGTATTGCTATTTTGACATGATAATTTGGTTGTTTCAACTAAACTGGCTTCAACTAAACTGGGTTTGTGCTTCAAGCAAACTTGTTTCAACTAAATATACATAGTTGGTATTACCAACCGTTTTTCTGAGTGTATACGTATGCATGCGTGCCTGTTATAGGGATCCGCGTGTACATGCATACACGAGGGCAATTCCTATCAAAAATATTGTAACTGTTTGCCCAAGATCCATTTCTTCCACTTTGGAGAGTAGCTGGAGCTGTAGGGGCAAGTTTGAAGCGAATGCGAAATGTTCGATGGGTGGAGATAATGGAAAGACCATTGGAAAAGTAGGCTGACATAGGATCAAAGGCCTTTAGAATAGGCTGAAAATTTCGACTCGGATACTCAAGCTAAATAGATGTAAATACATCCAAAGGACGCAAATTGATTAATGGACAAATTACATGTTTTACAAGCTCATCTTTCTCATACATCATGATCGATTGGAAACGAATTAATTTGATATTTCATCCCTTATTGATATGTCGATACGCCCTAGTGATCCTGACGAGCCGCATGAGCCACGCGGAGTCCATTTTACAGCTGATCGCGACACCTTAATATGATGACCACATTATGATGTAACCGTTCGATACCCGTTGCCAAATCGCCTGGCAAATAAAATAATTGGAATATCCATTTCGTGGAGGCACCGTTTACATGAATACCACCAAACACGTCGGATACACTTTGTTCGAGGGCGTTATACGTAGGTGGGATAATGTGTGTGGGGGCGGAATGGTCCACGGCCACAGGATCAATTTGACAGAGGGATATCATCAATTGTTTCTGGACGAGCGAGTTCGTTCGCTCGGGACGCGTTTGAGTCCGGTGAAATAAATCGGTTGGTGCTGCGAATATAGTAGAACGGGTCTGGAGTAGGCGCACGGAGGAGAGGAGAGAAGGAGTATGGTAGAATTCGCGTCTGGAGAGCATCAGACGAGAGAGATGGAGGGAGGCATGCATCCAGACAGACGGCATGGCAGGCTAGGAGTGGCAGGGGAGGAATGATGGAAAGAAGAAAGCAAGAAAGCGAGAGGATCGCGGAGAGGAAATCTGGCAGCCCGACTGGCAGGGTCTGATGGTACTATAGTGACCAGCCTAGCGGTATCGCTGTCCTGTCTCCAAGCTTGGAAACATCCGCCAGACTATCCCCGTCTCTTTCATTCTTCGCTTCCATCCTGGCCTCTCGAGCGCTATACTAGGGCCAAGCTTCTTCACGAGAGTCTTCTCACCTTACTTCTCACTATGGTCTAGAGACGCCGCATTGTACTATGTCTTTCGGTATTTCTAATAACTTCTTTTTCCGCCGCCTGGCCCATCCTGTCTTCTTCTCGAGGCACCAGCCTGGCTGGAATCCTCCATCGTTCTTTCCTGACGAACACTCGGGCATCCACACCTCCCGTTCTCACCACTCTCTCAACCCCACCTAAGCCTGTTCAGGCTCTGCCACCTTCCACCCGAACTCTTTCACCTTCATTTTTGCTGCTGATGTTGATCTTTCTTCAGCATGACGGACTCTGTCTGGGGGTTACAATGCCTCTGGTAGTCCAACACTGGGCTGTCCCACCTACTCCCGGGCATTTCGCGAAAGGATGGTAAACCTCCCCTTGCTATGTGCCTCTTGCTCTTCCAGTCGCCCTCATCTTTCTCGGATAGACGGCTTCTTTTAGCAGACTCTCCGTCTGCTCTTTGCCTGCCCGCTGTTGTGCAACACTCCTCCGAATCTCATCTCGTTCCTTGCAACAATCACTTCGCTCCTGTCCTACTGCATCATCATCCCCCCGTGTAGTTTGCGCGTCCCCTCGAGGACAATCTATTGCAGGAGCGAGCCTTCGCAGAAGTGCGGTGGGACGATGAACCCATCCTCACGCGCCCTTCAACTCCATCGCGGATGGACGGGACGAGCCCGAGCGAACGTCGGAAGTGGAATGCGCGGCGCTATCAAGTTTTTAATCACTCTCCAATGTCAGTGTCAGGGACGGGAAAATGCGCTGGATATTGGAGGGAAAAGCGGAGGGTGGGCCAAGACGCGCAACTTTTACCTTGGAGCTTCCTCGTGGTCGGTGGGAAAGTCATGAATAAGTTCGTCATGCCAATCTGTCTTTCGGGACACCCCCCCCCAGCCCTGTATTCATGTACCCCTTTTTTCAATCCACGATAATCCCTGATAACAGCATTCGCTAAATAGTTTTATGTAAAATAATTGCAATCACTCAATTAAAATGACTTTCAGGAAACAAAAGAGTAAAAGGGCTTGTTTGGGGTTGTTTGGACGAAGAAGTAAGGTAGAGGTGTTTTTTCACGACAAGAACATTATTTTCCCAACTTTTCATTCGATATTCCATTCACGCGCAATGCTTGGAATTTGCTTTGAAATATGTAGATCTGCACTGCCAAACAAATTAATTTAAATAGGATCTATTAAAGGGGTGAGATGAAGTCAGAATTTTCAAAAAATCGATTTTTTAAAACATTTTCTTGTAGTATATTTCGAAAATATTCCCTGAAAATTTCAAGTCAATCCGATGAATAGTTTCTGGAATATCCCACAATTAGTGAAGGGGGGTCCGGTACCCATGGCAGGTAGCGGACGGCAGCTGCAAGCAACCGGTTTCGACCCCCCCCCCCCCTATTATATTCTATAAATAGTCTTGTCCGTAACTGAATTTTGGAAGCTTCCACATCGGCAGAAGCCCTATTGTATGGGCCAGAAATTGATGATTCGATGTAAGTAATTTTTTAATTAGTATTTCTATACATAAATCAAGTGTAAAATTGGAAAACTCTTTCAGAAATGTTTAAAAATGTATTACTCACAAACTATGAACTTTAGCAAAATTTTATAAAGAATACTTTCGTTTTTAAATTGCCCGAAATGTTTTTTAAAAAAATCGTTCATCGCGAAAAACTTTAACTTTTTTAAAAATTGTTTTAACAATTGGCTATAAACGATTGAATGCTCGACTTTTCGCCAAAAATTGTGATATTCGGATTCAGCGGATCAAAATACATAAAAAAGGTTTAGCTTCATCCATCGAGCTCAACATTTTACGAACATATAATACCGTATCCACATCGAAAAACTTTAAACGCGTTTTTCTCAAAACTATGTTTTTCAAGTTGGTGACAACTATAATTAAAAAATCACTTGATGGATTTTGATGAAATTTGGTGTGCTCATTGATAGTATTAAAAACTAGTCCTTAATCGAAGAATTTTCATTTTTGTTGAAAATTTATATTTTTTAAAACAAAAACGAGCGATTTTTTGGTCGAAAATCGAAAGTTATGTGTCGGACGCCGTCATTTTGTTAATAAAAAAAAGCTTCGATGAAGGACTAGATTTGTTATGAAACTAATGATTTTTTTGGTTTTTTTTTTATTTAAGATGATCCAGTAAAATTTTATTATGGTCACCGCAAAGCACTACATGTCGAGGGGGGTCCGACAAAGATGGCGATATTTTTATAAATAATCAATATTTTTCTTTGAAAATTTGTACAAGTCAACTTGAAATATAACATAAAAAGTATGTGTAACCACTTTTGTGAAACAAACTTAATTATTATAAAAATGTTTTATTGAAAATGCTCGGTTTTTCACGCCTCTGACTGCATCTCACTCCTTAAGACACATTTGATATCTGAACTTGTAAATGTCTGCAATTACATGTGTTGCCTGTTTTGAATAACACGTCAATAACATGTCAACTTTTTATGCGGTTCAAATGTTTTAATATAAACATCAAACGTGTTTGAATTGTTCGTAAAGCACACAAGTGCGTTGTTTCAAGGCGTCTGGCCACCTTGGCCGATCGAAAAATGGGTATATTAAAAAAAATAATAATAAACTTGAAAGTATGGGCCGGAATATTTCTATTTTTTGATACAACGTCAGAAAGGGCTTTAAGAATAACGTTAATAAATTTGCGTTCAAAATATTAAAATATGCCGTCGTTATGCACGTTATTGCCGCGGAGGTCCTCCGCACGATACGCGCGATCGTTGTCCCAGCTGTTACCCGATCATGTCACGTCTGAAAAAAAAATCAGCTCATTCGTGAGTAGTGTCGCTACAATGTAGCGTAGCGGTTTTTTTCGACCATTAAAAAAATGATGGTGAGCCGAGGAAAAAAATTTGTATTTTTCACCGAAATTATGGCTTACCATAGGTTTTTAACACGAATGAGCTAATTTTTTTTCTCAGATGTGACACGACCCTATAACAGCTGGGACAACGACCGCGCGTATCGTGCGGAGGGCCTCCGCGACAATGTGCATGACGGCGCCATCTTTTAATATTTTGAACGGAAATTCATGAACTTTATTCTTAAAGCCGTTTCTGACGTTATGTAAAAAAATTAAAATATTCCGGCGCATACTTTCGAGTTTATTTTTTTTTTTAATATACCCATTTTTTTATCGGCCAAGGTGGCCAGACGCCATAAGTTGTGTGTGGAATTTACACGTGTTAATTCTTAAAATTACACACCTTATGTGTATAAAATAACACACATGGATTTGCATTGTATTTTTCTTTGTTCAAATATATTTTCTCGGCGATATTTCGAATTGCATATAGCAAATCTATATTTACCCCAAATAGATTTTTGTGGCCTTCATATGAAAGGTGTATGTGAATCACAAGAAATGGATATTATATTTTTTTTATACCATTTATACATGTATAATGCGTATGGTAACAGTAAGAAAATGAATAAATACATTTGCAGGATTGAATAAAAAATGTCATGACCAAACGTTGGTCAATAGGTTAATTCAAATAAGTATTTGTTGCAATAAAGACAGCCCATTAATTCAATCAGATAGAAAAATGTTTAACTCTACGAAAGTTCTATGTAATTTAAATTGAAAAAATTAAACGGATACATTTAGTGGATTCAACTAAATTTTTTGTTGAACTGATGAAACCGTATCATAGATTTTGTAGGAATAAATAATATATTCAGTTATTGGTCGATATTAAATAGACATTGATTTGAATAAATAAATATATTAAAAATAAATAACTCTGATAATGGGAATGAATAGGAACAAATTGATTTCACGAAAAATCTAGTTAATTCAATTTGCAAAATCGAATAGACGCATCTAGTTAATACCAATAGAATTTTTCGGTCAGTGCGACCTACGCGACTATTCCAGTAGTAGCGGGGCGATATAGTCAGGCCGGGCTTCATCACCGCCCGTTTATTCGGGAATCGCAGCCGCAATCGTCTATACACGTGTTATCCTCCCGCGATTCGTCCGAAACGGAAAGAGGAAAACGTTGAAAAATCGTAAAGACACTCTGGAGCATGGTACATTGAGTACTACGAGGCAGCACCGTAAACTTAATCAAGCGAATAAACCGATAACGATGTATGTATACGTCGTACAAGATATTGGTGCACGGTTTATGCGCTCTCTCGGACGAGATTGAGGGCGAGACCGTAAATCAGGAACTTATATAGACGGTGGGCTCGTGTATATATCCGGAGCAGAAAAAACACCGAGATCGATGTCTCGCCCCTATACATGTAGACACACACACCCACACACATCTATATATAAATGTGTGTGTACCGAGTGAGACACTGGAAACTAAATACTAAAAAAGCCTATGAATATTAATTTTTTTAAAGTCAGAGACGAAATTTAGTGTTTTGTCAAGATGTACCCTGCGGTCACCGAAGTGTACTTTTTTAAAACTGAATTCGTCAAACCGATCTCAAGTTCAACCGGAATTTTTTTCTTCGGATCGATCTAATTCGAAGTTTCACCCCTTGGTCCATCTCTCTGCTTATAACAAAACCGATGACCTTGGGTTGACCTTGGCTTGCCAAAAAATGAGAAACCGCGAATTGCCTCGAGGTGGGAAACGAACGCGGTACACTCCGAGAGAAATTGTCCATTTTTTGGAACAGCGTATTGAAAATAATTATGAATTTGTAATATAAAGAAGAAAAAAAACCGTAAAAGGTACGCAAACACTCGATGTACCCGCGTCACAAGCAATAACCGTGATCAAAGCGTGAGAATCGTCCTCCTGAATTTTCCGGGGACTCGTCCTTATTCCGAGAATTAATGCGGGTATGAATAATTTTCAGCTCGGCGCTAATGGGGGTCGAGTCCCGCGAGAGTGTTTTTATTCTCACTTGGCTTCGCTAATGTTATTCGATGCTGGAAGGGGCAGTGGCAATTCGAACAAGCAGCGCGATCTTGCGGTGTCCTGTTCAACGCAGACGAACGATAAAGCCGAAAGTCACAAGGGTTGATCCTCTATCGGCACTCAACGCCGCGTGTTTCTTTACCGACGAGTAATCGCTTTCTTCCCTACCGACCGCGAGACCCGCGCACTTATCGACCCTGTAACGCGCGCCGAACTTACCCTTCGAGAGCTCGCTGCCTCACCCTCGGGGTGAAGCTTCGCCGTTGCTCGATAAGGGTCGTCACAGTGAATTTACCGGTAAATTACCGTTATTCCATTTTTCGCTATTACATTATCGGTTACTTTACCGTTCGCTCTACCAAGGAGCTTGCGGCGACCAACGCGAAGGCAAAGAAAAAATTCGACAGCACACAACCCAAACAAATCCAAATGTTCCTTTTTATTTGTTGACGTCTACTCACTGCCGCGTTTCTTGGAGTCGTGAACCGGATATCAGTGTGGTGTTTCACCGCTCCCGGAAATTCCGGAAAAAAAGGTTTATTGACGGCGGTTGTTTGTCCAACCGGATGGACGTCCCGGTTGTTTACCAACTACGTCACGTTCATTTTTCTCGCTCTCAAAGTTGTGGCCCCTGCGCAACTTCCGCAAAGGTACACACCGTCCTGGGCTTTTATTTTAGGAAAACGAAAAAAGTATCGCTAGAGCTCGAAAAGGGGTGAGACACGCCGCAGACTTGAATCTGCGTTATATACATTCCTCCCCCCTGTCGAGGGAAGAGCTGAGCCTTTTTCGCACTGTATACGCAAAAAGGAAAGTGATTCTCGTTGTACATTCATATATATATGTGGATATATATATATATATATATATATATATATATATATATATATATATATATATATATACATTTATATATATTTATATATTTATATTTATATACACGCATATATACATATAATATATACAACACAGCGAACGGATAGAAGTGGTCCGGGCGTGCGGGAGGTCGGGTGGCGGTAGCATAGGGATCCTTTCTGGTCGTGACAGCTCGGAGCTCAACATCGCTGGTCTCAACTGCGCCGCGCTATTGTCGTCGCATTTGCCTGCCCATTAGAGGGTAATGAGAAAACGAGATACAGAGCGGGACAGAGAATGAGAGAGAGAGAGAGAGAGAGAGAGAGAGAGAGAGAGAGAGAGAGAGAGAGGGAGAGGCAAACCGAGCAACGTGTCAGCGACTAAACGTCAATGGTGTTCTGGATGTTCAACCGGCGGTATGAAAACTGCCTCAGGTATATTACTGGTCTCGCTGTCGCAAGTTTAATTGCCGGAATAAAACGAGCGTACACACGCCATTGACGAGACACCTACATGAATTACGCAACGATGAAATTATCTTCGGCCTTTCACCAATTTATTCCCAGGGTTATGTCACGTAGCAGAATTGTCATTCTGTTCCCGAAAAACACACAGCGGAACTTGTGGCAATCGTCAAGTTTAACTCTTATCGGAAGTATCTACGTCAAAAACAAAATAAAATCTGTATTCCGTAATATTTACCGGTGAATCGATCGATCTTTAATAAGTACCTCAACAGCTCTGCCCGTGTCTTCGGATCCTCGCAGGATTCACTGGAGACGGACAAAACCCCGCTATGATAATTGACTGAATGCCGGAGATTTGCCAGCGAGCAAAGGGATCAGCCGGATCACTACCGATCAAGTTTTATTTCCTGCAATTCCATCGGAACTCTGGATGTCATTCACACTGCGGCTCTAGCTAAGCATATATATATATATATATATATATATATATATATATATATATATTTAATGTAAAGTACTATAAAACAAAATTTGGAATTATTAATTTCATTTAGTAGGAATCGGTTTAAAATAGTTGGTAGTGATCCGAGATGTTTAGATTTGTGTCATCGATACTGACCTTGAACGCATTGACCCCCTAATTTTTCTTTATGCGGCATGGGGTGCTCCCGAAGATGGTTGGAAAAAAAATGTACCATTCCATTTGAAAAAGTGGCGGTGACCTTCCCCCCTGTGCTTCAGCGCCTCCACCGAAATAAAAAAAAAATTGTTCGCATTTGATGGCCCCCTTCACACCGTACAACTTTTGTCTGGAACATGTTTTTGTGACGTCGATAATTGCCGAGTTATTTCGGGCGGCAGAGATAAGAGTGTATATGCACACTACCGGCGAAAAGTTTCCGGACAAAAATTCAAAAAAGTTTCGGAACGATTTTTATGCCATTTCGCCGATAGTCGACATGAATGAATTTAATAGATGGCATTTTGAAAGGGAGGAATTCACCTCCATTTCGTTTTTTTATATTACTATTTTTTTAACGACTAGTACCCTTCTTCCAAAATGACCAGTTCTTGCCTTTTTTGTTCCTTTTCTGGTAGGCCCCGTTTACAGACAAAGTTTTTTAAATGCATTTCGTTGACCGGAATCATAATGGGGGAAGCTCAAGCTTCAATTATGTTTTTGTAAGCTTCGTGCGACTTTTTCTAAAGGTATTTTTATTTTTTTGAAAAAAATTGCGTTGAAAATAGAAAAAATATAATTTTCTTACCCTCTTGGAGTTTTACCACAAACCCCTTAGCTCTCGAGTTACGGTAATTAAATCTGATTTTTTACGGAAAATAAACCAGGAGAAATTTCGAGAAAAAAATCTGAAAACATTCTCGTGAACTCAACGAAAAAGTATTTAACTTTTTACTATCTTGAGATTTTCCTTCAATCCTTGTCGTTTTGGCGTTAGATGTCATTTTTCGAATTGTCTCTTAAAAAAAAAATCAAAATATCTTTAGAAAAACAATCGTACGAAGCATTCAAAAAAACAAATCTGAAGCTTGAGCTTCCCCCTTTAAGATTCCGGTCGAAGAAATGCATAAAAAATATTTTGCCTGTAACCAGGGTCCACCAGAAAAGAAACGAAAAAAATGCGAAAAATTGTCGTTTTCGAAAAAGGGTACAAGTCGTAAAAATTAAACAAACGGAATAAAGGTGAATTTCTCCCCTTCAAAATACCGTTGATTAAATTCATTCATGTCAACTATCGGCGAAATGGCAAAAAACATTGTTCTGGAACTTTTTTGAATTTATGTCCGGAAACTTTTCACCGGTTGTGTATATAGAAACTATTTTGCATCGATTCCTACTGAATGAAATTAATCATTCCAATTATATATACATATACATGTATATGTATATATATATATAGGAACAACTATGCCAGAAGCAACTACCTAATATACCTCAGCGTATACGTCACACAAAGTGTATCTGTGCCATAATTTACGTGCAGTCCTGCGGACCCCGCTAGGTTAAGTGTACTAACCTAAGGGTAAGCCTATCTCTGCGTTCGCTCTCTGTTTCACGCTATATATATATATATTATATATATATATATATATATATATATATATATATATATATATATATATATATATATACATATACACACACACACACACATACACACATATGTGTGTATGTCACTAGCTGCATAGCGAATAACCTCACCAGTCTCCCTTCGGGCAATCGTTAACACGCTCGAATTCCGAATTCACGGTTACGCAAGCCCAATTTCACGAATGGTCGAACGTTATTGTACGCCGTCGCATAATTCTTGACACGTCCCTTTGCGTAGACATTGCGCTCACTAACCCTACACTCGTGTCTCATCCGCGAGATTTGTCTGCGTCTAATTACGATTATTTTAATAGACGCTTCGCGATCGCGCACGTCCCGACAACTAGTTTTTTTTTTCTCGTAAAAGGGATTCACTATAGTATCCACGTCGAGAGTGAATGTCTGAGATTATACGCGTTGCAGGTATGCAATTTTGAGGTGAGAATCAGATAGATAGATAGAGGTTCAATATTAATTTATGCCTTTTTACCCCTGTGAGAAAAATATTTCATTATTTTAAAATTTGTTTATTGAGTAAGACTGAAAAAATCCGAATAAAGAATAATAACGAAAATATTCAAATTTTAAAGTAAAACATAAATATAATTTAAACGTGAGGTGCAGTTTTCAACTAAATAGTGGATACACATAACATATCGTAAATATCGTACAAATAAAAAAATTATCCTGATTCTCCTGAGAGAACGAGATAGAGACAGAGAGACGGAGGGCAGGCTGACGATAGTCTGGCAGTACTACTTCCACTAAACCGCAGCACCTTGCATTGTTGCTGATGGTATACGCCGGTTCGTTCATTCTAGCGGTGCGTTTCCTGGACCTGTACAGTCCAATGGATATACGTATATTGAAGTTGAACGGAGCGGAAGGAGGATGAAGCCGGAACGCCGTTACGACGAAATGGTATTAAAGTAGTAAATTTCATTCTCACTAGCTGGCTCGCGGTATGCGAGACGGCGCAGCGGAAAACATACAGGCAGAGAGAGAGAGAGAGAGAGAGAGAGAGAGAGAGAGAGAGAGAGAGAGAGAGAGAGAGAGAGAAAGGATATGGATTAGACCGTACATATACGGCGGTCGCGTGTACGCGGTTCATCAACAAGCGACCCCCGGCACTTGCAAGAGGGGAAGAGTATGAAAAGCGTTTTCACGTCACAAAGTGTATCCGGACATGTGACAGTTATGTAACGAAAATTCAATGCTCCGTGCCAGAGTTAGCTACACGTGACAGAGCTAAGCGAGAAAGCTTCGCCAGCCTTCAAGCTTTTCATACGCCAAAAATGGTCCGTTCCAACACACGCGATTGTCGACGATAAAACAATCGTTTAGGCCACTCAACGATTTCGCTGCTGTTACGCCATTACTCTGGGACCGCGTCCAATCCATTTGAGCGAAGAATAAAAAATGTTCCGGCTCACGCCGCAGCCGTGAAAAAAGCTTGATTATTTTGTATCCTTTACTTTAATGTTTGATCTAATATTACTTAAGGCGTTACCCCCACTTGCAGCGCAAAAAAGGCCTTTTTCATGAATTTTTTAAAAGAAAACTACAAAACTTTTTTAATCAATCAATATACCATCTTAAAGAACACACCTTGAAGAACTTTCAGTAATTTTTTTATTGAAAAATATTACATTGTTTAGTGGCAAATGGCCGTCAATGAAATAATGTATTTATATACACGGTTTGCGGTGACCAACATTGCGGCGAAGTGGATCATCTGGAAAAAAAAATGCGGATGGATTTAGTCAAATATAAGAATAAACTAGTCTTTAAGGGGTTACCCCCACTTGCGATTGTGAAAAAATCGATTTTTTTTATTGCATTTTTTTGAAGTGCAATTTGAAGTGCAGTTTTTTTTATGCCCGGAATAGATGACTCTATGTAAGTTTACAAAAAAAATACTTTCTTCGTGTAAACTGAAATTGAAACTTTTAACGCGTTTTTCTCTAAATGGCATTTCTGACGTCGGTGACCAAGATTACTCGAACACTAATGAACAGATCTTCTTGAAATTTTGCAGGCTTATTTAATACATAAAAATGTAGTCTTTAATCGTTCGATTTTTTTTTTTCGAAAAAAAAAATGGCCGTTTTATAGCCAAAAAACGGCCGTTTTTTTCGTTAAAATCGAACCATTAACTTTAACTGTCCGCCATTTTGTGAAAAATGAATATTTTTTAAAATCCTTCGATTAAAGACTAGTTTATACTTATATTTGACTAAATCCATTCGCATTTTTTTTTCAGATGATCCACTTCGCCGCAATGTTGGTCACCGCAAACCGTGTATATAAAAACATTATTTCATTGACGGCCATTTGCCACTAAACAATGTAATATTTTTCAATAAAAAAATTACTGAAAGTTCTTCAAGATGTGTTCTTTAAGATGGTATATTGATCGATTAAAAAAGTTTTGTAGTTTTCTTTTAAAAAATTCATGAAAAAGGCCTCCTTGCGCTACAAGTGGGGGTAACGCCTTAATCGAAGGATTTTAAAAAATATTCATTTTTCACATAATGGCGGACAGTCAAAGTTAATGGTTCGATTTTAACGAAAAAGAAACGGCCGTTTTTTGCCTATAAAACGGCCATTTTTTTTCGAAAAAAAAAACAAACGATTAAAGACTACATTTTTATGTATTAAATAAGCCTGCAAAATTTCAAGAAGATCGGTTCATTAGTGTTCGAGTAATCTTGGTCACCGACTTCAGAAATGCCATTTTGAGAAAAACGCGTTTAAAGTTTCAATTTCAGTTTACACGAAGAAAATATTTTTTTTGTGAACTTACATAGAGTCATCTATTCCGGGCCCATTCAGAAGTATGGGCCCAGATCCTTATACTTCAAAAAAATGCAATAAAAAAAATCGATTCTTTCAAAATCGCAAGTGGGGGTAACCCCTTAACCAAATAACCCCAAATGGAATGATGATTGA
Organism: Ophion slaviceki; assembly: GCA_944452715.1. Taxonomy (NCBI): domain Eukaryota; kingdom Metazoa; phylum Arthropoda; class Insecta; order Hymenoptera; family Ichneumonidae; genus Ophion; species Ophion slaviceki. The sequence continues at coordinate 28,857,679 of OX101794.1, read as the reverse complement.
ATGATATTTTGTGGAAACTTATTCTTCCGAACAAACTGAAATGGAATGATGATTTGATGATGTTAAATCCGATCCTGCGCTTCCCAAAGAGACCCGAACGGAATGATCATTCGATGATGTCAGGTATAATCTTCTTCTCAGCCAACTCCAACTCAACACAAACCCGAATCAGAAGCACAATACCCAGTCTTAAAAAGGTCTAGTTCACCAACGTGATGAAACGCCGATTCGTTTCACATCACAGAGTAAATCAGACCTCATTGATCCGACCCGCCGACAAATGTGCGACCAGACTCGAGCAAAAACTTAAAAAATACAAGGAGCAGTGCATCGGTGGATGAGAGGAGTGGTTCCGGGATAACCTCGTTATCACGCGCTGCATTCGCAGGATAGCTCGGGCATGTTCACTGGCAGAGAAAACGTACGCGAGTGCCGAGGGAATCGGTGACAGACCGAGACAGTGTGCGAACGCAATAACGTGAGAATAGTCGGCCGTGCCGTGGAACTATCAAGGGCGTTAAGGGACTTTCCGCCGTATCTACGTGTTCAAGAGAAGAGAATCAAGTTAGAATTGCAAAGCAGGACGCAGTTCGCGTCCCCGGATAGCTTTGGGGAGAGGGTAGCGGGCCCGCCTGCGTGAAAATTCCTCCCTCCCTCGTTGGCGATGGCACAGTCGAACAGGCAGTTGGCTCTCGTCCAGCTCATTAAGGATGGCATTATTTTTAGTTTCTACCGAGGCTTTTTGCCGTTGTGGCTCCCCGCAGCACAGGCTTCGTTTTCCACGCGCTTCGTCTAATCCCGTAACAACATGGTTGACCTCATCGCCACCGTTACTTGACTTTGTTTGGTTCCGCCGTTGTTTACATTTTTTTTAACTATGTCATCATCGTCGAATGAAAAATACTCAAGGACGGTTGACTGAAGGCTGTTCGACGAGGAACATCGCATCGGTACCCTTCGATTTTGTTAAAACTTATGTTTGTGGTCGAGGGTTAACGGGTTAAAGGACATCTAACGATGTATTTTACCCCCTTAATATGAATTTACTATTCATTTCGCCATTAGTATGGCCAAAATTGTGAAATTTCGGATAGCCGTAGCGTCGGTCCTATCTGATGTAAGTCTGTCGAAATCCTTTTCAACCCCCCCTTCATGAGCCTCTGTAACTTAAATAGGAGTGACGCTATGGCTCTTTCAAATTTTGCGATATTGGCGATTCTGACGAAGTTGTCAAGAAAGTCGAAAAATATTTTTTTCCACTTTTATTACTTTTTGAGAGCCTATCCGATGGGCAATTGGCTGCCGATTGCGAACATCATGGAGTTTTGGTCAAAGCTCAAGATTGAGCTGGAGAAATGCGAAAAATGCGTTTATGAAGACGGTCACGATTTTTAACGAAGAAAATGAGGGTTGTGGGGCAAATTAGTGGCGAACTTGGGTTCAGTGGATGAAAATTTGAAAATGGACTTGGAAAAGAAATATTAAGGTCGAAGAAATTCTCGCATCAGATCCAAAAAAAGTAGCTTCAGTAAATCGGCGATAATTTTTTTTCTATTCGGATTTGGAAATCGACTCTGTACTCATTCTCTTCGTTATCGTTTGCTCCTTGGAATGCCGCTTGGGTCGTGGGCTACGATTATTTTTTTTATTTATCGCAGAATTTCAAAGAAGGACCATCGATTTTTATCATTTTTTCCGTACATATCCCTTGGCCTGTTTTTCGGCTATTTTTCAAGAGGACTTTGTGGTGAAAACTAATTGAGTTGGCCCGATGAATCCAATGACATTCACTAACAATAAGTGACATAAAATTAAAGAGAATATTTTGAAAAGGATTTTGATAGACTTAGGGAATGCCATTCGATTCATCCCGATATCTCAATCAGTTTTCCCGAAAAGTGCACTTGAAGAATGGCCTATCAGGAGGCAAATGGGCTAAGTGAAAATTGGCATCAATAGATGCCCTGTCTTTGAAATTCTGCCAAAAATCGAAAAATAATCATAAGTCCATGACTGAAACGGCAATTCAAGCAGTAACCGATAACGAAGCGAATGAGCACCGAGTGGAGTTCCAAATCCAAACTGAAAATAAATGAGCGGTCATTGAGTAAAGAAACTTTTTTTGCCATAATGCGAAAAAAATGTGAATTTTTAATATTTAAAAAAATCCATATCAATCTGTTTTCCCCCCTTTAAATATGAACCATTAATTTCCCCAAAAACCCTCAATTGCTATCATAAATTATCAAAAGAGTTTCAAAAAGACGTTTTTCGCGTTTCGTCAGCGTAACATTGAGTTTCCGACAAAAACACCACGATATTCGCAATCGGCAGAAAATTCCCCATAGGGTAGATTCTTGCAAATATTTAAAAGTCGGAGAAAAAAATATATCGGTGCGTAGATCAGAGCATTTTCTCAAACTCGATAGACCGCGGTGGCCCGATTCCGATGGTTTTCTCGTGGCCGTAAATGCCCTTCCCTCACACGCGCATTAGTGTACAAGCTGATGTTCCGAGAGATCCACATCGCTCGTGCAGTATTGTATACAGGCGTGAATACTCACACAGAATCAGGGGCATGGTACGGAACCGAAGCGTCATTAACGGGACTGGCTCGTCGAGTCACCGCAGCCCTTCTCGTCGAGGCGAGCTTCGCTCACGCGGGACTCGAGCGAGAGCAGCTCTCGAGTGTTGCCGGTCTCACTGGAGAAGCGCAACCTCCCCCGCCCCAACCGCAGGCGGCGCTTCATTTGCTATCCTCCCGCGCGTGTATGTACATTAACCGAGTATTACGAGCGACCCATACTCGTTTTCCGAGTATCTCAATCGTTTTCGCGCTGGCGAAACAGGACTTTTCGTCGTTCCATCATCGTGCAGCACCCCCCCCCCTGCCACCGGTTAACCTCGTATAATCTCTGATCTCACTAATTACAACGAATTATTTTATACGCGACTCGCTCGAGCTCACATAGACTCGTTAAAAGTTGCGCGACTCGTTAAAACTTGGTACTTTTTGCGAAGCACTTACACCCAGGACTTGGGGACCGAGAATACCTGTTACTCGCGCTTTTGGATTGGTTTTCCTTTTTCGTTCTGCTGTTTGGTAGGGTTATAATTTTCACAAAAACGTTGGAAGCGTTCGAACGTGGAAAAATACCGAATGTCTGAGATTTAGAAAATTTCCTTAACAACTTAATTTATTCAAATTGCGAAATGTCGGCCAATTTTTTTTGCCTTAACAGGAATTAGGTCATACTTAATATCATAATGATCACGCAGTCCTTGCTCCTGTCATTGTCATAATTTTCTGATTATTGAGAAAACACCAATATAGATGTTATTTAAATATTTAAATTATTATTTTATTATTTTATTTTGTAATTATTTGGATATTCAATCATTTAATTCGTTGATTATTTAAAAGATACGAAAAAACATGCAAACATTGCAAAACGCTGCTACCTTGAGAGAACAATACGACTTAGGCGGATATCGTTCCAGATACTTCTCTTTCTGATAAATACACACCGCGATATGACTCCGTTTACGAGGAGGATTACAATATTTCCATTCTGAAAATTTTTCGACGTTACTGCAGTTCCGCCAGACGCGGAGCATTTCCAGTACGTCATCATCACCCCTCTCTCCCGATCTCCTTCTCGTGATTATGCCAAGACGCGACTCGATTTTGTCTCCCTCCCTTTCAGCAAATTGCCGTCACATTAAATATTGACATTGTCCTCAAGGTACGCCGGCAAAGAATCCCTCCGGAATATCTCTCTCGAACGAGGACGACGACGAGAGTGTCTGCTCCTCGTTGTCCTCGTGGTAGACTCTAGAGGTGCACCGTCTGGAACGCAACGACGAGATAGAATCGTCAGCTGAATGGAACTGTCAAGAAAAGCTGGCCTCCACTCGACCGTACTTTGAATCAATTTAATACTGCTTAATTACTTCTTAATTAATGAAAACACGCGAAGAGGCGTTACAGAGAGAGAGAGAGAGAGAGAGAGAGAGAGAGAGAGAGAGAGAGAGAGAGGGGCGGAGGACGATCTTCATCCGACAATCCTCGTCGATAAGCACTGTCTGTTACGTAACCCTGTCATGTCATACGTATGTATATATGAGATGGGGAGAAAGTATTTTCAAGACGTATGCCTTTGGAGACGTCTTCGAATAGTCCGAATAGACAGATGTCCCTATAGGCAACGTTACATAGATAAAAGGGGTTCGAAAAATCAATACAAGCGTCCTTCGAGATATCACGAAGAAGAAGGGGTGAGGGGTGAGAAGCGTCGAATCAACGTGTACAACTTCACCGTGGAATTGGAGCGAGAGGCAGGGTAGAAAGGGAGGGATCCCTTAACTGATCGTTCTCGTAGAGAGTGCGACTCATCGTTGTATAGACCGTCTCTCGCCATTATCGGCTTTCTCTGACTCAACATTTCACCCTCTCTCTCCCTTTCTCTCTCTCTTTTTCTCTGCTTCTGAGGCAAATCGTGGTGATAAATTTGATTGTCAAAGTTTTTCGTCTTCGATCTATGAGTCCCCGGGCTCATCCGATGTACGATCGGGCCTTCGTACATGAATCAAGCTTGCCATGAAATCTTGACAGTCGAGTGAATATTGACGTTCCCAGATTGGAAGCGGTCACCGATCTGGGCACGTTCTTTTTCTTCGCCTCCCCTCTTGCCTTCGTTGAAAGTTTAACGACTTGGTGATTGGAGGGCTGCCTTCTCGTTCGAACGAATTCGGAAAACTTTGACAAGGCGAAACGATAAAGGCGAACTTTTGATTGTCGAGTTTTCCGCCTTACGGGATATAATTCTTTCCGATTTTTGAGCCAAAGGGTTACGATCTACCATCGCAGGTAGATGAGACGAAAAAATGAAAACGGCTTCTACGGAGACCTGAAAAAGTTCGTTGAATATTCCGTATCAGTGTCCCGGTCCGGAAATTTGTTTCGACGGTGCTGCCTCAGTCAGTGGGGAAAGTTTGCGCCAAAGTTTGGAAAATTTCTATGTCGAATGTGGCGCGAAGAAAAAGTGAATAAGACACGAGATAAGGCGTGTACTATCGGCCACGAGTAGAGTTGAGCTGCGGTAACGAAAGTGCAGCAGCGCCGATGTAAAGCTTTAGATAAGAGAGAATCACAGTTGAAGAAAGAGTACTCGAATCTTAACGGTATTCGCGATACGTACAGTAAGCCCATAAAGGGAAGCGAGGGAGAGCGAGAGCGTGGTGTTGTATGCTATATGCAACTTACTACGGCACAATGCATATACACATTTAATATTTTGCAACAATGGTAAGGCAAAAATTCACTGCACAATATAAAATATATAAATATACATGTAATAATATAAAAAAGATACTAATAACAAAATAATAACACAGAAAAATAATTTAAAACATAGAAAATGTTTAAAAATACAAAGATTTAAAGAATAAAAATATGTTTCCATGGAAAATTGAAAGAAAAAAAACAAAAAATTACCGTATATAAATAATACCTATAACGTAAGAACAGAATAGTGAATCACATGTGAAACAATACAGGATACAGATATGCGTATAAAATAATAGTAAAACTAATAGTACTAATGATAAAAATAGTAAAGTTGGAGATATAAAATAACAAAATGTCCTAAATTCCCAAAACAAACAGAGAATTAGAGAGGTGAAGGGGAGAGATTGATTGATTCATTGATTATTCTATTATGCCCGGGTCTTATCACTTTTGGGCAATGTAGGTAAAAATACACCACCAATTTAAGTAATCTCCGATTATGACAAATAAAAATTCAAAAATAAAAATATAACGTAAAATAAGAAACGAAAAATTTTTTTGTACGAAATTGTTTAAAAAAGATTCTTAGTTATGCAAATCCATACTAAATCAAACAAAATCATCCCAGATAGAAGACCAATAGACAGATAGATAGAAAGGGAGAAAGATATATCTATATGTATTCCTCCCTCTCCCCTCTCTCTCTCCCCCTCTTTCTAGAGAGAGAAAGAGAGAGAGAGAGAGAGAGAGAGAGAGAGAGAGAGAGAGAGAGAGAGGTATGCACGCGGATAAAAGAGAACCCAGGAGAGACATCGTGCGACTGAACATGGCGAGAGACGCTAGGAGATAACGTTAATATCACGCTCGCTTTTGTAATTGGCAATTATTTCGACTCACTCCAGCGGCCTTTGTTCTTCCCGTGTTATCCAGCAGCGTAGAAAGGAGACCTATGCAGTTTTCATCTTATACCAAAGGATATACCGCTATCCGAAGCTTGCTTCGTTGCATCGCTTCGCTGACGAGATTTGAATTCACTGCAAGGATCATGGGAATGCTCCCCGCGAGTCGAGTGAAATAACAAACGTTATAATGTTCGACCCCCCCCCCCCCCGGTGGATATTTTTACGCGCTTACATACCTATATAGCATTCGGGAGCAACGCTATGGATGCATCCTTTTCAACGGGATCGTTTCCCCGATCCCACCCCCGCCGCACCTTCTCGTTTTATTCAATCCTCCTTCCTTCCCTTGTCCCCTTTTGTTCGCCAGTCCTGTCGTTCGCCGTATTCGTGAATTCGCGAATTATTATCATCCTCCGCAACCCCCCCCCCCCCCTCCCTTCCCCAATCGCGAAACTAAATGCTTCGTGAGCTCGGACAATTGCGATAGCCTATACCTAAAACACCTAAGTGAATCCAACGATTCTCGCACCGCGACGATATGAAAGAAAATACTGTACGGAAAGATAAGCGCGAGTCGGATAGAGGAATGCTATAATGTGATTCCCCTCTCGATCTAATCTTTATAGTCTTCCAATAGTATTGGATTTTGTGCTCTGGGAGGTGATGCTTCTATCTCAATTTAAACCTATTGTAAAACTCAAATATTCGTATTTTATCAATTCTAAACGGCTTGGAAAAACTCATTGTCAATATGACGATAAGATCGAAATAAATGGGATCTAAAGAAAATGGCTTATGTTTTATGAAAAGCATTATAAATATATATTAGGGTGGCACAATCTCGAGCTGTATTTTTTAGCTTTTTCTCACCATCCAATTATCTTCTGTAAGGAAAAAAATTGTCGCCGAAGCTGCGAGCGGTCAAAAAATATTTAGAGGCCGCTCAAGCCTCCCAAAAATTCAAATTTTCATTGAAAAATCTTTTTTTTGCCCACTTCTCACGCATGAGTTTTACGCTTTATAATTTTTAAATTAACCTCGCGAAAGCTCTAGCCAGCCAATGAATATTTAGTGGTAGCTTAAGGTTTTCGAAATTTACAATGTCCGCCAAAAAATAAATCTCGCAGGCACTATAATTACTTGTAGCATAAAAACAAAATAAACAGCGAAGTGTTACATTTTCTGAATAATTTATTATAATAATTTGTAACAAAAGCACCAATTAGACGATACGTGTTATTATGGATTATTATGTATTATTGTATTATGTCGTCGCTCGTCACAGAGTACAGCTACGATAGGTCCGCAGTTTGAGTAACGAGACCAACTGTGGGACGCATTACGCTGCTCGGAAAACAGCTGCCATTTCAGTTTTACGAATAAAACGACCTATAATTTTGTTTACAGTCAAGAGCTTTGAAGAATTATTTTATGAGATCAAGAATTATAATTCATGAGTTAGAAGTGTGAGGTAAATTTGAAAAATCTGTTTCTAAAGAGAAAATAATTAATTGTTTTGAAAATTTTCCAAGGCGTCAAATTTATGAATGAGAAGAGTAAACAAAATTGGCGAAAATTAGAAGTTTCGAAGTTCCCGAGCGGCCATTCAATATTCATTGGCCGGCTAGAGATTTCGGGAGGTTAATTTAAAAATTATAAAGCGTAAAATTCATGAGTGAGAAATGGACGAAGAAAAGAAATCGAGTTTTTCATGAAAATTTGCACTTTTGGGAGGCTTGATCGACCTCTAAATATTTTTTACCGCTCGCAGCTTTCGAGACAATTTTTTTTCCTTAAGGACGATAATTGGTTGGTGAGAAACAGGAAAAAAATAGAGCTCAAATATATGCCACCCTAATATGTGTATATATATTAGGATGGTCTGTTATATATATATGGTAATAAATAATAAAAATAAATAATAAATATAATAAAAAGTTTATTTTTCGAATTAGTTTAGGACAGGGCTGGAAACAAATGGAATTTGACTTATAAGAATTTAGTGTATATTTATATACCTGTGTGTGTGCCTGATTGTGTTTGATCAGCGTGCATGTGATCGCTGCCAGTCTGCGATCCACAAATTTTCCAAAACACCGATATAAATCGTTTGATAACACCGCTAGAAGTCCCGGGGCGTCGATATATCGCACGAAAATTTGGCTGTGCGCCAGAAATGAGATTCTCTCCTTCCTCCTTCTATGTCTCTATATTTCTCTCTCTCTCTCTCTCTCTCTCTCTCTCTATACATATATATATATATATATATATATATATATATATATATATATATATATGGAGAGAGATAGAGAGAGAAATATATATATATATATATATATATATTTCTCTGTCCTTCAATACTGCACGAGTAAAACAACAAGAGTGAGAAGGGGGAGCCGGGTGAGGTAAATATCGATACCAGGTGAATGAACGAGTTGGCGGCGCGGCGGGGGTGCAGAAAGGGGATTGCGATTGCTATAGTACATGGAAAAGTAAAAAGGCGCGAGGGAGCGAGACTGGTCCAGCGCCCTGTACAGAATCGTATACAAGCTCTTCTCTAAGCTTCGTTGGTGCGCTCGGTCGCTACATACACACGTATGTAACACGAGCAGCCGGCTCGGCGGACTCCGGCCCCGTGTCACGTGACGTTACCGATATCGCTAATTGCAAAAACCAGCGGGCAAACACCGCCTTTGGCACACGTGTACAGCCGGGCGTTTTTTTTTCACCATACCCTAGTCACTGGTGTATTTCGATTACGAAACTCTCTTCATTTACTTTTTTTTTCTTATTTTCTCACACCGCCACCTCCCCGATCCACTCGTGCCTATCGCGTGGCCGACGATATTTTCGACCCACCCTGCTCTCCTCTTTCGCTGGTTTTCCGATTCGGCTCTATCGACTTTGAACGAGTGGCGATACTTTTACATTAACGCCGTCGATTGTTGAGCTTCCGAGAAAAAAAAAAGTTCAGACCGATCATGACGAGACGGTCACATACAAAAACAATATGAATTTAAGAGAAATCGAAAACTTGCTCGACAAATGCCAAGACTCGTGAACTTTATGTTAGGAAAATAAAGTAACTTTGTCGTACGTTTCATGTAAGCCTCACCTGTGATGGGTCGCCGAGGACGAAACTGTAATAGCCCTGAAACATAAGGAAAAAGAGAACACATGTAGGTATCAAATTCATCATTGAAACGGGTATGAGGTCGACCAGACAGAATATGTATATATATACATGTATGTATATGGATGTGTGTAGATATGTATGTATATGTATGTGTGTAGATATGTATATATATGTATGTGTGAATATGTGTATACCAGGTGTTCCATTTTAATCTTACACCTGATTTATCTCGAAAAATATTGCTCCGATCAAGTATTGAATATAATAAAACTCTGAGGGTTCAAAGAGGGACGGTCAAAGAAAAAATCTTTTTTGGTCCGAAATTTCAAAATGGCGACGTTAAACTAGCCGACCCGTTTTAAAAAAAAATGAGATCATGAATTGTTTTTCACCAAAAAATATGTCAGGCCAAAACTTACAACTTTTGTAGAATTTTTTTTTCGATAACGTTCATAATTTTTTGGTTAAAATACTATTTTTTACTATTTTTGCGCTATCCAGAATATACCACGAAGAGGTAGAGTCTTTAACATCCTTAATGTTAGCGTGCGTATGTGGGTCCGAGTTTGTTTGGGTTTCTTTGGGTTATCGAAATAAATCACGTGTACGATCAAATTGGGACACTCGGTATATATATATATATATATATATACACGTGTGTGTGTATTCCCTGAGTCCCCACACGAAACTGACTAAATTCGATTAGTCAGCGACATAGCTGTGGCATAGCAATCTAATTTGAAATACGGGGTGAACCGCGTGAACGATCAATTTGGTCCAGTTGGTTATGCGACACCGCGCAATATACCCAGCGCTATTTATAAATATTTCAAAAACATGTCAGAATAATAATTCTTACAGGTTTTATCTGTTCACGGTAGTGAAGCTTTACAATTATATATAATCTTGTCACTTGCAAAAGCCAATGGTACTTTGTTAATTTATAATTCATATACAGATTTATCATTTCTGCGCCATCGCTTGTACGTACATATAAATATATATACATATGAATATATATATATATATATATATATATATATTCCGAAAATACATTCGTAAATAGCATCGATTCAACTCGTGGGCATTTACGCGTGCATGCCAGTTCGAAGCTTTCAGTTGCATGCTCGATAATTGAAAGCTGGTAAAAATGTTACGTGAATCGATTCGTTTGAATTCGGGACGACGACGAGAGAGAAGAAAATAGATTTGTTCGTTATCCAATTATCCGAACGCTTTGATAAACAGCCAGATAAACGTGGCCGGCCTCCAGCCTCAAATTAGCGTGTTACAGATGACGAACGGTAAAATTTGCGTACTATTTTTATTTCCATGAAAAATTCGCGATAGTCCAGAACATTCAGTGAAAATATGGCCTCCTGCCTTAGCACGGGTTTTCCACAGTTTCCCTGTGTCCCCGGGCAAACGTGATACGCCAGTGCACTCGAAGAAGGCTGTGGAGCGGAGGCAACAGGACAGTGGGACAACCTACTCGCTGATTATCAGAACGGATACGCAAGAAAAAATGCCACTGTTGCCCTGCTCATTTGCGGAGGTTTAATCGCGACAATGCACGCAGTCACGTTACTCCGGTTTGGTTGGGGCGCACTATCGATATCGCATCATCAGCTATCAGTGCTTTCAGTTGACGGGCCCGGGCTATCTCGACGCGGAGCTCCGATAAACGTTGAAAACACCACCAATCTATCCACGAGCAGCCAACGTAACATGGCGCTATGTGTCATCTCCATATTCCCACGTGCAACGTCAATCACATCGTTCTTTTCTTCTACGCCTAGTGCTATTCATCCCGCTAGATATACGCGAGAATTCGGAAAATGTCGGATCTAACAATGAAAAAGATGAACTGCGTGCTTCACACGTAAAGCCGCCACTTGATGCACTTTCGAAAAATTCGTTCCGTAATTTTGCGACTGCCAATTTATTTCGATATCCTCGAATGATCCTCATCTGTCATCAATTTAGAACAATCCCATTCCTTATTTTATGAAAATTTTTCTTCGACGCGCCGAATCGAAAATGTTGGAACAATAGGCTGGGGAATGAGTATAGTTTCGCGAAGTATGAACAATTTTGGTATGGGGGTTCCTCCAGATTTTCAGATGTTCGGTGCCAAGACAATGACTATGGATTGAAGCACGGAACGAGCGTTAGTCGCCCTCCGACAATTTAAATCGCTACTGCTTCTCAAGTAATAGCGATCCGGCGACGATATCGAACATATATATATATATATATATATATATATATATATATATATATACACACACACACATACATGTATATACGCTCATGTTCTGGCAAACTTCCGCCGAGCCGTATATAGAGAATTTCCCGATACATGCAAATGAGAAACGTGAGAGCGAGTGGTAATTGTCTGTCCTTCGGAAGACTGGACCTGCCACGCGCGAGCAATCTTAATCGCTTCTTCGGAACGTGATTTAAAGTTGGATTCTTGCAATTACCGGCAGGCCTCCAAGACTGGGAAAAGGGAGAAAGATAGGAGGAGCTAAAACTTCAGAAATAACATTAATCTGGCCATTGTTAGGACTGCCGTACAATTTTGCCTGACGCGACGAATCGAGAGACGTAAATTCTGGATTGTAGACTTTTTCCCCAACCCCAATAATCTTTACTGGCGCTGGGGAAATGTCGCTACTCTAGATTCCCCAAAGTATCTAGATTGTTTAGGCCTCCGTATCGTTATCATAGTTATTGCGAGAACAATGTAATGTGCCGTTTGGGCTAATAATTCTCGAGCTTGGTTGGAGACAGCAAGGACGAGAAGATGTTTCGAAAAACAATTATGCCCACGGGACGTGACAGCCCGGAGTTGGCAAGCCACTTGTTTCTCACGCACACGGTGCCCATGCAAGATTGTAGCCTCGAATCGATACGAAAGTAATTAAGTTCAAAGTCTGAGAGACTCCGCTAGCAGATACGCGAAGTTAATCGTGGATAGCGAACAAAAGTTTCGTCAGGTACAAAGCAGTCGAGACGTCGAGCGCACATGGGAATCCTGCAGGGAATGCCGGTTTTCAGGCCTATGCAGACATTTAATCCTCTTAGAAATGGCTTATGGTAGCTGGGAATTTGATCTCGTCTTATTAACTAGCTGCGTAGACGTTATAATGATCGAGGAAGACTAATTGTCATTCACCCGATTCCAATGATCATTAAAGAATAAATGGAAGCTGATGTTCCATGAATCGTTGGAAGTCGCATCTAATGCGAATATACAGCTGGTAGTGTCTCTTAAATAATATCCAGTGTATGATGTACGGCGTGCAGTTGCTGTCCTTTTCATTTCGCAGGCCAATGCACTTATTTCTAGGGTAGGATGGACATAGCTGCAGACGAAGATCTTCGTGAGCTTGGGGTGGCGTCTGCAAAAGCAGCGAAACTGTTCCCCGGAGAAACATTTTCGCGCCTCCTTATTCGACCGATGATACAAATTGGACGACTCACCCCGTCTGAATAATCGTATATACCGAGAATACGTTTTCACAGTGGGCAATGGGCGGGACGAACGTGTGATCCGTTGGCTTTTGCGTCCAATTCTCCCGAGTCTGTTCTCTCTCTCTCTCTCTCTCTCTCTCTCTCTCTCTCTCTCTCTCTCTCTCTCTCTCTCCCTCTAACAAGCTGTCAACCCTTAAAATACGAAAACCATCTCGAACTCTACGTTATCGAACCATGGGGGAAAATATATACTACTCCTTCCCTAGAGCGAATAGTTGTCCGTTCTTGCTCATAACCGTAAAGTATGAAGGCAACGTGATGTTTTCCAGATGCATTGATATTCATCCTGGATACGTTGGGATGGCAGTTTCAAATTGGCCAGATGAATCGTCAACTGTTGAACCGTAAATATGTACCTATCCGTATACGAGTGATATATTTATGTAATACACTCGAGTTTCCAAATTACATAATATTTGCGGCTTACACTAATAGTTGAACAGTGGCAGAGAAAAATGAATCATTTGATACCGCATATCCATCAACCCGTCAAACTTCGCATCAATTACAATAATTTGAATAGAAAATTCATCTGTGTAGAATTCTGCGAGCTCGAATTAACCCACATTTTTCAACTAAACTGTGCTTGCTTATTTTTTGACGCATCCGTAATAGTTACATTATTTCAAGGATTGAGATTTTGGGTCCGGGATATTCGACACTTCCGATGGAAATTGCTCATCAAGGGCCTCAAAGAACTGGGAGTAATATTTAAGTAATAATTTAAGTAAAGTTATATTTAAGTAAATTCAATTAAATTTAAAGTAAGAATAAGGGGAATAAATACTAACTGGTTGCAATTTATTATTATTACCTAAATTGTGTCATAACTGTATTGAGCTGTCTTTCCTATATCTTACACGGAAACCATTCCCTGAACCCCCGTCCAATTTCGTTTAATTTCTCATGGAAATCTAGGAGAAACTTTTTTTTGATATCGGCGGAAAAACGTTTTCAAGGGGTGAAAATTACCCTAGGAGTTGAACACCCTGAGAGTGATTTTTGCCGTTTCCCATATTTCCATTTCAGATATTAAAGTGAAACCAATTGGAGTATAATGCTCATGGCGAATAATAAAAAAGCACTTTTTTCAATTCCGAGGGGGCGAATTAGCAGAGACATATAGGGGTTGAGAGTTGAAAAAATTTTATAACTCAAAAAATTTTCAAAATATTTTCATGTCACCACGTGCATTTGAGAGAGCTAAAAAAAGTAGAAGATACGGATTTTTGCGTTTTTCGAAAAAAACCGTGTGAGGGGCGAGTACCCGTGTATGCTACCATTTCCAGTGTTCCTTTCCGATTGCGTTTAATTTGAGATACGTCATTTCTCATCGAAATCTAGAAGACACGTATTTTTTTATCTGCGGGAAAACTGTTTTAACGGGCGAAAATCACCCTTGAAGTTAAACACTCTCAGAGTGATTTTTGCAGTTTCGCATATTTTTATTCAAGATATTTTATTGAAACCAATTGGGGGACAATGTTTATGGCGAATGATGAAAAATGCAATTTTTTGAATTCCGAGGGGTGAATTAATAGAAATATATACAGGCTGAAAGTCGAAAGATTTGTATAGCTTTAATTTTTTTCTTCATATATAAACGACACCAATTACATTTGAGATAGCTAAAAAAAGTAGAAGACAATCGTACCTTTCGTAGTACGTTCGAATGCAAATACTTTCATTAAAATACGACACACAGTTTTTGTGTTATTGAATGTTTTAAGTTCTAACACCCATAGATTTTTGGCGTGATTTAAATTTCGATGAAGAACAAAATATCTCAAAAGGAACAAAATCGAATGGGGACGCCGGAAATCGTATCATGTAGGAGTAGCTCGCCCCTTGAACGTTGATTTTGCGGACAAAACAGGTATCTGATAGGTTTTTAGCTCTGCCAAATACAAATAGTTTTGTTGAAATACAATGAATACATTTGTGTTATAAAAGTGTTTCAACTTTCAACCCCTAAAAATCCATTATTCATTATTCGCCATAAGCAACATCCTCCAGTCGGTTTCAATTAAATATCTCGATGAGAGATATGTGAAGCTGAAAAAATCACCTTGAAGTCGTTCAAATCTGAGCGTGAATTTACCTTCAAAACCGTTTTCCCGCCGTTCAAAAAATGTTGTATCTTCTCGAATTCGATGAAGAATAACATACCGCAAGCTGAAAAAAATCGGAGGGGGCACTCGAAATGGAATCAATCAGGGGTAGTCACCCCTTCAACGGGTTTTTTTCGTAAAACGCAAAACCACGTATCTTATACTTTTTTTTCATCTCTCTCAAATAGAGCTGCTGTCGTTAAAGTATAAAAACGAAGTTATAAAGTTATACAATTTTTTCTACTTGCAACCCCTATATATTTCTGCGAATTGACCCCCTCGGAATTGAAAAAAGTGTATTTTTTATTATTCGCTATAACCATTATCGTCCAAGTGGTTTCAATATAAAATCTTGATTGGAAATATGCGAAACTGCTAAAGTCACTCTGAAGGTGACCAACTTCAAGGGTAATTTTCACCCTTTAAAAACGTTTTTCGGCCAATAAAAAAATACGTGTCTCCTAGATTTCGATGAAAAAAGACATAAAAAATGTAACATAATCAGGGACCGGAAATGATTTCCTTGTTACTTTAAGCATGTTAAATCATTTCTTCCTTTTGAACTCTATTCCCATTCCAAAATGACAAAAGCTTCATTCCGTCGTTCGGCGAAGTTGTACGACGTACTTAAAGCTGCCAACGATTTCCCGGCACAGTAATTGGCTTTTGGTGTACGTGCCAGGACGAATCTGTACCGCCTGTGTACACGTGAGATCAGCCGAAGAGGTAACGGCGTACGATAAAAGATTGCCAGTGGCATGGTACAACGTCTAGCTAGAGCGGAGCATACTAAGCAAGATCACTCAGCACAAGCTTTAACTTAATTCTGCCAAATGACTGCACCTACACTGCACCACACTGCGAATCCAATGACGGTCTGATGTCCCACATCAAACCATTTTACGCGTGGCCCTCTCCACAATGTACGTGCTAGATTAAGGGGTTACGTGGGTTTAAAAATGTCAAAAATCCATTTTTTTTTAAATTTTATTATCTAAGAGTACAATATGTCTAGAATATTCTCCCAAAGTTTTGAGTCAATCGGAGTAAAAGTCTAGGAGAGAGAGAGCCTTTAGGAATTCCCCCCGTTTCGAAATACCGGCCGGGAGTGTCGCAGGTATATCGCATTTTTCTCAAAACACTATTTTTGCACACTTCTTCAGAATAGGATTGACTAGTGATTGAACGAAGGTTTTTTTTCGATTACGTTTCATTTCACAAGGCTCTACGTAGTGTCAATTGTAGCAAAAATTGAACTATTTTGCATACAACTCTGCCAAAAAGTCGAGTTACAATTTTTTTAATCCTTCGTTCAATCACGAGCTATCTACTAACAGAAAAAATTGGTTTTTTAATTTCAGATAAAACTATCATGATTTATCGTGATCACCACGAGGACACCTTTCTTCGCGGTCTCCTGAAACCAGTTCCCACCGGCTGAATTTCCCAAATTTTTCGATGAATTTTTTTTAAAAAAATTATTGAAATTTTTCTCTTTTATGTGCTTAACATTTTGAATAAAATAATGTATATATTATTTTTTTTTAATAGAGAAAATGTAGTGTTTTTTGGCTTCGAAACGCACGTAAGCCTATAAAGCTGACGTTCATTGCCTAGAACGAAATGACGGGTAGTGGACAAAATCCTGCCGCGGGTTTGACCATTCTCACATTGGGAACACCGATCATCCATTTGTAGGACGTTGATTAGGCTCGTTCAGAATCGAGAATAGGAAATTAAGTCCCGTCGAAGATTGACCAGTTGATGAACTTCACACTGATTCTATATACCCAAATGTACTCATCATCGGCAGGCAAGTGAATGATTCACTAACGATCATATTCCACGTTTTATGCGAGTCATCAATGATTGTAGCTTGAAATTGCTAGATGCTGTCAACGTGTGATAATTACTGAGCTTGGGCGATCTCCGCTGCGACTTCCTGAACCATTTTTTAGGTGTTGAGTATGTAAAGTGGAAATTCTGATCTGACAAGATCCTACTTCAAACCCTCTCGGATGTGTCCGAATGGAATGTTCGGAACATCGGGTTCTCTAACTGTACTATTCGTCCGCATTGCATTTTATGTGTACAAAGTCTTCCCCTCATCGGCTGTGGAGGAACTGCAATCGCATGGGACTCTCTCAGAGACAGTGAGAGAAGTATACGCAAACGCGAAGTATGCAGGAGACATAACCCTGTCTTAAGCATTGCCTCGTCGCACGAACGCCGCGTGCGCTTTAGCATCAGTCCATTTCTGGTAGAATTCCTCTATCTCCCTTTCTCTCGCTCTCGTTCTCCGTCTTATCCGATTCGCTGTTGTCTTCGTCGCTTAAACTGGAGCTAACTCTTCCTCCGGATCCCTGTACGTACTCTCTGCTTCGGAGCACCGCGCATACCCAGTTTCTGTGCATGTCGTCCAGAACACCCTATAATCTACCAAGGGGTTCAACAACTTCACAATGGACGACTTCCACAACGACCTATGGCTGAGTTTGCACACCTAACCGACATCAACCCTCTGGCCTCGTCTGGGACACTGTACTATCCGAGTGTGGGTCAAGGCAGTCGAGAGCATACTCTCTCTCAAATGAACTTTACTGGGATATACGTAAAATTAATGATTATCGTAGCAGAAGACTATACCCGCGCACCGCTGACAAAGTGAACTTGTGCCATCATCAAACGTCAGCGGAGAGTGGACAGGAACAAGGGTTGTTTGGTTATTGGGTCGGCAAATACAGAAATCGTAATTCTCGAAAATGGATGATGAAGCATCAGCCTCGCCGAATCATTATCGATTCTTCAGTGATGTCGAGACTGGCAAGCGCTTAGGCTCTAACGTGTTCGTTATGACGCCGCTACCTTTTGCTCCTGAATAGTTTATTCCCGTCTACGCAGTCGTTTTCGCAGATGGCTAACGACCATTCGATGTGCCGCTGGCACAGCAAGCAGGTCCGCCGAGGCGACGAACAGGATTTACATTACGCGACCTCTCTCCACTCTATATACTATAAAGAGTGTGTACACTACACATATAACGCGAGGAGGGTGGGGAAAGAGTGATTAACGACTGGAACGTTTATTTCTGTATTTAGAGTCACGTCACCCATTTGCAATAGCTGCACGGTGTCCTATTGAACTTGCACTTGACTACCATCATTCTCGAAAACAGCGTGCAACGCTATATTTACACACGGGATAATTAAAGTCAATTTGAATCTATACAGAAGTGTATATATATATATATGATGGTTCAAGCTCTGTTGGTCTACCGAAATCTGATAAGCGGGTCGAATGAAGAGGAAGGGAGGTTAATGACGATGAACCAATTTCAACAAACTCGCTTCATTTGACGCGATAACTATGGAGTTTCATGCTGGTACGTAGTTCCCTTTCGGCTTATATGTGTGTATAGGGCAGTGGTCGCTGCACGTTGCGATATTGACGCAAGCTTTGTGATTGATCGCCATTTTGGATCAAGATTCGTGCCCTTCCAAAGGCCTGATTCGGTTATAACGGGATATTAAGGGTAACGAAGGACGTCTTAGCCTGTACTTGGAATTCGTGAGTGTACTATTGGATAACCGAGGATCCGCATCAGCTTTCCCACTACCTCTCTCTCTCTCTCTCTCTCTCTCTCTCTCTCTCTCTCTCTCTTACCTTACATCTGCCGACTTGACCGTGGCAATTGGCTTATTGCGGCACGAGACTTTGAAGCCACGTATATACATAACTACGTACACAGAGGGCCGTCCACCGGATATACTCACTCTCATGGCAGACACCCACACACATACACACAAGTTAGGTGGAGCCTACGTGCAGCCGAGCAGCACAAGATGGCAGTCCAGTAGCGCGGCTGCCCGGTTGCATGGCATTATTGACAAACATCTTCATTAGCCAGTACTCCCTTGTGTACTGACTGCCTATAAACGCTCCGCTCTCGAGTGCACTACACATCGGTTCCTCCTGTACCATTCGATCACCACCTTCAACTGCCAGATGAAATGGCTCCGTACAAGCTTTGCACGTTTAACACCGTCTCCGTAACTACCGTCTCACAACCAGAGCTGGCCGTCACTCCTCGATCCCGTCTCCACGCGCGCCACCACATGGCTTATTTAGACCCATCCACCTCCACATTACCTGCTCAAATTTCCAACAGTATTGTGAACGTGGACAGGAATTAGGGTTCCGGTAGCCGCCACTTGATACGAGTTAAACCGACACGTTTGCATATTGCTGCTGCCGACCAGAGACGTTCGCTGATGACCAGCTACACCAATTACGCGACAATTCATAACGTGTACGAGCACAATCATATTTTTTTAGATGTTGCCACGGCGCTTTTATTCCTGAAAGCTTTTTCTTTTAGTCATGTAGCTAGAAACTTCCACTTAGTGTCGAAATAGTTTTGTCTGCCTGTATAGTCTCGTTGAGTACGTCAGCAAACAAGTGTTTTCAGCATTGAAGGGCTGTAATGACATTTTGCAAAACTCTCGACTTGCTATGTAAATGCGTTTCTGTGCTCTACCCCCACTAACACCGGCCCGCGTATTCTCGGCGGACTCAATCGACCCGCTATTCCATTTCCTGAGGCACTATGGTCAGAATTTAGTTAACCGGACGAATGGTAAAAACGAACGAAACTGGAGAATCCTGCATACCGTGCACGTATGCGCACTGTGTCAAGTAACTACTTGCTTCATTCCACCAATCCACTGCCATTGTCACGAATGTAGCTTAAATCCTCCTAAATTCATTTGTACGTGTGCCAGATATGTGGATCGTACTAACTCCAACCCCAAAAGTGTCCATGATTCTGCAATAACCTTTCATTGCGACCCGATGGCCAATATTCAATTATGCATATACAAACTCTGCTTTTGTGCTCTTCAATCCCTTTGAGATTTTCGTCTCGTTGTTTGGGCAACAATGTTGAAGAAGCTATCAGTGTGCACGTTCGACTTCCTCACAGGGCTCACTGACTTGTTCATCGAGTAAAGGTTAGTGGGTGCTTAACCTCCATCAAGTTTGCCATCACTATGCACCCTTTACGATCAGCTAGGTCGCGAGACTATCCCCCTCCATTCTGCTCCACTCTTGCGTCTCAGCTATCTTATCCTCGTCCATAGCGCGTATCGTCTCAAGCACTTAAACTTCAGCGGTGGAAGACAATGCAAGGAGAGACCACTTCAGCTCGTGATAGATGATACGATGGAGAGGAGCAGGGAGGGCGATTAATTGATAGGGTATTTCTTACTTTCCAAACTTCCGAAAAGTACAAAAAACTACACTATATTCATAATCAGGTATTGAAAAGTAGATGGGAAAAAGACCGATTGAATCACCGCTGAATCCAACCTACAAATGGAACATCGTAGTGGAAAGTTAATAGTTAGTGAGCTGAAGAATCATCAGTCGAAGATGAATTCGCGGATTGCTCTTCTTCTATACGGATCGCTGATAAATATTATAGAACGCCAGTCGAATCAACACCAGCATTGAAGGTGCTGGAACATTTTTTTTAAATTTCGCGCCGTCCCTGAATCCTTTCCCACACGGTTGAATAGTTTCATCAGTCTTAATGTTTCCGGAGCCACAATAGAGATATTATGCTGGCTGCGTTCAATGCAGAGTTTACGGGAGATGCGGGAATTATAGAAATAGCGTATCGAGGATCATCGAATCATAAGGGCGTGCGGTACTCTCCGTGGGATATCGACAGCTTTGGAGCAATGTCGGTGGACTTAGTTAGTGGAATCCTGTTGGGGACTCGAATAGCTGCCTCATAACGTAATACCGAGTAGTGCGCATAGCAAATCCAACGTATGCCTCGGCCTTGTTCCCGACGTTATATTTGTCGAGGATGGGATCACCTTCGGTAGTGGCGTTGCACTCGGAGTGTATACCGCAGTGCAGTCCAACGAATAGACACAATGAAAAGGATATTTCGGCGTACCGTATGCGGAGCCGGCTCCGAGAGTGCTGCGAATATAACATAGCTATAACGCTCAGTAGATTAGGTTGATGGGTGGTAGACCGGTCGGGTAGAACGCTGCCGAGCCACGATATGCTTACGGGATTGATAATACCAGGGAGTAGGAACACCTCGAGTATATACATATATGCTTGTTCTAGCGGGCCTCGGATCGCATTTACTTCTCCCTCTTGCACCCCCCCTCTCTCTCTCTCTCTCGCACAGATAAGTACGGCTTAGCACGTGCGACGCCAGTGCACAGCACGATTCTCTCTGTTCACGCTCCGCTCGATCTCTCCTCCTCGCTCACTGATCCTCCGGCATACGCTACGAAGGACTTGATTACTTGTAAACGAGCAGTCTCCAGGATCAGTCGCGATACGTCCGGAAAAAGGCCACGTCTCGTGTGGTCTTACTGCCACCCCCACAAATGTCTATTACATGTATCGAGATATTTCGGATGACTCTGTATATTCATATAACCCTATGTTATAACGTATTCATTGATTACAATATCCACGGGATGCGCACAATATTCAGTTCGTATTGGCCTCCCGTGATCCCATTTGTACATGGCCGTTTACAGGCTTCGCAGTACCGATATCGAGCTCAGCTGAATATGATCCGCAGAGCCTCAGGGTAGTTAGGTTACATCGCTGATACACAAGGATCGCTTCCTCTATACATCACCAATGTATGACCCAAGAGGCGCGTGACATTGACGGCGTGCAGGGCAAATTATGGTAAGAGAAAAAAGTAATGCAATCTGTTGAGCAGTGTTAGTATGGGTCACTGTTACTCAGGTCAGTGACCGCCTGGCAGCGTTCTGGCTTGCGCGACGACTGTCAAGAGAGAGAGAGAGAGAGAGTGAGATTTGGAAAGGGTGGCTGATGGGCATCACATTGTTGCCAGTCCCTTAAAAAACTCACAAAGGAGAAGCGACCAGTGCGAACTGAAATTAAAAAGCATGGGATTCTAGAAAGCCGCATGGGCATACGAGGGAACTAGTCCAAAAAAGGAGACGAAAACCCAGCACTTTTTAGCGTAGAATATGAATTTTTGACTGAAGGTAGATGGTTGCATACTGAAAGTAACCCCAATCAAAGTTTGCCCCTCGACTCGCCGCAACCCTAAGAAACAGGGGTTGCAAACTAAAAAATCTGACGTCCAAGCCCCTATCTTTGAAAATAGCGGCACAAAAACACGAAAGCACCACTGACCCAGACAAGGACACAGCGATATGTCTACTCCGCTCGCACACGCATCAAACCCGAATTTTCGAATCGTTTTTGTGCCGCTATTTTCAAAGATAGGGGGTTGAACGTCAGATAACTTTAGACGAATTTTATTATTCCAAACAATTTTTGTTTAAAACCTTTTTCGATCGGGCTATTAATTATCGAAATACGGGGATTTTTTAGTTTGCAACCCTTATTTCTGAAGGTTGGGGTGAGTTGAGGGGCAAAACTTTATTAGGGTTACTTTCAGTATGCAACCATCTACCTTCAGCCAAACATTCATATTCTACGCTATAAAGTGCTGGGTTTTCGATTATTTTACTGGACTAAACGTTGGACATTCAAGAAAGTATGAGAACTCGTGAATACCGAAGTATAAACGCACGAAAGCCAGGTGGGCCGAGTGTTTCCGACAAATGGCCTGCGCTCATTGCGTTACGAAGTTTCGACACAGCAGAGGAGCCGTTCCGCCAAACGTGAATTGAATCCGTCCACGAAGGCACTCCGTCTCGCTCCTGCGCCGCTGGCATGATCGTTGCCTAGGAATACGTACGGACGAGGCTTGAAACAAGATACGCTGATTGAATAGCGGTTGATACGCGAGCTGGGCGACGATATACTTCACCGTGGAAAAATAACCCATCACGGACGTGCCGGTATTAATGAAAATATAACGAAATTTCATAGGCAAAGCCACTCCGCGAAAATAAAAGAGTCGAAACAAAATTAAAACTTTTGATACACGACGCGCTCAGCGGAGAAAAAGTACAAATAGGAAAATAAATAGATCTTAACGAACATTGCATGGACGAATGGATAGGCGATGGCGCACTGCGTCTTCAAATACCAGCGTATGCGCGTAGTAGAGGTTACACGTGTGTTTTATGGAATTACCGTCGAATCACAAAAAATTCAAATTGATTCAAGTGTATCGCCCGGACAGCGTGGAACAGTGAATTAGTCCGATCTCCCTAGCCACCCCCGGTGATCCGTACAATGCCTCATCCCAGCGCAGAGTTCTTTTCAATCGAGCGAAGGGTTTTTTCTCAAAAAATACTCCCCCGTGAGGAAAATCCATTTAGAAATAAACCATACACTGCGTTTATTGACGATGTTCTCTACCGACAAGCCTGTCCACCATCGATGTGTTTCTCCGCAATTTCCATCTGCGTCGGTCACCAACATTACGCGGTAATTTCAGAACGGGACAAAAGTTTCGTCCGTAGCCTCGTATCGTACTCATCGATTTGGAGGATCCCATAATCTCTAGAAAAGAAACGCACATTCGACGAGCGATACTTTTCCATAGCGTATGATGAGGGTAACCAGTCACATCTACCTAACAAGCAACATCCCTCAGGTGACACCCTTCGATTTTCTTGAAATTTGGATATGTTATAAAGCAACGAAAAGTAAGCGATACGTATTTTTTTATCGGCGGAAAAACGGTTGTAAGGGGTGAAACGAACTCTCGAAAATAGGGGTGTTTTTCGTTTTTCGTCGATAACGTTATCCTTCTCATCTCCAATGTATAGTGCACAAAAAATAAACATTGTTGCAATTTAAATTTTTTAAATATCTCGTACCGTTAAAACGTTATCGACGAAAAACGAAAAACATCCCCATTTTTGAGGGTCCGTTTCAGCCCTTAAAACCGTTTTTCCACCGATAAAAAAAAATACGTTTCGCTTACTTTTCGGTGCTTTATAACATATCCAAATTACAACAAAATCGAAGGTTGTCACCTGAGGGATGTTCCTTGTAATCCGGTCAAAAAGCTGCATTTTCCAAAAATATTTCTATTCGAAAGTATCACCTTTTAGCTATATTCCGTAATAATGAAGTTGCCATATTCCCTAAATTGAGTAAGCTACAGCTTCTAACAATACACCAGACGAGCGGTAGCAGCATCATAGGGGAGGGCGGGGTTCAAAGTGCTGGGCGACGTTGTTCCGATACGCATAGCTTCGCGAAGAATAGAGATAGCAATAAGTGCCAAGTGCGTCGCAAAACGTTATACCATTACGCTGTTTCGGCAGCCATTTTAGTGACACCGGGACGACGAGTAAGAGTTGTCGCTTTGAGGAATACTTCGAGTTGTCGCTTTGAGGAATGCTTCGAGTTGTCGCTTTGAGGAACAACTGACGCCCGGCCCTTTGAATCACGGCCTCCTCTACTTCAAACTTTAAGAGGTCTTCTTACTTTAGACGCTAAAAAGGCTATTTTCATAAATTTTTTGATAAGTTTATATTATAGATATTGATAAAAAAAAGTTGTTACACTTAATAAATACACTTTCGAAATAAAATAAGTTTTTTTAAATTCAAGTCTGCGCTATTGATGAAATCTCGGAGATTGATCATCCGAAACAAAAAAATCAAACCGTTTTAGATATAGTATGTTAATGGCTGTAGCGCATATCATACGATTTTTAATGTACCTATGCAACAATAACAAAATGGCGGACATTTTTCGAAAAACCAAAAAAAGTGATTATTCACTGTTTTGGGCAAAAAAATAAATATCAAAATTTAACAAAATCCTTAATATACGCTATAACTATAGTTGTAAAGAATATGTAGTTAAATTTTCATAAGGATTGGTTCGATAGTTTCGAAAATTTTATCAACAAGCTCTCGAAAAACGTTGTATCGAGAAAAACGCGTTTAAAGTTTGTTTGGGTTACATAAATACAAACATTTTTTTATTGTATTTCGAAATTGTATTCATTAAGTGTAACAACTTTTATATCAATATGTATAATATAAAGCTATAAAAAAAAGTCATGAAAATAGCCTCTTTTAACGTCTAAAGTGAGAAGACCTCTTAACCACGTTTTTCTCGAAATATTGTTTTCAAAGTCGGCGGACATAAAATCTCAAGAAACACTCGATGTATTATTTCCAAATTTACAGGAGATACGATGAGAAACATTTAAAGGTCGTTGACGATGCCACTCATTTTAAACCGATGTTCATTTTTTAATGGTTGAATAAAAATGACGACTTCTTTCATAAATTTGGTATACTCGAGTTTCAAATCGTCGCCACGTTGTTAAAACAAAATGATTTTAAGAATCGACGATCGTCAAGGCCTCGTATTTATTGTTAATTTGAATAACCCGTTTGGATTTTAGATTTCGGATAGACCGTTTGAGCTGGAGAGTACCACCACCGAACGTAGCGAAAAATTTCATCGTCTGCCGGCTGCCATGTTTTTGTTGTTTTTATATATATTTTGGTGATTTTTTTGAAAGGCTCTTATTATATGTACCGTTTTAGTTGAAAAAATGCCTTTCTTTATCACCAACCGTTTTCCAGACAAAAAGATCGGCATTTCGGCACTTCATCGCCGAAAGTGAGTTGAAGTAAATGGTTCAGTCTTGACCGGTGTAGCGGACGTACAAACGATGATGCAGGCTGCTTATCAAGTTTCCAACGTGTGTCTATGAATAATTCCTTTGTTCCATGGTGAGACGGTGATTCCGTGTGCGTCGGCTCCACGAGAGCCGGGCTGAATATATGCACCTTGACGCGACATCCCCACTAACGCGAAACGGTACATACGTCATTGTCCAACGGACGTTCTGCGGTGGTAATTGTCATTTGATCCCGGTAGCTCGCCCTTCGCTGTGTGTAGCCCAGTTGAGAACGACGAGCGTTCAGAGGCGTCGCTCGCTCTCGCATCTCCGTCTACGTACGACGAGGCATCCATCATTTACAGACAATTGCCTCAACTTGCCTTGCACGATGTGCCAGCTCTCGGAGAAGCACCGGAGGATTCCCTCGGCCCGCTTCCATCTAGTTGGCTCTGTTACCTAACTATGCTACGTCCACATGGCGCTAGCGAGACGTCCTTGGCCCAACGTTTGCTCGCTGCGCGTTGAGGCGATATATAATCCTCCGCAACCTTCCCATCCCGTCCTCACGGCCTTTCTCGCTGTGCCGCGCCAATGTCACCGAGACCAACACACCGCTACGTGAGACATCCTTGCGAGATTACCGCCTACACCTAAATTCCTAATACTAGACATCTAAATCACGTTGGAGCGAGCGGAATAACTATAATGCCGAAACTGAACGCATGCTCGTGTCACAAGATGTAGAGTATATGTTTGTTCGCGTGTAAGAACATGTGGCTATTTATCGAAAAACTCGTGGAGAGCAGTATCAAACTTGCTGCCTGGCCATATACACATCGGTTACTCTGATTGATCTCGTCAATTTCATTTGGCGCTGTACAGATTAAATTCCGGACCACCGGCAACCAGGTGTGGTTTGGTCTCGCTCTATGCGTCACGTGGAAAGAGCCTGCAATCTCTGTCTACACCTCTTTATCAAAGTACCGCAATTAGAGCGGTTGGATATTTGTGACCCATTGGAAGAAAGTTTAATTGACCAAGCACATGTGTGTTTAACGGACATTTTGGGGGGTCCGAATGATATATCAGAGTTTTTAAGAATTCGTAGGCTGTGTCTAGTTCTCTCTCTCTCTCTCTCTCTCTCTCTCTCTCTCTCTCTCGCTCTCTCTCTCTCTCGCTCTCTCTCTATCCCTATCTCGGGCGGCCTAGTCCGGACTTGTTCCCCTCTTATTCCCGACGGCTCATCAGCGCAGCCATTGTAATTCGGCCCGAATGACAGATAGCTACGCTTCGTTCCCTCGTTCCGCTCTCGTCCCTCCCATCGCAAAGTTGCCTCGTACTGATGAAAATAGTCGAATTACCACAACACAAACATTAATTACGGCTTCTGCGGTTTCAGTGAATTTCAGCTGAACTGTCAGCCGCACGTACGTGTACCTGCCCACTAACGCCCAGGTCGCATCGCAGCTCCCGGCCTCACCGTATATACGAGCGACATATGTATGTAAACCTAACTTTATATTTATATAAACATTGAGTGTATTGCGCGACGGACGCGGTACGTCGTTATAACGTCAAACTAGTTGGCACATTAAATCGCGAACGCGCACAAATTCGGGAAACTCGCTAACGGATACGCGTTCAGCCTAAATTAGCTCTCCGCGGATACCATGTGGTAAATCATCGAATCTATTCTCCTACTCAAATGTATGTGATTTTGCAAAGAACAATAGTTAGTCCGGGATAAGTTTGCAGAGGTTTGAGTCGAATGTCGATGTCTTCCGGTTTTAGTGTAACCGAAGCTGGCTTCAAATAGAAACTTGTCAGAGTAAACGTACCAACTACAAGGCGAGTGGTGACGCCCTAGCAATTTGGGCTGTTTAGTTTTACTGGCTTGAGTATCCTATGCCTACGTTTGTGGTTGATCAATGGTTTGCAAACTTAATCCGAGAAGTGTCGGATTATGTAATTATTCACCCAGTGTTCACCCTTAATTGCTACACGCGTATCGGGATTAATTACTACTTCCTACATCCGATCTCCGCCAACAGAAGGTCCCTCATCGCCGGCTTATCAGTCACTCGAATGAAGCAACTTATTCCCGTATCACACTTTTTAATCAATCTTGTAAGAGGAGTGCAGGCGGTGTCGCGAATCATTTGATGCCGTTTTAATTGTTGGGTTTATTAGCTTCGCGCTAAAAATTTTAATTGTCGGGGATCTTTGGTTTTTAGTGATCTTTTTCATTCTTAGGGACCTCTTAAGTAGACACGGTAGTCGAGAAAATGAAACATCCGAATGGCAAAATAATTGACAGTGAGAAGAATGCGCCTTCGTCGGAAACGATGATACGCGGCGAGATTTCAAGGAGTTGAGTTGAATTCTGTGAAATAGTGGTGAACATCAAGTGGTAGTAATTTAACGATATTTTCGTCTCGAGCCGCCTTGCGTGAAGACTGTAAATAGAACAAATCTGAAGTACCTGCAATCCAATATTTAGGTAGATTCACCGAGAGCTGGTTCGGATCCAGAATAATCAATTCGGTGCTCAGCAGTCGTAGCATTAATGACATCAGGATGGGAAAACGATTTATCTTTTTCGGTCTCACTGGCCGGAAATCCGAGGCTTGGTCGGCCCAATCTATTTCCAACTTCTTTTGGATCAACGCGATTCAATAAGCAACGTAATGACAGCGGCGGCACGAATCAATACTTTCCGGGCGGACATGAAGACTTTTAAGGAATACAAATGAACGCCGATGCACACACGTCTTTTACCCTCGGGCATCGACTCGCCTCTGGAGATATATACATTATAGTGAAATTTGCCCTTTTTTTCTTCAAGATAACAACTACCCCAGATGAATATAAGTCTTGTATAGAAATAAGTTCGGTGTCCCCGGACGTCAGGCTCATAAATCACGGCTTTGCTTGTTTGCTCCGACGAGGATACAGGAAGAGCGAGCCTAGGAGGACCTGGACATCTGAAGGGAGGCAAGGCGGTCCCTGCGGCCAAGAAGCGCCACAGCATACGCCTCGTTCGTTTTCTCTAAGGTTTCCATATATCAAGAGCGGAAGGCCGCAGGACGCGGGAGCGTGTGGAGACACCGACTGAATTATGCCTTGCGAGGTTCGAGAGGGCCTCGAACCTAAAGGGATGAGCGTCTGGACGAGTGATGAACGCGAGAGCGAGCCTCTCTGCTCTCCTTGCTATATGGAAGGCATGGACAGGGTTTGACGAATGGTCCGAGCGCTATTTTGCCACAAAGATCACACAAGGCACCTATCCTTATCCCTACCGCATGCGGTATAACTTTTCAATAAGATCCAAGCCAGGTCTGAGGAGCTGAATAAAAGAGAAGGGGAGAATGACAATGCGCTAGTGATAAATCAATAATAAAGGAGTCCACTGATGTAATTACCCGTGAAACATGCGCCAATTTTTCAGATGCGATTCAAGCAACGTAGCAGACTCGAAGCCTGGGAAATTGAACATCTGCCGAGATGATGGAACCTTCGCAAGACTCTCCAAACGGGTGTATGTACGTACGTGCACGAGTCTGGTTATCATCGATCGACCAGTAAAGGAGGATCGTATCAAACGGGTTTCGGTGGACTCGCGGAGGGAAGAGAGAGGGTTGTTTTTCGGAGTCAGTCCGGCGGCCGACGAGATAACGCTGGAGTTTGGCATGGGAAAATGTGTAGATATGTGTGCGCGACCAGTGTTGGCCGTGGCAGCGATACTAGAAGTGGAGGAGAGAACGTGGATTTTGCCGGAATGCATCGATTGCCGCGGTCCGTACCCCGTACCCCAGTTATCTCTCGGCACCGAAGAGGATTTATACGATTCTGGTAGTAGAAACAGGACTCTCCGTCCTCTACTGTCGGTCTCATCCACCGTGTTGACGGAAACCTGAATATACCTAGCGGCAATTCGATAGTTTTACGGCTTTTCGACCTAATTTCCGAAAATACCCTTACCCGGCAATCGATCAGACTCTTCCATTCGTCTATGCATCGTTGATGCATCTCGATCAAATAACATCCCAATCCATATATCTACTCAACAGGATTTGGGTATCGCAGATACAGGATGAAAAATAGATTGAGTTCGTAATCCGAGTTCGCTAACAATGGCAATGTATCGATTCTTCCAGAGATTTAACGTTCAATAACGTTGAATAAATCAATGATTACTTCTGATATTCGCGAGGATTGGTGATACATTTTTTATTGCGAACGATTTTGCCTGAGTAAGAAATAGAAAGTGGTGTAACAATGTCTAGCACAGGAAACACGCACTTTGCAAATCCTGGTGACATTTACGTCTATCCACGATCAGTCACACGAATGGCTAAGATTCGTAAACCCAAATTTGAAAATCCCCTACCATAAACGTGTTACCGGTAAGAATGAATCTCCACCTCGATACGAGATGTCGATGAAAATACACGTATATCTATGTTTTTCTAAGCCTGCAAATGAGAGAATGTCAACCGTGCCATGTTACGGCCCAGATTGGGCCGTCACCACCCGCCAGACGTTGAACCTTCCTATAGCAAATAACATGGTCAACCACAATGCACCCGGACAACCGCGATTGGAATGGCGATCCAATTACGGGACGTAGACACAAGATTATACCGCGGGGATAATAGCGCCAGTGGTAGTTCGAAAGCGTAGCACTCCTCCTGTCGTCGCGTGTTCATCCATTAATTTCGATGTGGATATATGTATATTAGTCGCATACTCAATTGAGCGAAGGAAAGATGTCACCTGCCGAAAAAATCTGCCGGATCAAGCCGGGCAATTGGGAACAGGCGCAACGTTGGAGTATTCCAGCGAACGTCAGTGAATCAGAAAAAGGTCTTCAGGATTTCCTTCACGACTAGTGTTTATCTTGATCCTTGAAACAAGTGGAAATGAGGATCTCAACAATGTCTTAACGGCTGTATTCCTACCCGTAACGCTATCGCACTGAACAAACTATCCACCCCACTATAAATTCCAGATAAGCTGAAGTTTACGGAGGTCAACGGCTCTAGCAGCCTGTGTGCGATGCTACACCAGGCACATTGCATCAGGAAACTCGAGACACATTGGTCCGACCAGACGTTTCGCCTGACCAGAAACAAACAATTCCACCGGTTGTCCGCTTCCTAAAAGTCATGTTATTGCTCTTGTCTCCATGAAGATAGTTCGCTTCCACGACCGCAAATTATCGCTAGACGTTATTGCTATTGATGGATTAAACTTTGGTAATTGAGAAGGCGGTGTGTTCGGTGGGCTACCGCAGCTATGGAAAATTCTAGTAGTAGTGCTATTATCGGATCAGATTTTCAAAAGGTAAATAAAAGCGATGAAATATGAAATGAGAGTTTCAAAGGATCTTAAGTTGCGAAGTTGGCCACTTTCTGTACTGGTTGAATCTGGATCTTTTATCGTTACAAGTCGCCCCGAATATCAATGATTTCATTCCTGGTCATGATGATGCTGTCTGGGCAGGCTGGGAAATTCAATACTTAGATCTTTCGAGCTGTCACGTTCCAACAAGACGACGGATGATATTTTTTTCAAAATGTCCATCGCTCTCCGTTCAACTGATTTCGAATTGCATGAAAATTTTGTTGCTTCTTGGCAACGAAGTGGACAGAATCCAACATCGTCTGGTGCAGAGCACACACACGTACATATATTCCCTGAAACCAGAAGCTGCCAGGAGGATGGAAAGCGTTTTCATCTCAAGGATTCTGGGTGTAGAACGAATCTTATTTCTCTGTGAGATCTGAATTCTTAAAACATCCGCACACACACGCACACTCACAGGGATATGCGTCTGACGTGTTCCTCAAGCACTACGAGAACCCGAGGGGGCGCGTCTACGCGTCAATTTTCCGTGGTATTAAATATTTGTGTGTTGCTACTGGCTTGGCCTCGGAGAAAAAGCAGCGAAGACAGAGGCGGATAGCGATACTCGCTGGGGAACACTTGGCGTGGGCGAATTGCTAGAGCCGTGTAACGCGGCAAAACGCGTCGGCATACGAGGCATGTCGGAGACGAGTTTTCCCCCCTTAACATTCCCAGTAGTATACATCGTATGGTTTTACCCTCAAACCTTATGTGACTCCGTGTAGAATGAAACGTAACATAAATACAAATCGAATGAGAAATTAGGTGAACGCATATTCGCTAAACGAAAGACGGGAACAGCCTCGTGAGCAATCCGATTGGTCAACTTTCGTCATTACGAAGTCGAGAGTAGTAATCATTGAGCTGGGGAAGGTAATTTGAAAACATGATGCGACGACCACACAAATTCGTTCCAAAATGCAAACCTCCAGAGGTAGCGGGCCTACATATCGCTCATTCTCTAAAAAATTGTCATAACAAAGAAAAATCTGTCGTCGGATTTTTATGACAATTGGCTACATATTATTTATGACCCTCAAAAAGGTTAATGAATTTCACAATAAACAAAATCATTACAGGGGAATTTGTATAATTGACGTCATAGTGGCCTCACGAATGTGAAAAAAGCGTTTTTCTCAAAACAGTATTTTTTGTGTTATGGCAGTTTTTTAGTGGAAATCGACAACACAAGTTTCCCAAAAGTAACTATCAACGAAATAAAATTTCTATGGCATGTGCTTTTCTGTGTTAAAATTTTCGCACAAAGTTATTTCGTTGCAGTTATTTAGACATGGTAGCACTTTAGAAGTCTATGAGACAGTAAAAACGACGGCGGCCATCGAGATTCGCCAGCAATTCGCAATAACTTGGTATTGTGATGAGCAGCCTGAACGCGACAGTCGCGTATGCGACCTCCAGGAATCGTACAGCAAATCGGAGCAATACAGATTCTACGATATTGTACTACATGCGCATACGAAAATACACACTCGAATGCTGATATATCGAATTGCGTGGTGCGCACAGGTACACGTGTACACGAACATCTACGTGTTGTTTGTATATCGATGAGTCAGGTATTTCAGCAGTTCGGTGAACCAGCGAATTTCATCGACTCTCTATATTCGATACTATCTGTTCACCCTTCCCCCGCCTTTCGGCCTTCGCACGTTTGCTCTCTCAGGTCTTCTCCCTTCGTGCTCATTTTCTCTTGTACGTCGCACTGCCGTTTCGATTTCTCACGAAAAGTAACCACAACGAGTTTTCGCTGTTCTTTGTCCACTGAAACTTCAACTAACAAGGAACATCACTTCGGTGTCAACCTTCCATTATGATGGAAATGGTGTATATGGAAAGGTATTTAGAACTATGACACATTTTTATCAGCGGAAAAACGGTCTTTAGGGCTGAAACCACTTCTTAGAGTGACGCATGTCGTGGGATGATTCTTTAATCCCGCCCACAAGCAGTATATCGATTTTAGTCAAACAAATACGAAAATTATCCCCAAAACGCTCATTTTCTATTAAAAATCGTCGAATGTTCATAGAAATAGGTTTTCGCGTTGTGCTCACGTTATTTTGAGCTTTCGGAAAAAAAAAACAACTCCGTGATATTTGTAATCAGTAGCCAATTTCCCATCGGAGAACCTTGTAAAAAGTAATAAAAGTGGAACAAAATATTTTTCGAATCTCTCGGCTTCTTTCTCAGAATCGCCAAATTCGCGAGACTTTCAAATAGCTGTAGCGTCGGTTCTATTTAAGGGGCCAGTCCACTTTGAAAATTTCAAAAAATCGAAAACAAGCATGACTTGAAGAAATTGACGATGATGAGCAATCAGAAGGTATTTTGTACGATGCAGGAATTGCCGATTGAGTTTAGGTAAGAGTTTTTCATAGTATAAACTTCAAACGCGTTTTTTTCGAAACAACGTTTTCAAAATCTAGCTCCATCGTATCTCTAAAACTAATAAACCGATTCTCTTGAAATTCGAACCACATATTGTAAACATGATTAGCAACAAGATGACCCTCGATGGTTTTAAAATTTCGATTTTTACTCTTTTTTGCGAAAAACTGCGAAAAAACGCGTTTTTTTACTTTTTTCGTTTTTCATCTGCCATTCTTTATTTTTTGATAAAATTTTATATCCGAGGGTCATTTTGTAGCTGGTGTCATACTGAATCTAATGGTCTGTGATTTTTTTGTTTCGGAAAAGCCGTTGCCGAGTTGTGATGGAGCTACCTAGCCCACCTATTTTTGAGGCGTTACGTTAAACTATAGTTTTTGTACTTAAAAATGAATAAAAATGAATTATTTTTTTTAACGTATTTCAAGACTTTGATTACCAAGCATAACAACTTTTATATTCATATTTTTTATAAAATCCTCAAAAAAATCGCGAAAATAGCTTTTTTTCGTGGCTCCAAAGTGGACTGGCCCCTTAAGTTACAGAGGCTTGTAAGGAGAGTTATGAAAAGGATTTTGACCAACTTAGATAGTGCCGTTGGATTTATCTCGCTATCTCAATTAGTTTTTCGCGCAAAGTCCTCTTGAAAAATAGCCGAAAAAGAGGCAAAGGGGCATGTATGGAAAACATCGCAAAACTGGATGATCCGACGTTGAAATTCTGCAAAAAATCGAAAATTAATTGGAGTTTACTAGACCAAACGGTATTTTGAATAGCAAACGATCACGAAGAAAATAAGCTCAGGGTGGAATTCGAAATATATACATTTTATATATGACCACCGATTCAGTGGAAAAAACTTTTTTTTACCGAGATGCAAAAAAATGGAATTAAAAATATTGTTTAAAGAGTTTATATCGTAGTATGTTTACCCTCTAAACACGAATTTGCCATTCATTTCCGCAAAACCCTCAATTTTTATTGATTGAAAACCTTCAAGAGTACAATCAGAAAAACGTTTAGTAATACCAACTATGTATATTTAGTTGAAGCAATTTTGCTTGAAGCAACCTAATTTTACTCGCTTGAAATACAATTCGATTCAAGTGACAAAGCCAGTTTAGTTGAAACAACCAAATTATCATGTAAAAATAGCAATATCTCCCTGGCCATATAATGGGTTGGATTAACTACATCGGAGTTCATACAATAATCCGCGTTTTATTTGAACTTTATATTGGGTCGTTATATTGGCCAATAAACTACATTTTCCAACTGAATTAATTAATACGCATAAAGCGAATGATGGTTGGTTCTATAATTAAATAAGTTAATTGAATCAAATGATTTAATTAAAGTTACTTCAAGGTAAGACATGCATCTCCCCTGTGAGCGTGTAGAAAACTACAATATTCACTGTGATAAGTTTTGTGAGAGGATTTACATCGAAAACATAAAAATGTGCGAAGTAGAAGACATCTTGATAGATTGGGGACTTCAAGCGCTTGTTTCTACATTTCGAGGAAAGTGTACGATCGTCATTTCTTTTTGTCCGCCATTGTTGTCACGCTGCGTGCTATCCTTCGAGAAAAACATTGTACGGCGTCTCTCGGGTGTTTATAGTAAATTTAGTGGAAGCCGGTGAGTTTCATTTAACATTGCGTGTTCACCAAGTGCATAAGTATTGAAGGATTGCTAAGGGAATCGTGATTGAGATTTTTTGCGGGCACGAGCCATTGTTCTCCCGTAATTTCAGATATCGATTAAATTCGGTAAATCCAACCACGTGGACACTCGGTTTAAGCCGCTAATAGTTCGTCGCAACCACGCTGTAGTCTGAGACCTGACGTTGCGTAAAGGAAAAAGACTTGTTTGCGCCAATTCCACTTCGAGAACACACAAAATCTGATGGTTTCTGTTATGTGGCCTGCAGATAAATTCTCGATACGTCAGAAAAAAATATAATTCATCTGTACATATTATTTTAATTGATTTCTCTTTTGTTTTTTTATTCGACACGCAGATTGCTTTTAAGTGTAACTATGTAATTTTCTCAGAGCGCTTTGTAAATTATCTTACAGGCATTATTGAAAAATGACTAATCATCTTGTCTCATAATTCAGCGGATCTATTTACCTTATTGTCTTCGTCTTCCATTTGTATTTATAATTCATCGTAGGGAGAATACTTTCTTCGATGATTTATATTCAATTGATTTTCTACCAATTCAATGTATACGTTGCATATGCGCACATCGAAATTTTATTAGAGTAACTCGATGTTTATTGGGTTCATATTAATCTGCCATTTATTCGATTGGTGTAGAACCAATTTTGATTGAACTCACTGTATGCAGCTTCAACTATGTTATAATATCAGTTGTCAGAACCTACTCCGTCATTCAGGGCAAACCAACATATAGTTGGATCGACTATAGCAGCGTTGGCGGGTTTTCTTTTAAAATATATCTTCAGTGGTACGGACTATACATGAACTTTTGTCAAAAATATTCTGTATTGACTGAAATATGCTCTGCAATTCATTCAACGCACACATGTTTCATTCTACTGTACATTGAACTATATATTTTGAAAATGCTTTTAAGGGAGAGATTATCGACCCAACCGTTCAGTATGTTCAAATAAAGTTTGATTTCAGGACACCGGAATTAGAATTGAAAGTACTCTGTGCGTTTTTGGATCAAGAAGAAGTTTGGTTGCCGGAAATGAATATATATTTGTAATACAACCAAATCTCGCAGTCAATTGAATCGTTCATATCGTTCGCCACCCGCAACTGCAGGATTTGATTGATTCAAACCATTTTTTTTACGGTACCAAACGTTTTTCTGAGTGTATGTAAAAATAGGTTTTCTCGCTTTCAGCTGACGTAGTTTTCAACTTTCGACAGAAACTCGGTGATATCTGTCATGGACGAAAAAAATTCCCATCGGAAAGACCCTTGAAATGGTGTAAGAGTAGATTTTTTTTTCCAAACTTGAATTTTTTATTTTATCCCCCCTTCGAAGTGTTGCCCGTTTCGTTCAATCAAATCGATCTCTTTCGGATGTTGTGTGAGAGAAAGAAAAAAAGCGTGGTGCATCGCTTCATCATTATTCTTTTTCCATTGTACCTGTAGTGGATTTCGTTTTTGTTTCACCGAAATCTGTGGACTGCGTGCGGGTGATACTACAAAATTAGCTCTCGCCACACTCAGTAAATCGTTTGGTTTATGCATCGTAGAAAAAAGAAAACACGGTCTTACCTTGAAGTAACTTTTATTAAATCATTTGTTTCAATTAACTTATTCAGTTGTAGAACCAACCATCATTCGCTTTATGCGTAACAATTCATTCAGTTGGAAAATGTAGTTTATTGGCCAATATAACGACCAAATATAAAGTTCAAATAACACGCGGATTACTTGTATGAACTCCGATGTAGTTAATCGAACCCATTATATGGCCAGGAAGGTATTGCTATTTTTACATGATAATTTGGTTGTGTCAACTAAACTGGCTTTGTCACTTGAATCGAATTGTATTTCAAACGAGTAAAATTAGGTAGCTTCAAGCAAAATTGTTTCAACTAAATATACATAGTTGGTATTACCATATGTTTTTCTGAGTGCATGATTCACTCTGAGGGGTAGTTTCACCCCTCAAAAACGTTTTTCCGCCGATAAAAAAAAACTTATGTAATATTTTTTAATGCCCTGCCATAACATGAGTTTCAATCAAATCGAAGGCGGACACCAAAGTGATGTTCCTTGTAAGTTATAGAAAAGCCAGCTGTAACGAGTGTTCCTCGTCGCAGCTGCGCACCTCCGCCCTTCCCATTCGACGGGAACGCCGTTTCGGATTAAGCTCAATAGCGGTCACGTTTCAATCGACATCTGGCGTTTTTTAGCCGAGGCAGACTCCATTCAAGTTATCTTTACTTTCGCCTGCTTTTATCTACGTGCTCGCTTCTGGATCAAAGTGGAAAAGCATTTCTGAACTTCTGATCGACTGCCTCATCGTTATGGTAGCTGTGCATTGTGCCCCTGAGGACGAGGCTATTTTGACACAAACTAAAAGTACGGATGATCCGCTATACAAGTGCTTTTTCTACGTTGCTGCTCCATTTTACCTCCAATGCGCCCAAGCCTTAGGAGTGAAAAGGAAGGACGCAGGATGACATTGGGCTGGTGATTGAACGCTATGTAGCCTTCTTGCTTACTCATTTGCGTTGCATTCAATGCTGCATAAGTGGGAGTGCTACAACTTCCACGGGCACGGTGTCCAAAATGACCAACTGCACCGAAACGATACAGGTACGTATGCGTGGTTTATCCATTTCCGCGTTGGTATCTTGACTACCAACAAGCTCAAAACGAATGCCAATCGAAAATGAGACTTGGGATCGCACCTTGTGTAGCAAAAACAGCCTCCGGTCGCAAACTTACATAAGTTTTGTATCCCCGAAGGGTTGACCGACGCTTTGGCCCTTGATGGATCCTCTCGGGACTCGGCTTTCGTCCTCCTCAGCAACTTTTGTCCCTCGATATATTTGTCTCCCTTGCACCAAAAGCGACGG
Organism: Ophion slaviceki; assembly: GCA_944452715.1. NCBI lineage: Eukaryota > Metazoa > Arthropoda > Insecta > Hymenoptera > Ichneumonidae > Ophion > Ophion slaviceki. The sequence goes on along the minus strand of OX101794.1, from coordinate 28,819,723 downwards.
ATTGCCGCCTAAGTGGGATTCCGAGCGTAAGCTTATTCGATACTCTGGGGGGATTGCTTAACCCAACAGCTCAGCAGGGTAGCCAAATCCACCAGTTGGAAACGGTATAACTTGACTATGATTAATTCCGTAACAAACGTACACAATTGATACTAGGTTGAGGGAGAGACGGGCGAGCTATATGTTCAGTAGTCCCGCTGACAGATATGCCCAGCGAGTACGACGATCGAGGACCATTAGTGGAGTAGAAAAGCCCAACGGTACTCGAACGCGTCCAGAACTGGGTCACGATGAGTAGGACGCTTTATGGCCTCGGGAATTTCACCTCTCCCCTCCTTTCTAACCCTTCCTCCTCTCCCGTCCTCTCGTCATGGTTCACAGTTAAACTATGTGTATTAAACCAGATCAATCGATGAGACGTGCCTTTTGCGGATAAATAACGACTCGTTCGGGCTCAATTAACCCGGAAAAAATTCAGAGGTCGCACCGACACCCGGAGACCCGCATCGAGGGCGCCATATTGGGACCGTACTTAACCCCCCACCGCACCAACTATTGCCAGAACTGCCAATATGAAAACTTGCGCCCCGTGTAGACGATTTGATTTTCGGCTGTTACACCTATCGAACAGTCATGGATCAATAGCATTCGCGAAACAGGCAATGAGGCAATGAAGCAACACCAAAATACACCCACACACATTCGGAATTGTTCTTGGCCAGCAAACTTTTCTCTCGTGCCCAGGCACAACAATCAGCTCGGCGTGAATTCCTACGCCCTCTCTAGATTGCGCGAACGTGCTCAATTGGTAGACTAAACCCGGGGGAACTGCACTATTATTTCTATTGTTATTATTGTTTATGAGTAATGGCATCGTGAAGTAGCGGTGGCACGATCGACGTGCAGCTCAGGAGCAACCCCCCCTTTTAGGCAGCCTTAGGCCAATACTTCGATGGGTGACCGCCCAGCCCTTGAAACTGATACTCAGTGGGAATATTGGATCGGATCAAATATAAGAATCGGAAATTACTCGGGAAAAAATGCGTTCGGATAAAGTGGATCGGGCCTTTGAAATTCTCAACTTTCACGGCCCCAGTGTTATCCTCTTTCGGTATTACTTAACCTAGGCTCTTTCTCGTCTCGCCGTCATCACTTTCCTGGCACATGCCTCCATCAGCAGGCTTTTATTCAGCCCGGGTCTGCACGTGACTCGACAGTAGATCCGCGAGAACAGCAGTATCGAGAACTTTGTAAAGTATCGGGGAAAAAAACACATATGCTGATAAATCCTTCAGTCGTACCAATTGAATAAAGTTTCAGCAAGATTCTTTCATACGCTATTTGAATAAATACATACATGCATCCCTATGTAAATATAGATACACGTATACGTATCTGGCTTTTTCCTAGACTGCTCGTTTGGTCTTTCGCTCTATAGAGGCCCGTCCTCTCTCTCTCTCTCTCTCTCTCTCTCTCTCTCTCGCTCTCTCCCTCTCTCTCTAGCTCGCTCTCTGTCAGGCTCTCTCTCAGACCTGTATATCCGTATCATCATCTCCATTTCGAGCTCACCGAGCATCATCCTGACCTCCGTGTTTCAACCCACGTTCGCCGCAGCTATAACTCCTCACCGTGGAACCCCCCCCCCCTTCCTATCCATCCACCCCGGCGTCTGAATTATTTGCTCGGTGCGCCTCAAAGCTTCGTGCAGCGTTTGCCGTTGCCACGTTACCTCAGGACGAAAGAGAGGGAAAGAGAAAGAGCGAGAGAGAGGGGGTGAGACAAGCACAGCGGAAAAGAGAGAGAAAAGCCGCGAAACCGCGCTCCGGCACACGGAGAACGCGATAGCCCGAGAGAATCTTACTCGTTCTCCCGGATTCGCGATCCTCTTCCTCTCGTTGCGTCCTCCCGCAAAACGTGAGCGTTGTATGAAGCTGCGGGCTTACCAGACGCGACATTTTCCTCGACTAAATCTCAGAACTCAGCCGCATTAGCGCCCAAAGACCCTGAGTATTGCTGAACTTGGTGTTTCTAATTTTACATATATATGTGTATATATATATATATATATATATATATATATATATATATATATATATATATATATATATATCGATATATAAATGCATGTGTGTGCGTTCGTTTATTTTTACTCAAAGATTGATGCAGAATTTTGTAATCTCGCGAGGAATTTGCAGACTTCGAGCCAATACCGAACAAAAGTATTAATAATAATGATAATCATAATAACGATACTCGATAATGAGGACATAATGATAAATCGTCACCACATGATTCACCAGAACGACGAGGCGAGTCAACCGTGCCAAGCCATTCGTTACGTAGTCACATACTGAAGCCGGAAAACCGCGCACGTACGTAATACAGGTAGGTACATAGCTAGGATATTTTTCAAGCTCGCGGCGCAACAGCGGACAATAGATCCTTCTGACAATGCAGCCTTTGAGTACGAGTAGTGGAGTATGAAAGAGAAATATAGCGGAAATCTGCAATATAATGATCATAGCAACAATAACTATTATTAGTAAATGACAAATTCTTGTGGATTTTATTTTTAACTTATTGTATATTAATATAACATAATAATTCGTATTATTTTATTAATTTTATCTTATTTACATATTTTTCATTTTATTTTAAGTAATTATAATTAGTATTGCTCTTATGGTTGTCATTCTTATCTTCATAACCATTACCATTACTGTTGTTATAAATAAATATAGAACTGCAGACCTAACACTATTACGCGGAAGAATTAAAAATGATCGTCGAAAATTCCATGACAGAACGTAGGAAACTGAAAAAAAAGAGAAAAAAAAAAACAAATATGAAACGACGCTCTTCCGAAAGCGAGAAAATGTTTTCAGGGAAATTTCCCCGGAGCCCGATGTGCAAATATTTATCGACGAGATACGCACACACACACAAACACAAATTTATATGTATATAGACATAAAAAATATAGCATATCCAGGAGTGTTAGGTGCAAGCTGGCACGACCATATATTCCCATTGATGCAAGGGGAAGAACACGTATGCGGGGACGTGGCAAAAAAGCAGGCGTGAGAAAGAGCGAGAGAGAGAGAGAGAGAGAGAGAGAGAGAGAGAGAGAGAGAGAGAGAGAGAGAGAGAGAGAGAGAGAGAGAGAGAGAGCCCTCGCTAGGCCCTCGGTCGCAGCATGCATCGGGAGGCGACCTCTGAATACATGCATAAAAATGTCGGTCTTTCTCATACCCGCTTGCATACGTTCACGTATTCCAGAACGTGCGCACACACGCAGGCACACGAAGTGCCATGGTCCGTGGGCACCGGAACAACCTGTCTTCTCGAGGATAGAGGCTGATGTCGCCTGGTGCTCGCGAACCTAAGAAATCCGTCTTTACACCAATTTTTTCCCTTTGAATACATTTTTTATCTTAAATAGCAATGGATTTTTGCTTTTATTGAACGGAATTTGGAATATCCTACGAAGATTTATACACAAAAATCGTAACAATATTGAAAAACCTCATAAGAACAGGTGAAAATTGAAAAGAAACGTTGAAAAAGTGTGATCAATGAAATTGAGTAGATTAAAGAAAAATCCAATGTGTGAGGAAAAATCTACAAAATTATTGGGCAAACTGAATATAAATGATATAAAAAAATTATGTAAATTGCTATTAACGTTACATTAATTTGAAAGATTGATATCGAATTCTTTATTCGTTAAATTCTTTTAAATGGATCAATTGAATTATTCGAGTTGAATAAGATTATTAACGAAATAAAAATGGTTATGTTCCCCTAATAAACGGATGGGCGGAAAATAACCCTTTCTCAGTTGCTTCGTATGAAGAAAAAATACGAATTTCAAAGGAGTCTACGTATTTCTTTTATTTTTAAATGACGAGCAGGGTTGAAAATGGCCTCCGACGATGAGTCAGTATTTATCAAACTTCCCAAACCCAAATCTCTTTTTTATCATCTATCGTTACGCTAACATTTTCCCAAAATAACCTAAATATAAATAATCTAAACGAATGATGTATGTTGTTATTATCTTTACCTTTATTCGAAAGATTGATTTCGGATTCTTTATTTATTGCATTTTTTCATTGGATTAATGAAATGATTTTTCGAATTAAATAAATTCATCAACAGAATTGGTCTATTAAATTAAATGAAGAAAATTATTCTGATTAAACAACTTTATTAACAACATTGATATAGTTGTGTTTACCCAATAAACGGATGAGGGAAAATAGTCCTTTCTCGGTTGCCCTGTAAAGAAAAATAACAAATTTCGAAGGACTTCCATTTTTATTTTATATTTTGAACAACGAACAAGGTTGACAATGGTTCTCAATGATGAATCAATATTTATCATGTGTCCCAAATCTGAACCTCTTTTTGTCATCTATCGTTACGCTAACATTTCCACAAAATGGAACCAAAAACCTCCCAAATAGAACAGCGAAAAATAGCATTGACAGCGACTCAAATCTTTATTGCCCGATTTTTTCATCTCGAGCGTCAATGCTAAATATATAAATACACACCCACGCGCATATATACAGAAGTACACCCCGGTGTGTGTACATATGCAGAGTAGCAAAGTTTGTATTGAATTTGCGGAATCTTCCCGAGGCCTCTGCCGCGCGAATAAACTCGTAATCGAATTGACGATAAGTGAGTAGTGGCTTCGACGATGCGGTTTGAGGCGATGAAATATATTGTGAACTATATAAATATACATTACGAGCTACCTCACAACCATAGCTCCATACAAATATAAGTACAGTGGGTAACGCAGCGAGTGGATGTAGCGGGAAGTTGAAGCTTCGAAATACGTTGCAACTGTGAACGGACGAGGGCCTGAATATTTTTTCGTGCCTGCCTTTCGTGCCTGTGTGTAAATGTAGTACAATTTTTTAAAGACAAATTTGAAAACCGATAGGACCATGCGAATTGAACTTTCACTGAATTATTCTTCATTTCAATTCATTTCATTAATTAATAACCGAACAAACTTGAACACGAATGGATCCACGCAAATGGAATTTGCACTGAAATAATCATCGAAATCTCCAGATGGCTTTAGGCTACCTGTCTTTACTATATGATGATAGGGGATGGAACTGCGAGCGAAAAAATGGCGAACATACTTTGGGGGGTTTTCGAGCAATAGTTTTCGATATATCGTATATTGAAAATTATTTATTGTACTGCGCTTCTACTATATTAAATAAAACCAAACAAACCCATCCCACATGGCAAGTGATATGCACATACGGGCGAGCACTGTTTGCCAGGAAGCAGCGCGGCCGAAGGAGTGGGGGGTATCTATGGGATAAATAGATATACTCGTATGGCGTGAAATAATAAACTTTGCAATGCGATATATGGAAAACTATTGCTAGTCGTCAAAAATCCGTTAACGGTTTCTCTTAGGATAATGAGAGGAAGTTCGGTGCAAAATTTCAGCTCGATCAGAGGAGTATGCTTTTCGGAACTTCACCCAAAACGAGCGAGTTATTTTTACAGCCTAAATGGACCAAAAAAATTGTCGATAAACTTTAATGTCACGAATAAAATTATCGGCATCAAAGTAAGAAACGAACAAACGATGGATTCTGTAAGTGTTAGAATGGCTAAGTGGGTAGAGCGCTCGACACTAGAACGAAAGGCGCAGGTTCGATCCCGATGAAAGGTAAAAACTTGAACAATGCAGAAAGCGTTTTTAATGCAATTATTCTATGTACATGGACATAAGTAAAGCAGAAGAAAACAAAAAAGATACTACTAGAATTTTTTTATTCATAATTTGTCAATTTTTTGTTTTTCATTTCCGGCAGAAGATCCGGCAGCTGTTGCTGGGCCAATATGGGCATATGATAGTTGGCCCAGTCTTAGCAGCCATTCATGGTTTACCATTACCAACCATGCATGGTGCGGATCTGGCCCGTTTGTATAGCCATTACCGCGCCATCGTTTGTTCTCTGGCAACCAGTCGTGGGCCATTACTGTGCCGATTGTAAAACCCTATTTGGGGCGTAGGGGATCGTACAAAGAGCCCCACCAAGATGTTAAGAACTGAACTATAGCGATACGCAGTGCACAAAAGATCGACTCGGCAGGCGTCTTTCTTTTGCACTATTCGGGTAAACTCGAACCTTTATCCAATCACAGTGTACCGAATAAAGTGAAAGTTTAATGAAACGTCGGGAAACCTACATATCCATGCATATATATATATATATATATATATATATACACACAAACAAGTGTGTGTATACATATATTATATATCAATATAAATAAATAAATGTAGATCCTGAATATATCTAACCGGAAGAGCGAGCATTCAATAGGACAGCAGGACTATGGGGCGCCGAAATCGACAATCGACCTGCTCTATTACGATCACGAACTGCCCTCCTTCTCGATATAAATCATGTTACTTGACTACTATACTCGTACAGACGCTTACGAACATTTATACTCTACACAGTCCCAATCGTTTTTCGATTCTTTTTGCTAGCATTGCAGCGTCCGCGTTACCCTCGCGAGAAAGGATTCTCGAAGTCCAGGCTCTAAGGCTGCAACGCGCATTCCTTCGGCATTTCATGAAGGAGATAAAATTTGTTATCACCTTATCGGTCGGTGACCGTACTCGAAAACACTTGGCACGATCTTAAACTAAATCGGTTTCCAAAAGTTTTTTCATTTTACTTGTACATGGGTGCTTATATTTACTACGCAAATTCATTATATATATACATACATATATATATATATATATATATATATATATATATATATATATGTGTGTGTATATATATGTATATACATACAATACTTTTTTTAAAGAATATCCTGAACGTTATATACGTAATATAAAGGTATATGTATAAAATAATATTATAGCACATCATAGCCAATTTAATTATATTCTGTGTATATATATATATATATATATATATATATATATATATATATATACATGTATATCGTATATATTTTTTCATAGACATTTCAATTTCCTGCGCCTGCGGTGAAAGCTTTTAATGTAATTTCCGATAAAATGCCGTGAGTGAGTTAAGCGCTTGGTGGGAAGTAAGAAAAAGAGGAGAAAAGTAGGAGGAAGGAAAAATAAGGGAATACAAGGTACACAGAGTTTGGACTTCACATTTTTCCTAGTTTCATCCTCTCTCTCTCTCTCTCTCTCTCTCTCTCTCTCTCTCTCTCTCTCTCTCTCTCTCTCTCTCTCTCTCGCTACTCCGGTCTCTTTTTATCACTGTGGCGAGTGCTCGGAAAACGTTAGTCCCTGTCGTGGCAAATCCCGATGAAAAAACGAGAGCAGGGGATAAAAAAGAGCGAGGTAAGCTCGTGAATATTGACTCGGCCTTTCGATGGCTCTGGTACATAAACGAATGAGTGATCACGCGCACGATCGAGCTTAATATCGTTACATCAACGCGTCATTTTCCAATCGACTGACATAATTGTTTTTAGATGGTTATATATACGTGTAACCAAATAGTTTGTAAATTTGATCAACGAGTCACGTGTTGCATTCCACGTTGACTCGCCAGCATAATATCCTATGCTTTGCAAAAGAGAAAGATTCCGCGATTATGGATCGAAAATACGTGAATGTTTCTCTTCTTCACGGCCCTGCAAATTATAATTTCATTCTCCGCGTTATTCGTGTAGGATGAAAAAATGAAAAAAATGTGCATTGGGCCAAAAGAAGTTTAAATTACGGAGAAAAAAGAAATTCTTGCGACAAACGAATTTGAGATGTCCATAAATAACGATCTACCGCGCGGCGATGGCGGCGGCAATATTTATGCATCGTCTGCGGACTAGTGCAAATATTTATGCAGAGCCGATATTACGATGGCAATCTCGGAGAATACGCTATGCGGCGCTTCCATGTATGTAGGTGCGCTGAGCAAAGAGATGGAAGAGAGAGAGAGTGAGAGTGAGAGTGAGAGAGAGAGAGAGAGAGAGAGAGAGAGAGAAGGAGTAAAGCAAGAAACTGTGCAAACGGGGTTGCTGCACAAATACGCAAAATGTCGAGACACGGATGGAGAAATAATTTGAATGTACTAAAGGGAAAGAGGACTCGGGGTTGCGCACAGGGACACATACGATTCGAAGTATTTTTTCGTACTTTATTACTCGTTACAATTGTTGCTCAGCGTATGTTTTTCGATCAACAGCCGATGAACGCCCACAAAAATTAAATTCCTTAAAAAATCTCCGATTTACGAATTCGCCTGTGCAATATTTTTTACATTTCACAATTAAACGTAAACTTTTGTAATAAATGTTTTACATGTTTTGTCGACGCAATCACAATTTTAGCAATAAATGTCGTATCAACCCTACAATATATTCATTTTTTTTTCTTCAAGTTTCAAGAAAAACTTCTTTCATCTTTATTCCCATTTTATTGAACATAATATAATAATATAAATAATAATAGTAATATTCTACTAATATTAATATAATAATGATATAAATAATATATAAGAATAATATATGATATAAAATATTATTATTATAAACTACAGTTAAGTAGCCTAGCTTTCACGTATATATAAGTATAACAATTTCATCGAATTATACATTTATTTTCATAACTCTCTCAATTACACAATTTCTTTTTCCTGTATGGGTAGTCTTATTTTTATTCTAATGTTTTTTTAATTATGTAATATTTCTATGTAGCATATTTGAAACAAGCTACCGAATGAAATAATATGAAAAAAACATTCCGACTTTTCCGCATCGAATTTATCCGGAAAACTTTAACGATACTCGGAGTGTTCGGGAAGGAGAAAGCTGCGAGCACCTGGGTCCCTCTCCTCACTTTTTCGTGTTACTGCGGTGGGCGACGGACGTTCAGGAGTTGCGAGCGCAAAGCCGCACGGGGGTGAAACGGATGAGGCGGCCACCGCAGAGCATCCGGTACGGATTCGAATTTGGTTTATGCGTGAACACGATCGAGTCTTCAGCCAAGTGGTGTACACAGAGAGAGAGAGAGAGAGAGAGAGAGAGAGAGAGAGAGAGAGAGAGAGAGAGAGTTGCGGTTAGCGTCGTAGACTCTCGAGGAGAGAGTGAGATGGAAATTTTGTAACCCCTATTCGCCCGCAGGGGGTGTATTAAGCGTAACTCTCGGGTGCTCCGATCCAATCAGGTCCACGCTATCGGAGGCCACGAGCGAGAGAGAGAGACCTCTCGCTTGTCGCGAACTCTCGATATTTATTCCTTCCATCGTCCGTGGTTTAAACGGTATTACAGTTGGCCACAAGCGCAGAAGCTTTCTAATGCTACCCTGAGAGGCGCGCTGGTCCGACGGGGCGAGAGGGAGAGAGAGAGAGATAGATAGATTTTCTCGCAGGACGACGGGCCACTTAGGCAATATTTACCGTGGACTTTCGATAGCGCCGGTATCGAATATTGGTTCGATTGCTTATTCAACGGATATGGAAATTTTCGTGCCCCGAGGCGAAATCGTGCATAACAATGACCAAAAACTCAAACGCGGCTACGTGCTCGCTACGTTAAACAATCCAGGTGCCCGGTGTACTTGGACCCCCACGCCCCTGAACACTTTCTCGTACGCGTTATTACTATTTTTGTTAATTTTGATAGAAATACCCCGTTGCGAGTCGTCTCGCAATTGAACTTTTTATCTGGCACCTCGTAAAATTATAAATGTACTTATATAAAATAATTTCAATTGAGTAAAATTATTGTTTCATTTCACACTACTCAATCATATTTTTAATAATTTATTTACTCAAATAAGTTTTTACGAGCTTGTTTCAGTTGCAACTTTATAACCCTGTGACTTGACAACTTAAAAAATCGTCACCTTACTTCATTTGACGAAACGTCATAGAGTTTTCATCGTTCTTCAATTATTTTTCGTTTTTCATATTTATGTATTTTTTTATTGATATGCATGATACAATAGTTTGTTAAAAATTGGATTTAAAGGTATTATCGATCTGTCGAGTAATGTCTAACTTGTGTGGAAATGGTGTAATTATTGCGGGCTTTCTTTGATCCACCTGAATCGATGTTAATTGTCGCTCCGGCGTGTAGTTCCTGGTATGCTTACCCTGGAACCACAGCATCAGGACGACGGAGCTTCCAATCCCGGCTTCGCAGTCCTGAATGTCGAGAATGTCAATAAGCGCGTGACAAAGCTGTGGCTGTACAAGTTTTATATATATATATAAAACTTGTATATATACATACGCGACATAGCAAATGTGTCGATTCATAAATGAAATACTACACAACGGAAAAATTAAAATATATTTTTTTAATGACAAGAATTTACTACTACAACACAACATTGGAGTATAAATAAAATAGAAAGATTTCAATTGCGCATATTAAATCGAGTTAAACGTCAAATAATTCTCTGGACTCTAGACGTCACTGAGGTATTTTTTTTTTGTTTTAAGGAAAGATTAAATCGCGTACTTTAACGAACGCGAGACTTTCCTTTTTTGCGCGCCGTTTAATTGAAAATCGTGAGCTAACATATTTATGTAAATTACAAGGTAGAATATTTCACAACGAAATTATACGTTTGTACATACAAAAAAAAATGTAATATAAAAATAGAAATTAATATCCGTTTAGCGGAGAATTAAAGATATTTCGTAAAAAGTTACACGTTGAGAATACTCACTTTACAATGTTAAATACCAGTTCTTTTTTACCTTATGATTAATTCACAATCAAAATAGGACACAATTTTAAATTTGAAATGTTTCGTACAAAGTTACAAGTTCAAGTGAGAATATTCATACGGCTCCACTATTATTTTTGCCAGTTAACTTACGAGATTATGAATTTGATATCGCGTACTGCCGTGGTCAACTGGAAGCAGTTCTACTACCGATAACTTCACCGTGAGCACGAACGCGTTCAATTGAGCGAAGTGCCCCTTCCCGGGGATTCATAATACACGCGCCGGCCACCCTATAGTCCATTTGTAACCAGAACCGCATGAACGTTCGCGCATACTTTCACATACATATTTATATAAAAATATATACATATATTTATATGTACGTACGCTAACCTATGTGATTTACGACTACAAGGGTTCCATTTGTGACCACACAGGAGTGTATAATCGCGAGAAAAATGCTTTTTTTTAATGTTGTGCGACAAAAATCGACCGAGATATGCGCGTTCAAAGTCTAAGTAGTAACTTCAGTAGTTGTTCAGTAGCCCGGCTTCGAGTCAACCTTCGGACAATGGCATTTTTTCCTGACATTTTTTTTTTATTACAAGGTAACGAACATGAAGACTCGCTCTGCAAATCGATAATATGATACAATTATTTTTGAAAATCATTTGATACTGAAAAAAACGCACCCGAGCAACTGCTGTGCCTTTGTTTACTCAGCGTTGGCCTTTCAACATGAATATCTCAGCCACTCTTTGTCGCCCAACATTTGAAGAAAAAATAATGCGTTTTGCTCGCAATGACACACCCTATATGCTGACCAACCCGTTGTGAGTTACCCTGTACGTATACGTATAAATGTATAAATGTGCACGCGACACGTTGTTCAGGTATTCAACATAATGGCCCACATCTTCTTTCGAAACTGGGAAACGTTTTTTTAAAAATGCAAAGTTACATACGAAGGGAGGTCTCGCGCTTATCCATTCATAATTTAAGCGAAATATAATAGGACACTGTAACGCGATATACTCCAGGCGCGTGTTGGCTCCCAGCGATTTGTGCCGAGCATCCTCTTGATTTCGTGGACTCGTCCCTTTCAATCTCTTCCCTCTCCCTCTCGTGTCCTCTCGCCGCCGCGACACTACAGTAGTAATATACGCGTTTACGTAATTAACATCGGAACCGCGGGGGTAGGTTTTTGTTTGTTTCGCAATGTTTTTTTTTTCCTTTTTTTCGTAGCCTCGTTCACTCGTATATAAACGCACGTCGCTCCGAGCAGGGCCATCAGGTATTCGCTATATTATTCACCGCTTCTGTGTCGAGTCTCGGACGTATTCCCGTAAGGTTTGCACACACGCGTGTATGCGCCTTCAATGTACGCATTCACAATTTATCCCGGCCGCGTTGAAAACACGACCGGAGCAGAGAACAGACTAGCCGTTGGTTATTTCGTTGGAAGTAAAATTATTGCTGTAATTGAAACTGCTGTGTAAAAAGAGGCTTTTCCGGATGCGAGTTTTTTTCTCTCGTTATAACGAATGTAAGAGAGAGGGGGGAGGGCAAAAACCACGGCTATGCGGACCATAAAACCTTTTGACGTCGTTGCAGATATTTCGAGGTGAAATAGAGAACGAGAGAGAGAGAGAGAGAGAGAGGACGGACGTTTCGACACGCGTTCGTATCGCGACCGCCAACCCGCGCTACTTCCCCTTTTACTCTCTGATATTTATAACGGAAATGCATCACTTACAGTGACGCCAGTCCTTTCATGGTGCAGGCAATATCCAGCCTGCGCGCATTCATAAATACGGCAACGAATACGCTTACCAGAGAGAGAGAGAGAGAGAGAGAGAGAGAGAGAGAGAGAGAGAGAGAGAGAGAGAGAGAGAGAGCGGGCGAGTGTAAGGCCACAACCGTCTGTGAATTAGGTATCGGAAATTCCGTGAATGTTATTCGTACTGTCGTTTTCACGCTGTGCCAATACATACAATATATATATATATATAGATGTACACGGATCCTCTTTCGCACCAGCTGCGCCGTATCGGATTCTGCAATATTCATCTCTTCCCGCTGCTTCGGATTTTTTCCCTCTCGACTTCCCTGCCTTCCCCCTTCCCGACACAGAAAGCCGAAATAAGGGTAGAAAATTATGCGCGTAAATGAGAGAGGATAGCGATCGCCCCGGTCTCTGTCGGACCTCCGACCGCAACACGATCCTCCTTTTTCTACACGCACGATCAACGTGCTACGAACGTGACGCAAATTCTGTGCCGGTATCCCGCAATTAACGTTTCCTATTTTTTGTCGTATTATTTCGTGGAGTTTTTCTTTTGAACTTAGATGTATATCATTTTAATATAGTTGATATAATATTTAACTTGTGTAATTTAATTTTTCATCGTATTACATAAATTAATATTTATATAATTCAATAATATATAATAACATTTTAATATAGTTGTTTCGTTGAGGGTTTGAATTTCAAGGCATCGAGGTGATTGCTTGAGCAAAAGGGCGAGTGAAGCAAAGGAAACAAGAAGATTATGATTCTGAATGCTTTTTTCGTAATAGTCGCCGTTGACCTAGTCTCTCTCTCTCTCTCTCTCTCTCTCTCTCTCTCTCTCTCTCTCTCTTTCTCTCTCTCTCTCTGTCTCTTTCGTGCTGTGCCTCCTCCCTCTATCCCTCTACCCCTCTCCTTTTATCCCCACCCTCCCGCTCCTTCCCTCGCCCCGACCCTCCTACCTATGTCGCGGTAAAGACATGTTTTTTGTCTCGAGCCTTCACTCGTTTTCACGCAGTGGAGTCTTTGCGCACTGGTCTTCGTCTCGTTCCACTTGCCACTTTCTTGCTATTCACGGTTTGGACGAGCGTGTCTCGTTGCACCGGAAGTAAAAGCGGTCGTTAGAAAAAGAAACAGGGAGATGCAAAGCGGGATAGGGTGAGAGAGAGGGAGGGAGAGAGAGAGAGAGAGAGAGAGAGAGAGAGAGAGAGAGAGAGAGAGAGAGAGAGAGAGAGAGAGACATTCCAGTCGAGAAAACTGTCCGCCGCGAGACGCCATGCCCGGGGGTTCCTCTCTCGGTGCGCAGATAAAGATGTCACACCCCCTGTATAGTCAGGGGATACAGCGAGAAAACCAGCTCGAGCCAGACGAGAGTATAACCGTGGAAAAGAGATGTTAGATACGAAAAATGCCCGTGGATTATTTTAAAGATAGCGAAGTCGCGAGTGAAACTGTGTGTATCTAAAGGAGACGAAGTTGAACACTTCGTCGAGCAACTTTCCCGTCCATGTCCTTTGGGTCAGCTCAATCCGGAACTGCTGTCTCTGTTTTGACGTGCTCCCGCTGCTTTTTTTCCGATCAGACCTTCCCGTATAATCGATATTTTAAAAACTTGTGAACTTATTATAAAAATCCTATGATTGTTATGCTAAAAAATTTTGTACTTCTTTACATATTATAAATAACATATATTGATACCATAAGTATAAAAAATATAAATTATAATATGTAAAAACGTGAAAAATTTATTAGCATACCAATAATGGGATTTCTATAATACGATTTCTAGAATACGTTAATAAATTGTTCAAATGGTATATATATATATTTATACTTATACTACATGTATATTTACATATAAATCTATACTTACATAGCTGCATTGATAAATACGGCACTTTTTAATACATTATCATTTAAACCATACCGATATCAATGAACGTTCGATGAAAATTCACCTGCCGAAGTTCTCTCTACCCTTGTCCTCTAGCTCAAGAAGAAGAATAAAAAGTTTCGCTATTCGGCCTATCGAAAGAAGCCATGTATCTACGATTCCGTCCACCTGTGCTCATGAAATGATTAATATGTTTTTCCAATACGTGTACCTTAATACACGGCACCAATAATAACGAATCCACCAATAATACACACAAGATAAATCAAAGTAGCCTCACAATTAATTTTCCGAATCCCTGGAGATTTTCGGAATATCACTGCACCACCCTCGGAAGGAAACGAGCGTCACGTTAAAAGTCACCACACACGGTACACGATGAGCATTCACCGCGAACGCTTCGAGCTGCCGTATCGCACATAGGGCTGTCCGTTATGATAAACGGGGTAGCATTCTCACGATTGGCGATAAAACCTGTGGTCCGCGAGTGGCCTCGTTCTCGGGCTGAGTCGTTCGAAAATAATACAAAAAACAACAGCAAAAAATCGAAAGTACACATAGTTGGCGATGCGGCTGAAACGGATAGGGATGAGGGGGGTAAGGTTGGCGTGTATGTATACGTATATACGTCGCGAGTATTTACGAGGGCGATTATGCGAGAGAGAAAAAGTACAAAAAAAACGTATATGATAGGCGTCTCGCCACGGACCACAGAGGGAGTGCGTGCCGTGGAAATTCACAGGAATGATTTACGACAAATATATACACCGAGCGACGTATAAGTACAACGTAAATACGCGATGGGAAGTAAGAGAGGGAGATCGAGCGGGAACATAAAAAGTCGGAGCTCCCCGCGTGTTCGTGTGCAAGGGGGTTGAAAATTGGGGAGGGAGTGGAAACAAGTGGATATGGTTGATTTGGTCTCTTTTTCCAAAAGCCTCTGAACGTAGCCAAAGTGTACACTCTTTGGCTACGTTCGTGATTTGAATAAAACAAGAAGACATTGCGTTTTAAACGCCTGGCCACCCGTGCACCTCGCCCAACTTGCGAAAAGTCCGAGGAGCGAGCCACGTACGTAAAAACAACGAGCCCGCACGTAGTCGCGAGTTTCGCAAGGTGTTCGCTATGAAAAAAAAGAACATACGCCGTTATTCCGCTAACGAGAGAGTCCTGTCCATCCGACGAGAGGTGGACGTTAAGGTAGTACGAGCGCGCAATCTTAATTTCTATAGAATTTGTTCAAATTTTAACCAGACATTGTTCATATCATTATGCATGTTTGGGAGAAATTTCAGAACAGTCGACTATTTAGATTGGGAGATAATGGGTTTTAAAATTGCAACTTTAAACACTGCAGGGTATGCATTGAAATTTAGACAGAATAATTTTGCGTAACAAATATTTGTTCCCTATGATAAGAAGACATATGGCAACATCGCATCGTTTCACGTATCCAACGACGGGGGTTTGCGCGGCATATTTAAAATAATACTGCAACACAAATTTTTATTTGGAAGTAATTTTTAATCGAACAAAGTTTTTAATTAGTTATGAATGAACCAACACTTCTATTTGTTAATGAAGATAACATAAACAATGTAAAATATTAATATTTATAATGCAAATTTTTTTATGACAATATTTTTCACTTTTGGAACACGATCATTTTTTTTTCTCGAAATATTCAACAATACTGTTCTGCGGTGTTGCCATATGTCTTCTTATTATAGAGGACAAATATTTGTTACGGAAAATTATTCTGTCTAAATTTCAATGCAGACCCTGCAGTGTTAAAAGTTGGAATTTCAAAACCCGTCATCTTCCAATCTAAATAGTTGACTGTTCTGAAATTTTACTCAAACATGCATAATGATATGAACAATGTCTGGTTAAAATTTGAACAAAAGCTGTAGAAATCAAGATTGTGCGCTCGTGCTACCTTAAGCAAAGTTGCAGGGTGTAGTACACCCCCGGTTATACGCATGTACCGCATATGCGATCATTTCGGACACTCCTTCGCGATGCGGATATACACCTGCTGTGGGGGGACTCGCTGCAACTCGTAACCGAAGCGATTTGCATCGACGCACGCTCGCTTTCAGTCTTTCATACATATGGATGCTTGCACGTGTTGTGACGAAATGTCGTACATCCCAATGCAACGTTCAATCCTCCTCGAATGACGTTTTTTGGCCAAATGTAGAAACGTTGCGAGAAGAAAATCATTATTATTATTTTAAATAATGATTAATTTAATTTAATTGAATAATTGAATTTATATTAATATAATTTCAATTTTACAATGAATATTAATAAAAAAATATATTTAATATTAAAATTGCACATATTAGTAAAATTATATATGTATATAACTATTACTGGATGTTGTAGAAGAACAAACGGAGGGAAGAAGCCATGGAAGGAAAGAGGGACATGAGGGAGGAAGAAGAAACAAACCTCCAACTCTGTTTCTCTCTCTCTCCCTCCCTCCCTCCCTCTCTCTCTCTCTCTCTCTCTCTCTCTCTCTCTCTTTGCTTTTATACCTCTCTTCGTTTGTACCTCCCTCATTCCCTTTAGGAAAGTGGGAAAGTAGGATAGAAAGAGAGATTCACAGAATGAGGCAGAGTAAAGTTGTAGCTCGAGCGATTTAACTCGAGTTCCTTATACACATAGCGCAGTTCCAGTGCCACATTGCTCTATATGTACAGGTGGAACGATGGAGTCCAACTGTGTTTTGCCAAAAGTCACACGCATGTTGGATTTCCTCTCATATATATATATATATATATATATATACAGCATTGGCCAAAAGTATTAGCCACCCTGTAAATTTTCTATCTGAACAAAAAATTAAATATCTCGACGAAAAAAAATCGCAAACCAATTTACCAAGGGTTTTGAAGCGGTCAAAGCCAGCTTCATTTTCCTCTTTTCTTTTTATCTTTGCTTTTTTTTGTACCCGCACGTTATTTTGCAAATGCCCGTTTTTCACTATTTTCGCACTTTGCACAATCGCGTGCTGGACTTTGAAAAATAATAATTTCACCATTGAGTGATAAGTATGGTGAAAACTATAAGGTTTGAAATATTTAGTCTAAAAAGTAAAAAATTGTATCTTGTTGTTTTGGAGTCACTCATTTTGTTTTCCAAATCTCCTTGTATCGCTATTTTTTGTTGATAGTCGACGATTTGTCTCATTAATTTATTGCCGTTACTTTGAAAAAAAGACGTTTTAATGAATATATCGAGAGGAGAAAAGGTACATACAGCGTTGGCCAAAAGTATTAGGCACCCCTATAATATATGGATATTTTAATAAGTACACAAAACTATTACAATTTCTTTGAATTAAAACTAAGACGGCATCATCAAATATAAAACTAAACACTAGAAAACCTGTTTCGGTGGATTACAAAACATCTGGATCGTAAAACGCCAAACATGTGGGGTTTTTTAATTTCGACAAAAACTTTGACTAGTCTTCATTTGCTATGTTTAGAGTGGAGAAACCCTTTTCTGCGATTTCATTAGTTTAGCACGATTCCTTGTTTTCGAAAATGCCGAAAAAGCGTGGGCTTTCATACGAAAAACTTGTAAAAATTCAACTTTTTCACAAAAAAGGAAATCCCAAGTCGAAATATCTAAGCGATTGTTATATCTACTTTTATACGAAATAGTTATATCTACTTTTTAAAATATCAATATTCTATAAGGGTACCTAATACTTCTGGCCAAGGCTGTATGTACCTTTTCTCCTCGTGATATTTTCATTAAAACATCTTTGTTTCAATCTAGCGGCAATAAATGAATTAGACAAATCGTCAACTATCAACCAAAAATAGCGATACAAAGAAATTGTGAAAAAAAAACTAAAGAAAATGACTGACTCCAAAATAACAAAATACATCTTTTTACTCCTTAGACTCAATATTCCAAACCTCATAGTTTTAAGGTTACGCCGCACGATGCCTTTCGGAAACCTGCCGTTTTTTTTTTTTCGAGAAAAAAACTACATAACTGCGAAAAAAATCGAAAATAGAAAAAAAAACTAAAGCTAACGTTGTCTTTTTCACAGTTCTTATCACTATCCAGGAAACATTGCGAGGCCGATCTCCCCGATTTCGTTGAAATTTGGCATGCTTGGTGAATGGGTAAAAATAGGCGACCCGTATTTTTGTATACTTGCGGAACCCAATTTTTAAGGGGTGAAACACATCTACGAAAATAGGGGTGTTTTTCGTTTTTCGTCGATAACGTTATTGTTCTCATCTCCAATGTATAGTACGAAAAAATAAACATTGATGCAATTCGATTTTTTTCATATCTCGTACCGTTAAAACGTTATCGACGAAAAACGAAAAACACCCCAATTCTCGAAGGGGCGTTTCAAACCTTAAAAATCGGATTGCGCAAATATAAAAAAATATGTGTCGCCTATTTCTACTCATTCTACAAGCATGCCAAATGTCATCGAAATCGGAGAGATCGATCTCGCAACCTTTCCTTGTAAATCGCGAGAGTGTTATTTTTCGAAGTCCAGCACGCGATCTTGCAAAGAGAGAAAATTGTGAAAACCCGGCATTTTCAAAATGACGTACCGGATACAAAAAAAATCGCGTGTTGGTAAATTGGTTTACGATTTGTTTTCGATAAGATATTCAAATTTTGTCCGAATAGAAAATGTACAGAGTGCCTGATACTTTTAGCCAAGGCATCATATATATACACATACATGCTGCTGTGCTCTATGACTTAAGGGGTTACCCCCACTTGCGATTTTGAAAAAATCGATTTTTTTATTGCATTTTTTTGAAGTATAAGTATCCGGGCCCATACTTCTGTATGGGCCCGTAATAGATGACTCTATGTAAGTTTACAAAAAAAATATTTTCTTCGTGTAAACTGAAATTGAAACTTTAAACGCGTTTTTCTCAAAATGGCATTTCTGAAGTCGGTGACCAAGATTACTCGAACACTAATGAACCGATCTTCTTGAAATTTTGCAGGCTTATTTAATACATAAATATGTAGTCTTTAATCGTTCGATTTTTTTTCGAAAAAAATGGCCGTTTTATAGCCAAAAAACGGTCGTTTTTTTTCTCGTTATAATCGAACCATTAACTTTGATTGTCCGCCATTTTGTGAAAAATGAATATTTTTTAAAATCCTTCGATTGAAGACTAGTTTATACTTATATTTGACTAAATCCATCCGCATTTTTTTTTCAGATGATCCACTTCGCCGCAATGTTGGTCACCGCAAACCGTGTATATAAAAACATTATTTCATTGACGGCCATTTGCCACTAAACAATGTAATATTTTTCAATAAAAAAATTACTGAAAGTTCTTCAAGATGTGTTCTTTAAGATGGTATATTGATCGATTAAAAAAGTTTTGTAGTTTTCTTTTAAAAAATTCATGAAAAAGGCCTTTTTTGCGCTGCAAGTGGGGGTAACGCCTTAAAAATGATGTTATGAATGGCTCAAAAACGATCAATCGCTGAATACAAATATTAAACATCGAAAAAAATTATCCTCTATTTTGACCTGATAGTTTGATAGTTCTCGAGTTTGCTTGGGTTCTTCCACATGCAAAGCCCACAATTAATTATTCGAAAAAAAATCACCGAAAAATGTCTGCTTACAAATTCGACCTCTTTTCGCTCAGTGTGAAAATGAATTTTATCCGAGGCCGTGGATGGCACTAATTGTAATCCGCGAATCCGGTTCTTCCCGGTGGTGGCAAAATTGTTTGAAGAACAGGATAATTGTGTAAAATGTCCAGCGTTGATGTTTTACGCTCCGCATTCGTTCTAGCTTCAACGAAAAAAAGACCCGCCGTATGTATATTGGGCATGGCAATTATAATAATTGTATTAGTCTTGTAATTCGAGGAACGTCAAAATTCTCCGATTGCGAACGTCGAGAGAGCGAGAGTGTATACACGAAGTTAGTTTTCGATTTGCGTCTCTAACCTGGGCGCCCTGTCATATTTTGTATACGACGTCACACAGTACAAACATAAGTACGTGGGCTCATGGTGCATTCAATCAGCCCATATGGTATACGTCTTTTACCAAGAAATAATTTGATAGCTCTCGCACGCGCGGATACGGTTATATCGACGCCCGGCGTCTCCACCCTCTGAGCGACTGCTAACACACAGGCGTTTCCGTTACACACACACATATGTATATGCGGGTGTATGTATGGATATATATATATACAATATATATATAGGATCGGTAATTAATTACCTATGTACATGGTGAATGTACAACAAACGTAAGTAACTCGTGTGTCTGCGGTGCTCTTAGCCCAATGAGGGAATAATGGATTATGCTTCGCGCGTGCAACCCCCAACCCCTTTCACATCCCTTGGGCGGGGTGCTGACGATGCTGATACTCTATATAAATGTATATCTACGTGATATTCCAACACACTCTCGTGAGTTTCAACTTCCCCTATATCTATACATACCAGCTTTTATCCGCGGCTTCGCCAGCGTGGAAATAGAACTCACCGTTTATTTCCCCAAAAACCTTCAATTTTCCTTGAATATCGTCGAAAGATCATGGAAACACGTTATACGCGTATACCCCTTCGTAATTTCCGGCATTCGACAAAAACTGTCTGATGTGCGTCAACGGCAAATTGGCGGCTGGATAGGTAATTAAAATATGGAAAAATGATGACGAAAAAAGCTTTACTCCAAAAGGTCACTTTGCAATACGGAATTTTATTTCGAACATGAACATAAATTTATCTCAAAACTATACTGGTCTTTTTGTGGGCGGAACGTGGCAATGAATACCAAAAGTAACGAGTAATTGATAATACAATAATGATGATTTGATATTATTTACTCATATTTCTTGATAATAATTTCTCCTGGCAAACTACGTACAAAGATGCTAGTTACTTTCAAATTAAATTTTATCGCTTTGGCAAGGTAGGGAATTTTTTTAATTTGAAAAAACTTAATTTGTGTACAGTTTTTTTCTCTTCAACACTGAACTCCGGAAACTGCGGTGGATTTTTCTACTTTCTTTTTCAATAACGGTTTTACGGCGATCCCAATGAGGAACGTGTTCTTTCATTAAGGAGTTGCATAAATAGGGCAGCGTGTCGTCATCGATTTTCCTTCAAGATTCCTGTATGTATTGTTGGGTGCCTAGAGAGCGCGAGGAGCGGGCACGACGAGAGCGGGAAAGGAACCGGTAGCTCGAGAGGTAAACCAGACCGTCGAATCTCACGTCTTAATCTCAAGATGCTTTTTAATCCCGCGGTTCTACTCGCCCTACCATCTTTCCTCTCGGGAATTTGCAGTACAATACGCTCATTCGCAGTGTCATGGCCTCAGAGTGGTGCAGTGAAAGCTTTCGCGACGGCTAATAACGAACGCAACAATAGCGAATGCGACAACCGATGCCTACTCGACGAAGCTCTTTCCTTGGAGAAATTAATTGATTTTTTTCACGATCACCGCTGCAAGTCACAAATGGAAAACCTTTCAACTTATTCAATTCTGGCCTAACGTACCGATCGGAAAAATGAATAATTAATATGTAAAATTACGCCAAACGTAGTTTTCCGCGCTAATATAATATAAAAATAATAGAAAAAAACAAAACAATAAATTTTAAATATTATTAGTCACAATAATAATGTATTTTTTTATTTTATTATATTCTCTATTGTTTTATAATAATAATACTAACAACAATAATATAAATGATATAAAATAAATATATGAATATGTATATATACATGCATATGTATGCGTGTGTCTGCATGCTCTTTGGTCATTCTCGTTTACTCCGCGCTGACTCGGCATTTACGTGAATTCGCCCTCGCACATCCCTCGAGACTACTCCTAATCCGGCCGGATTAATTGTTGCTCGAACGTAAATCCCCTCCCGGGCCACGCTGCCCCTCGCCCGATGTCGCGTGTAACATCCCGATCTGCCGATCTCTCGTCTCTCTCGCGCGCACACGCGCCAAGGCGGATAATATCGGAGGAACATTATGCGCGATATCCGCGCGAGTTCGGAACTCGCCGTTTAAGCAAGACTGTCCAGAATTACAGTTATGGTTACGAGGTTCGCCGATATCAGCATCCCGCCATCGAAGCGTTATTCCACCGGTCCGCACCCGCCACTTGTAGTGCGGGGACGGTTTCGCGACCGCCTCGAACGGTTTGTCGTAACTTAGCGCGACTGCACACCCGGCGATACATTTTTAACTAACGAGCTCGACACAAAGCGCCACTTTTCCGAACATGATGAAAATACCGAAAAATCGATGTCTCGAAAACTCATCTGGGTCAGCGAATTTTCTCTTTCCTTTTGCAGAGAGATACTTGTGCAGCTGAGGAAGTAGCGGATTTTTCCTGATCCGAAGTTTTAAATACCGTGGCTACGAAGATTAAAAAAAAACTATGACGAAAGAGCCGAGCGCAAATGTAATATCGTATATGATACCAGCCGCGATCGTATAATTTGGTGAAATAAAATTACGAGTAATGGAATATTCGTATATTCGGGCGTTAAAATATAAGCCAGAAGCAGCCACGTTCAGCAGGTCTGCAATAAAATATGTCTTTTTTACCGTATATACCTATATGTATATAATTTTTTAAATAATAATAATGATAGTAATATATGTATAATTCTCTCTCTCTCTCTCCTCTCTCTCTCTCTCTCTCTCTCTCTCTCTCTCTCTCTCTCTCTCTCTCTCTCTCTCTCTCTCTCTCTCTCTCTCTCTCTCTCTCTCTCTCTCTCTTCTCTCTCTCTCTCTCTCTCTCTCTCTCTCTCCTCTCTCTCTCTCTCTCTCTCTCTCTCTCTCTCTCTCTCTCTCTCTCTCTCTCGCTCTCACTTTCACTTTCTGAATAATGTAGGAGACATGTTCTTCTTCTTTTGGCCAAATAAAAGACAGAACATTCGTCTGACACAACAAGCGCAATGCATCCAAACTCGAAATAGCCGTAAAATCAGTTACCACGTTCATTACGAGTCATTTTCCCATCAATTTTTCGCTGCACCGTGTGTCAGAGCAATTTTCGTCACGGGAACATGTACATGGCGGAATGTACAGCACTCGGCAGCAGCAGGCAATACTGGTATGTACATCCATTCGACGAGATAACTGTGCGGACAATTTGGAAATAATGTACGATTACGAGACAATTGTGACCTATTAAGCTCGAAAAGCAGAGTAGTATAACATTCGTCGTCACGGACGGCAATGGAAGGATGCGCGGATCGGTGCGCGGCTGCGTGGCCCTTCCGTGTCAGACAGCTTTCACCTGGGTCAATACTGGGATGGGTGACCGCGCACCAGCGTTGCGCGCAGATTATCGTGACGGCAGTTTTGCCGAGTTTCTGATGGTGACGACAAGCGTAAACTTGGAAAAAACATGATCCATACGACGAGAAACGCGAGCAAAAATCGTTTCGTCCTTGCCAAGATTAGCGCATCGCGTGATCGATCACGGGCGCACATATTGCGGGGAAAAAATAGAGAAACGCGGGGCCTTGTTCTTTTTTGCAACGCAAAAAAAAGAAACACAATAGCAGCCCGCCGCCGCGGGCGTTGAACGTGTCCAAACGTTGAACAACTCTGCGAATTATATCGCCCAACATTTTCGACGAAACGCGTTGCAACATGTGAATATTTATTCGGCCTGGGCGAGCATGAAAAGTCCGATAGTACAAAAAAATGGCGCCAGCAGATTGAATAAACAAAAGCTTCTTTTTGTTACGTTGTGTTTTTTTTTCTCGTTCGTTACCGTCAGATTTTGCACATGTCAGTGAATTCGCGAGAGAATAATTCCCGCATTTTGGTATTTTTTTTTCCATTATTTGTTTTATTTTCGCGCGAGACCCTTTTTGCTTCGTTCCGTTTATTTCCGTCGTTCCGTTTCCGAATGTTAATCCGTGTCAATTATGACTGCGACCGTCCGTTTCGCGGGAAAGGTAACAAAAAAAGCGTGTCAAAATTTGGACGAGGCCTCGAGCGTTCAGCACGATCAAACAAGGGCTGCGGGAGAAAAGAGCGATGGGCGGGAGCGAGGCGAGGGAGGCTACCCGGCCCACGTGGACGTGCATGAGAACCAGGCCGAATCGAGGCCAACGGCGAGGCATCGTCGGATCGATTTGTTGTTCGGAGCTTGCGAGGCGGTCACGTTTTGCGCACTCTGAATTAATCGGAAATTGAAGGAATTCACCGCGAGTGCCACGAACGCACCGAGAGGCTTACGCGTAACGTCGGCAGAGGGAGAACCGCTGCCGGTGGTTCGACGTTTTTCGCGGCGGAACCAAGTGCAAATAGGAACGAGAATCTGATCTTATTTTCCCGAAGTTTTCGGTTAGTTCTAAAATAATACATTTGAAAGAATCACAATCGGATCCTGCAGGATCGAATTGGTATCCCGTTCCTAATTTCGACTTGTTCACGTTACCGTACAAAACGAAGTACGCAGCTGATTGAACAATTTAAATGTTCAACTGCCAGATCAGGATCAAAATACCGAGGCTAAAAAACCGGCCTCATTTCGCGACCTGATGAAGCGTTGATTCGTTTCGCATCGCAAGCAAAATGAGACTGTATTCTTCCAGCACTGGCGAAAAGTGGACGATCAAGTGGACCGTGACGGATCAATGAAAAGACGAAGACGAGTCTGAAACGTTGATGCGTACACGAAGGACAGTAGAGTCTGAAGATCCGTGTCTCTTCTCCCGTCCGACCAGAACATCGTCACCTTGACCTTGATAGTCTCGTTCGGGGCGGCAGGATAAGGTACAAGACTAGCGATGTCTCTCGATCCGCAGGTACGCTCCGCAGGGCGCGTTTCACTATTGATTCCGGTTGAGTTGTGCGCGCGGAGATGGTAGCCGCGGAATGGAAGTGCGCTCGAGCGAGCAAAAAGAGTTGGGTGACTGTTGTGCGGTGAAATCGGGGTGTGGGCGAAGAAGCGAACGGTTGGTGGGTGGGTCGTGCAGTGGGAACGGCAAGGGCTCGTAACCTCTCCGCCCAGATACGATGTTCAAGAACGAGGAGCGTGTAGTTGCGGAGGTTCACCAGTTGCCCCAGTTGCCACCGCTAATGTCTCTTCTTACCAATCTCCTTCTCATTCTCTCGCTCTGCGCCCTAAGCTTTTCCGCTCGCGCTCTCCCTCTCTCGCTTGCGTTCTTAGCTATGTTTTTGCCCCTGCCGGCCGACCCCAGGGACCCGGAAGATCCGCCATCGAGCTGACTCGCGAACAACCGCCGCCTCGCCTGTTAAGACAAAATAGTTCGAAAGTGGACACTTTTGTTTCCAGACGTCAACCTCCCATTGTTCTTTCGTCATTGTTCCTCCCGCGTTGTCTCATACTCCGAGCTCGACGATTATTTCACACCTGGTACACTCGTCATCCGAGTTGGCCGGCTGGCTCGACGATCGTCCGTTGACTCGCTCGACCAAGTGGAACACTCATCATCCTCTACCTTCTATCGAACGGGATTGATCCACTCCACTGATGATATCAATTCTGGTCGTGATGTAATAAACGGTATGCTGCTCTCACTGGTCGCGCCGAGCTCTTTTCCTGGTTCTTGTTGTCCAATTTGACGTTGGGGTGCGTGGCATCTGTTTGATGTCGCACCACCTTCGCACCCCTACCGTTGGTCCCTTTCACGCCTCTCGGCGGCCGCTGCTCCTCTTCTGCCTTTCGCCTGAAGAAAATACGTCGGAATCGAAGGGTTGGCGCCCTTCGGCCCGGCAGGTCCCCTGAACGCGACGGGCGGTACGGAAATTCGCGGAACGAACCTCCGGAACAACATTCTCCTGGCGAACGATGGGAGCCGTGGGAAAACAGGGACTAGTCATCATCAGGGTCAACGGGTTTCCAGTAACTCTCGTCAGTGAACTCGCCCGATTTCATCTCCGTTTCCAGTTCACCATAGATTGTTTGGTAAGACAGAGAAAGAGAGAGAGGGGGGGGGGGGGAGATGGCGAGGGCAGAGGCGAGAAAAAGAGAGAGGAGAGCGAACTTGCGCCGGAGAGAGCCACGAACTCTCAGCCATTCTGGGACAGGGCCGAGGAGGCGAGATGGAATGGGAACATTCGAGAACGCCCCGGGTGAATCGGTCGGGTTAGGCAGAGGGAACGCGAGGCAGGGGGCGCGGAAAAGGGAAAACAATTACCGCTTGGATTCTCGCGAAATAAGGTCACCCATCGCAATATCCTGTGCCCGCCGCCTTACGCTTCTCACTCTATCTGTCTTCTTGTTCCCGTAACACACATACGAGCCCGCTCCATCCCCAACTATATCACTTTCCACCAGCTCCGGAATCCTCGTTCGAGTAGACGTCCGCGGAAATATCCGTCAAAACTTCATGGTTCTAAAATTATCTGAATAATCCGATAAGGCGAAAAATTAATTTTCAACAATTTATTAACAAACGTAAATTCAAAGCAATGACCACCTATCCAAATGTTTACGTACACTCTGCAGTTATCAAAATCCAACCTCCGCTAAGCAAGACTCGATCTCCCTATTCAAAACTAGTTTCATTTGTTTTGCCTCGTTTGCTTGTTTGGATTGCGTTCGTTTGTCTAGCTCGAAACTAGTTTCGACCCAAGCGAACGCGTTTTAACTTACTTCAGATTTCTATGGTAGCACACGTATGTACAAGAAAAACAAATTTCACAGAGCTCCTCAAAACCTCCAGCAAACTCAACACCGCGCTTGACCAGGATATAATAACGCATTCGGGATGAACCCCGATAATTGGATCTATTTACCTAATGTCTATCTCCCTGCCGAATTTTTTTTAACTCCATTCAAAATATTTTGTTCCGCTTTCTTTGGTCGCTTCGTACGCTCGATAACAGGAAATGAATTTCCCAAGAAAATTGGGAGTGACCGAAGCGAT
This sequence comes from Ophion slaviceki, assembly GCA_944452715.1. Lineage (NCBI taxonomy): Eukaryota > Metazoa > Arthropoda > Insecta > Hymenoptera > Ichneumonidae > Ophion > Ophion slaviceki. The sequence continues at coordinate 28,792,395 of OX101794.1, read as the reverse complement.
CACGGGAATTAGGGTCCTTTCAGAATGACTCTTGGCTCGAAACGTCCTACCTTGAACAAGCTATCCCCGTTCGATCAACGTACACTACGATTTAATTAGCATTATCAATGCAATTTCCGTACCTACAACGGAACCAATATTAGAAACGGCTGGTTCGTCTATACATACATGTATATATATATGGTTCCACATTTACGCATCTATATATATATATACGTATGTATAGACATTTGTGCAGGGGATGCTTTCGGGAAGAGGAGCCCCCTCCCGCCCGTGTTTGCATCAGGTGGACAGCGATGTAGACGCGAGAGGCTGTGAGGATATGCATACAGCGTTTGTATACACGTGTTTGTGCATCCCAGTCGTAGGGACACGCTGTCGCATCCCTCAACGCTAAACGTTAGCCAAACATTCACGGGTAAATGGAGATGGAGAGCACTGCGAGTGAGCGAAAGGGTAATGCAGGAAGTGCGATAGTGACAACGTAGATATTCTCCCAATATACGATATATATGTATAACGCGAAATAGTCGACCGAATATATTGAACGAGTAAAAGCCGACGGCCGCACATTGACCGACTACTCATACGCAATAATGGTACCCTAAACGGGAGATTGGAACCAAGGGAATTGACAAATGCCAATGAGACCGACACAAATATATTATCAATTTTTCTTGGCATATTTTCTGAAGAATTTTTTAATCAATAGTCTCCGAGGATGGAGGAGAATTCTTATAACAGCCATTGTGCCTATGTACGATTTGCACACTCGATTTTAGCGCTTTTTCATGTACTCCGCTGTCTCCGTCCATCTTTCTTTCTCTGTGGCGGTAACTCTTAATTAGCCATTGTGGTACGTGGCATTTCAAACGGGATGCCACACGAGGCCGCTGGGGCCTCGGTGTATACGTATGCAAGCCCAGCGGCATACGCGATAAATCTTTCGTAATTTCGTCTCGGAGTTACGAGGGCGTAAATAATAATTATTCTTAACCGTTCGTGAATGGCCGAGCGCCGCGGCGCAGGACAAAGAGAAAGACAGACCGAGAGAGAAAAGAGCGTGCTCGCCAAACTTTTTCTTCCTATAGCATCCGGTCGTTGGCGACCAAACTCGCGAGCCGTATCGCGCGGGACAAAGAGTGGGACAGAGTGGGACACCACCAGCCATGGGACTCCGCGTAACGACACGAGATATATCCGCGATAGAGACCGCGGGTGATCGCGTGATCGCCCACTTTTCACGCTTACATAAACTGAATTAATATCATTCGCGCTCTCTCCCTATCCTGTAATCGTAACTGACAGCAGGAAACAATGGCGCGCACTAGGGAGAACTTTTAACGTCGGTGACACCCCGCGCGCGATCCCGCTAAATCACTTTAAACGTTATTACACAATCACGCCGTATATAAAATTCCAAAAGTCACGAAGCTTGCGCACATCTTGGGCAACCTTTTTTACGATGCGAAAAAATATTGTCGGCTCGCGAATCTCGGGGAATATGTTTTATTACATTTAAGGGGAGATATACATCTAGGAGCCGGAAAAAAGGTCATTTTTGTGAATTTTTTCAAGGCATACTGTTTGAAATTTCGGATTGGAGTTTTAATTATCTAAAAGTATATACACTCAAAAATATGTTTAATTTTCTTTATTTGAAAATATCAAAAATATACAAGGATATTGTATGATCCTTGGAGCGTCGTAAAAAAATCTGCGTATACGATACCCACTGGCGTTTCTTCAAAAATCATCTGAAAAAAAAACCAACAAGATACCAAAAAATGATCGGCTATGACAAGTACTATAACCTAGTACTTGTCATAGCCGATTTTGAAAATATCGATTTATGACCAAATGGCGGACGGTTGAACATAAATAGTGATTTTTGGGCCAAAAATTAGTTATTATTTTGCCTATAAAACAAAATCTGAGTAATGGAAAAAAAATCCTATGACAAGTACTAGATAATGGTGTATAGAATAACCACAAAAAACCTCAAGGCAATCGGTTTTCATTAGTTTTCGAGAAATTTTGGGGACCGATTTGAAAAACGTGGTTGTGTGAAAAACGCGGTTGAAAATTTGGGAATGAATAAATCATTAGTCAACTTACATGGAATCATCGATACCAGGCCCATAGTATAGGTCTTCTACGGTCGACGGAATGTTCATAGCTTCTAAATCCTCGACCTCGACCATCTAGGTGTATATCTCTCCTTAAGTTTATACGTAGGTAATAACACATTAAGGTTATTAAAAACGTTAAATATTGTTATTTATTATTACATGAATTATGTACACTACTCCAAAAAATTAAAGCAACAGAACATTTATTCAATTCTTTTAGTGTTTTTTCAAGCGTTGTATCTATGTGAAAAATGGTCGTACCGATATGAAAAAAAGCATTTTGAAGCTTCAAGTTTCTAGTTTTGAGATCATTGGGTAAAACATTTTTGTGAGCTACGGCTATCGCGCATCATAAAAAAATAGCGGGAAAAAAATGTTCGATTTTTTTTCAACGGTTCACGGGCTCGGGACATTTTTTTCAGTTAAATCAATGTACAAGTCAATTAGCTTGTTCATTCAGCTTTAAATTGATTTTTTTGGTCTCTCCGCGTAATTTTTTTGCTGAGATATCCGACTTTGAATGAAAAAAGATCCTTTTGTCTTTGATCATCGATATCTCAGCAACCAATAAACGCGCAGGGAATTGAAGGGCGGCTTTGAAAACTTGAATACATTTCTTACAAGACATGTTCATTGATTTTTGAGAATTTTTTTTCACCCTCAACATTAATTTGAAAAAAGTACAAAATAAATGACATTTTATGGTTTTTCAGTAAATCTACCACTACTTGGCAATTATTGATGAAAAGGCTAATGTATCCAGATTTTGTTTTCAGCTCAATGAACCCAATAGTCGTGTGAATTACCAAATTGATCCATCTAACCGTTTTTCTATTATCCGTTTTTATTATTAATGGAATTATATAATAGCGAGCTACATCTACGTAGGTGAGTAAATTAATTGAATTTCCCAAAAAATATTATGATTCGATAGTATCACCTTACTATGAAAATTACTGAAAATGTTATTGGAATATTCCTAAAATTGAATGAGCTATAGCTTTTGAAAGTCGGCCGGGCGAGCGGTAGCAGCACCATACTTCAAATTTTAAACGCGTTTTTCTTGAAACACTGTTTGCAAAGTCGGTGGACATGACATCACGTGAACCACTTGATGGATTATTTCCAAATTTACAGGTCATACGATCAGAAACATTCAAAGATCGTTGACGATCCCACTTTTTTTCAATCGATCTTCATTTTTCCATAGTTGCGTAAAAACGACGACTTTTTTCATAGATTCTGTATGCTCGCGTTTCGATTCGGCACCACGTTGTAAAAAAAATATTTCAAAAATCGACGATCGTCAATGACTCGTATTTATTGTTACCCTGAATAACCCGTTTGGTTTTTAGATTTCAGATGGACCGTTTAAGCTGAAGAGCGTCCACCGCCAAACATCGCGAAAATGCATCATCTGCTGGTGGCCATGTTATTGTTGTGTTTCTGTATGTTTGGGTTATTTTTTTAAAAGCTCTCAATATGTGTAACTTGATGTTTGAAAAAATGCATTCCTTTTTCCCCATGTCGGAATTTGGTCATTTTTCGGGCCTCTAGGTAGATGTAGCTCCTTAATAAGACGGAAGAAATAATTAAACTCAAAATTAAGTTTCAATGTAAAGGGTGTCTCAAAATAACCTGGCACATTAAATTGCACGCCATTTTTTTATGGTGAACGTTGAATACTATTCTTTGACAACGGTATCAGGAGACACTGAGGCCTAGTCATGGAGAATTACACGGTCGAGCAACGCATATAAATGGTGAAAATCAACAGAAACAATGCAGTTATTGCAGACAAGTTTCATGGTCGTGTTATCTCGCGCCGCGGTGATGTGAATTGGCTATCAAGACCGTGCGATTTGACGCCATTGCACTTCGTTCTTTGGGGTTTTCTGACAGGAAAAAAGTATGCCAATAATTCACAGACCATTTTGGAGCTCTGAGAAACAATTGGACGCTCTATTAAATAAATTAGTCCACAATTATGCCAAAATGTTATTGAAAATTTCGTGAAAAGAGTGAACGTTTGCAAACAGGGACCAGGCGGTCATTTATCGGATATTGTGTTCCACACATAACCTCTATGTTTGTACCTCATATTAAAATAGAAATATTTGTACTTTTCAAATTAATAATACGTTTTATTAATAAATTGAAAAGTCAGGTCATTCTGCGATACCCTATATTAAAACCTTGGTATAACTACGTAGATTATCCGGCATGTGCTAATTTTATCCTGCTGGATCCAGTGATATTCTTCCGAAGGAATGATTACGTTCTTTGTAAAAAAATTAAATGTTCTTATTATTCGAAAGTCCGCTGAATCTTTAAATGAAGGAACATTTTTTTTAGCTCAAAGAAAAGCAGCATAAACCAGTAAGTACCCAATTCTTCGGAGCGAAAGTATAAATCGATGATTCGCAGCACAAGTAACGCAAGACACAACAATCGCTTTCACAACCCTTACAGTCAAACGCTGTCATCGCCGATTATGCATCAGCCAAAACGCGTGACGTGGACGTTTCCAGCCCCTGTCTGCTCTATTGCCAACCCCCAGGACTGTCTGACGGCGAACCAGACGTTTCTCTCGGGTAACGAACATTAAATACTGCTCGCTGCCATCGGCGACATAAATTCCTGTCAGTGTCCCACCCGCGGACAACCGTAGCTATACCAGCCGAGAAATTTATATCCGCCTCGGATGAAACGTATTCACGGAAACGTATATTTATCGTGTGTGTGTGTGTAACGCGCGCAGAGACGCGTTTGAAGAAAAAAAAAACAAACAAAAAACACGCACACAGGATCGGACCGAAAATACGAACGACGCTTTTGACTGAACCAGAAATAGGAAAAGTATGCTTTACAGGGAGTTTTTAATATTGCATTGAGCGGGATAATAAAACGCACGTTACGCAGCCGGCGGTATTTCTCGGTGTATGTACACGTGTACCAGGTGTGTAAGTATGAAACCGGAATTTGCCCATAGGTGGCGCTAGATGTCGATGCAGTTACCGACACATCACGTCAGCGGTGTCTTGTTATTGTATTGACATCCGACAAAGATTTCCAACTCACAATAACACGAGTTTCATTCAGTAGCATTAGTTTATTAGAGATAAATATGTCGAGTTTTGTGCCAACAAATTACGATTTGCCGACAGCACTACTTTTCTGTTTTCATCTGAAGAAAACCGCAGCCGAATCGCATCGAATGCTTGTGGAGGCGTTTGGTGAGCATGCTCTCGGTAAAACACAGTGTTTCGAGTGGTTCAAACGGTTCAAAAGTGGCGATTTTGACGTGAGGAACGAAGAACGTGGAAGACCACCGAAAAAGTTTGAAGACGCTGACCTGCAAGCCTTGTTGGACGAAGACGACGCTCAAACACAACAACAACTGGTGGATCAGTTAAAGGTGACCCGAGAAGCCATCTCCAGTTATTTGTATCATATCATTACAATAAACGTGTTTTTTCTGTACAAAAATTCCGGTTTCATACTTACACACCTGGTATATGTTCGAGGTGTTTTTGTTTTTGATGTTGGTAATCGGCGGAAACATTCTCATTGGATAGTCGCTTAGAATGGTTTAAAAGTTGAAAAAAAAACAGTTCGACCTTTCTGGCAGTTTTTTAAAAATTGCCAGGGTCCCCAAATTTCAAGTAGCCGTCGCCGTGGTCCGGTTTGAGTAACTGAGACTTATTGGGGGGTTTCCAAAAAGGATTTTGATAGACTCAGAGAATGCCGCTGGATTCATTCCAATATCTCAAACAGTTCTACCGGAAATGCATTTCAAGAATGCTCTAAAAAGAGGCAAAGGAGTATGAATGGAAAAAATAGCGAAAGACAATGGTCTTGTTACATCCTAGCGAATGTGCCTTCTCTCGGTTATTCCCAATATCTTCATTTGCCGTCATAAGCGTATTAAATGTATAAATCTAAGAATAAGACGCGTAACAGCATTAAACGGAACTTGCGTACGTTCCGCGAGCATATTCAAATCACAGCGATATATACACGATAGCCGCACCGCCACAGTCATCGACTTTTCCTATTCCATTGGCTGTCAACAAGAACACGATCTCAGGCGCATATTCCAAGAAGAGCTGTCGAACGAAAAATCAACCATCAGCTCGATCAACAGACTCCAAAAATCCTACGCCGGGCCATCCGCATGGTCACCAAAAGAAGCCTCGACCCTAGATTATTTCATCATAACATAGCCCAGACGGCTCCGGCGAACTTATAACTCCGACTAAATAATAAGACATCCGGTCTCGCAGCGTAGTCCGATATATAAACCTCTCGATATGAGAAGTCACCATAGCTATAAATTCACATAACACAAACCATGCGCATGCTTAGGTCTCAGATATCGAACTGTATTTCCCATGCGCTTTTTCGCCGAAACACGAGACAAAGGTCTCCTTTCTTCATACGCATATTAGTCAGAACCGATGCCCTGAAATAAGGTCGCGCGCGTGGCTAGGAAATCTGTAACCTACACGCACATCGTACCGCAACCAATCACACTAATCAACCGATATATTCATGACCAATGGACCAATCCCCGAATAACTAGATGACCAAGACTCCCTAAGGTTCCTTATCCCACTATCGAACTCCTCCTAATTTTCATATCAAGAAAGACTCCCTTCCTGAAGGCAGTCTTCCAACGATTTCCATCGCGTTCAGATCAAGTCTTCCAACAATTTCCATCGCGTTCAGATCAAGTCTCCCGACAATCTTCATCGATCAGATCGTAGTCTCGCAACGTTTCCATCGAATTAACTTCACTTCTTACTCTTGTTCTGACAGAATTCGAAGTGTAGCACAAATATCATAGAGTTTCGAATATTATACATTTTCGGGTTTTGACCGAAGTAGCGTATAATCGTTTAGTCGACTCTCACGGCCTCGAGTCTATAAAGTATTTCAAGTGCGGTTTACTACGCGTATATACATAAATACTCTCAGCGCACCAAAAGTCTGGTGCTGATGACCGTTTTCCTAACGCTAAGCGTGGCGTCCGTCAATGAGGGCCTTATCTGCGAGCGACGACCGATACTCTTGCGAGCGAGCGTACCTACAAACTGATACACTCTCAAACACAGCGACCAATGTAAGCGACAAATTTCATTTTATGTTAATCTGATTGTTCCCCCGGCTTCATAGTCATTTTCATTGTCAATTTTTCTGTATAAGCAACTTTATTTATCCGATCACTTATTTGTAATAAACCTTTAGTTAAGTTTGTACGAAATTCATCGGATTATTCCTAACTACCAATCACTGCATGACTTCCTAATTTTTACCTCATTCCAAGCACTACCCCTTTTTACCCTCATCCCGTGCTATTGCGCTTGTCGTAGGCAAAAAAGGAGGGAATCAAAAAATATATGCCCACGTCCCTTCCGGACGTGACAGTCTCTCTTTTAAAATTCTGCCAATAATCGAAAAATAAACGTAACTCAATGAATCAAACGCTAGATAACAAAGAGAATGAGCAACGAGTCGAGTTCCGAATAAAATGCGGAAAAAATGGGCGGCGATTCAGTAAAGGAACTTTTTTCCGCCGATATGGGAAAAAATATGGATCAATTTTTTCTTCTTAATAACTCCCTGTCGATGTATTTTTATCCCCTAAATATGAATTCACCATTAACTTCTCCCAAATCCTACATTTTTACTAAAAAGCGTCTAAAGTTCATGACAATACGTTTTTCGTGTTTAGCTGTCGTAATTTTGAGCTTTCAACAGAAACTTCATGATATTCGTAACCCGCAGAAAATGTCCCATTGGATAGACCCTTGAACTTATTTACGAGTCGAAAAATAAACTCGACCCTCGAGGCCCCTTTTTCGAAATAGCCATAGTCGTGAAATTTGAAACGGTCGTAGCGGCGAGCGTATGTTAGTCACGAAGACTCATTGGGGGGGTTCTCAAAACGGATTTTGATTCTGCAAGCAAAAAAACCTGGCATACTGTTCCGTTGCGAAAATAAAACGCGGTGGACGGGGTGGTACGTATGAAAACAGTATTTGCAGCGGGAAACGTGATGCAGAGGTGGAGATGGTTTGCGGGAGCTGTAACAAATTGCCAATCTCGACGCCACGCCACGGGAATCTTCTGGCCTGCACAAGATTCAGCCGGGACTACAGGAGATGGGATGGCATTGGAGAGAAAGGGAGGAGAAGGCTGATTTCGCACGGTCGCATCAACGTTTCTCATCGCGACCATTACGCCATCTTAGCCCTGTGGATTGCACGCGTGCATTTCTTCACGTTTCTTCATTTTGACTTTTCCCTCTCATTTTCGTTGTTTCGAGCATTTCTACCCCATCCAGCTCGCATCCTCCCTCTTCGTTCGCCGGATACTTTCCGAATTCGGTACAAAATTAGAGAGCCAAGAACGGAGAACACGATCTACTTCACATGCTGCCTTGGAAAAGTCATTATTTCAGATACCTTACGTTCCGCCGAAAAGAAAACGCCAGTTTAATATGAAATTAATAGATTCTCATGTAAACCAAACGAACAGACACTGTTTTAAATAAAATGCAACGTATTGATTGCGATATACACCGCACCTCGTAATGCTCGTATAAACGTATATATACTAAGTACAAAATTGAACTTCTTCTCCGCTATCAGCGGCTAAAAAATCTTCGATGTTGCGGTAGACGTAATAACGACGCAAAGAAGGATAAGGAGGACGAGGAGGTCGTGATCCATACATCCTCTTCTCCTCGCTATTACACTTTAACGATAGCATCATAAAGCCCGAGAATAAAGTACGAATTGTGCATGAATATCCCATGAATATAATGCATACCGGGAGCGAACGGGAATACAAGGATTTATTGGGCTTCACCTCGCGAGAAACGAGCCAATAACGACGAAAAACCGCGGAAGAGCGCGATGAGAGCTGTTAGAGATATACCCAATAGAACGGTGCTTCCGTTCAGGCAAATTCTCCATTTTCAGGTGCGGCGAGACGCTGCTGCCTCGACCCTAATTATACCTCAATCGCTTTTTCTTCAATCCTACCATTGTTATGTGATTCAAATTTTGATCGGAGCAAGTAAAAACATCGTATTTTTGGTCTTCAACTTTGACTACTCTGAGCGTGGAAATAATAGCCCCAGGTTACAAATACAGAGCGTTCATTTGCAACCATTCTTTACGGACGTGCCAACTGGGATAAAAACCAATTGCTCAAAATAAAAATTACGGTTATTTAATTCGACACTTATAAACGTAATATCGAATCGAAACAATATTCTCATAACCAATTAAAACTTGATTACTCTTGAAAGAAGGGTTTGGAAAAAAAACTTTGTAGGTTGCCAAGAATGGATCGGACGAAAAAATCGCTCTGCGACGAATAGTCACCGGACAAAGGGTCTCGGCGAAAGGATTCGAGCATCAGCGACGGCGTGGCTAAATTGAACGACCTATACCCGCATTGAAACAGCAAGATATCTCGTGAGAAAAGAGAGATGGAAAATGATGGTGCACGGCCCGGGGAATATAAAGTGTAGTACAAACTGCCTCATAAAGAGAGCTGTGCGCTGCCTGGGAAAAGCTCTCGAAAGCCCATGGATCCCGAGGGGGATGACCGAGTGCAAGTGGGGCTGTGTTAACTTTTCCGTGCTAACGTCCTCCCCCTTCTCCCTGCACCGCCCTTAATACTTTACCGCCCTTCCACCCGCCTTCCACCTCCCCCCGTCTCTCGCGCTCCCTCTCGCTCTCTTTCTCTATAAATATTTATATACATATTGATTGCAGACTGACATATCACTAGATTTTAATATGTAGAAACATTTGAGCCCAAAACTAATAGAAAGGCAAACTCCGCCACTTGAGTATCAAATAAATCCATAAAAATTGCATTTCTCATATAAAAAATTGAAGCAATTCCAATCATAAAAAAACGTTTCCAACGATGTTTCAAGATGTTTTCCGTGCAAGCTTTATTCCCCAGTACCCAGCGCCAAAGGCACTCGCTCAGGTTAACACTCATCGGAGAACGTAATCGGTGGGTAAACAATTTTTCGGTAAACACCGTTCGAGGAGAATCGAAGTAGCGTTAGAGGCGGCCTCCGCTGAGTATATATATCCATCGAGAAGCCAATGTTTCCCCCTATATATATATATATACGTTGTGAAGCAAGGTGGAGAAAAAAGGGAGAAAAGCGTGTGGCCACTAACCCCTTTTGTTAAGTGGAGTGTCCACTGTACGCCCGGACGGAGGTTGAGCTTTCAGGCTGTAGAACCGGTCGCCATCAGGGCCGGAAGACTGGCGTCGTAAACACGTGATATCCAAGATTCTCTCTCGCTTCCCTTTTAACCCCTGACTCCCTCCTCGGCGAGTGCCTACGAGTGGTCGACTGTGAACTATTAATCTGAAGTTTCTCGAGCGAAAATGACGTGCAAAAATAGCCCCTGCAAAAGATTTCTCGGCTGTACGAAATAATCATCTTTCCTCTGTAACGTCGAAAGATTGCAGGTAGCGCTGAGGGCAACAGGGTGCGGGGCCCTTTTCGATCAAAGAAATTCTTATCTTTGTGGCTCCTTATCTCAATTATCTCGTAACATTGTTTTCGCGGATAAAATCACGGCCCTATGTGAAATCGAAAAGTGTTATTGCATTATCGCCCTCGTGGAAATCGCTAAAAACTCGTCTGGGTACTGTATACAAAGCCTCAATGTCCTCTGTGTCTCGTATCATCGTCGCACCAGAACGCTCGCATCCACGATGTACCTATCTACCAACATACAGATACGGGCTCAGGAACAGTTGGAGAACCGGAGCTATGGAAAATGTAACGACATTATCGGATCTTGAGTCGCGCTTCGTTTGCCCGGAAGTGCTCCTCTTTCCTCCGCACCCGTCTACGGTGACGCGATCCTCGCTTCTCCGATACATACATACACACACATACATACATATGGGGAGGTAATTTGAAAACTCTCGATTTCAAGAAGTGACAACCAACATTACACAGGTATAACAATGTCACAATATAGTCTCCACAGACATACCGGGTGTCCCATTTTAATCTTACACCTGATTTTTCTCGAAAAATATTGCTCGGATGAAATATTGTGCTCAACAAAAGTTTTAGAGGTTAAAGGGAAGTTTGAAAAAAACAAATTTGGTCGATCCAAAATTCAAAATGGCGGCGTTAAAATGGCCGACATGTTTTTTTCAAATGGAAACATACTTTTTTTTGTCACCAAAAAATTTGGCAGCTCCAAACCAACAAATTTTGTTGGAAATTTTGTTTGATAAAGTTCATTATTTTCAAGTTAGAACATCATTTTTAACTTTTTTTATATGTATTCCTCAGAGGTCCTTCCTTTTTAACCATCCCCTCCTTTATTCCTTCCATTCCTTCCGACATTCACAATCCTTCCAGAGTTCCCGAAATTCCTTCCAGAGCTCCCCCCCCTCCCCCAGAGTGTTGACCGCAGCCACTCTTTCCTAATGCACTGCTGTATCGTATTTGCACGAGGGCCCAGGGAAACTGCGGAAAACCTGGGCCGATACAGGCGGCTATATTTGGCTGAGTTTCAGTTGTTCAGAAACTCAGACAAACTGCCTCCCGCTCAGAGGTTGAGGCGCAATCCAGTGCACGGGCAAGCGGTCACCGCTCCAAGTATTGACAGCCTTCAATGCTGCTTAACTTCAGTGACCGCCGAGTCCGCACACCGACCGCGCGCCCACCTCTGTCGGTTTCATTTTTAACGATACAGTAGTGCATTAGGAAAGAGCGGCTGCGGTCAACACTCTGGGGGGGACTCTGAAAGGATTGTGAATGTCGGAAGGAATGGAGGAAATAAAGGAGGGGATGGTAAAAGGGGAAGAACCCCGTATATCTGAGGAATACATATAAAACAAAAAAAAGTTCAAAATTATGTTCTAACTTGAAAATTATGCACTTTATTAAAAAAAAATTCCAACAAAAGTTGTTGGTTTTGAGCTAAGAAATTTTTTGGTGATAAAAAAAGATGTGTTTCTATTCGAAAAAAACATGTCGGCCATTTCAACGCCACCATTTTGAATTTTGGATCGACCAAATTTTTTTTTTCAAACGTCCCCCTTTAACCCCTAAAACTTTTGTTATACACAATTTTTGATCCGAGCAATATTTTCCGAGAAAAATCAGGTGTAAGATTAAAATGGGACACCCGATATATATACGGGTGTGTATGTGTATGTGCGCTTGTACACGGCCGTTGAATTGCGTCCTATTGGGTCACATATCCGATACGTGCTGCTGCACGGATGCGATAAACATTGCAAGCAAAGTATACCGCTCTCCCAAAGACGTTGAATCGCGTAAGAAAAATCAGTTTGGAAATGAGCGACAATTAAAAAGATCACGGAACGGATGTGCGAATCATTAAAAAGCTTCCGGACGGTACTTTTGTAGAATAATTTCCGCGAACGTGCAATATTTTCAACCCGCATAGATCGGCGTTTGAACAATAAATATGCACATATATATATGTAAGGTAAAATACAACCTTGTCGCGTTTCACGCGCAACTTTGCAGTTCCGCGCAGTGACGCGTGGCCTCGTTCCATCGTGCTGTGTACGCGAGGATGGCTGTCTCTCCCTGCCCCCTCCCGCCCCCCTCCCTTCGCCGCGTCATCCGCCGCCCCCGAGGATGCCGAAAGCTCTCGGCATTTCGCTGTATACTCTCACTACTGTTTTCGCTGAATAAATTTAATTTAAATTTCCTGCCCTCTACCATGAACGTTTATTAAGTAAATATATCACGCCAGAGGGAGAACGGGAGAGAAAGAGAAAGAGAGGGAGAGCACAGTCGCTGGACTGGTCTGTTCTGGTCGGCTATAGTGCAACGGCAACGGGAATTGCGCTGTACAAAACTCCAACGTGTGTACATCCGAACTTTCAACGGCGCAACGGTCGCTCGTGCCTTCTGTTCCTTCTGTTCTTTCTGTACCGAGCTGCACGCCTGCATCATATGCGTGTGCGCGCAAGGGATATTTTGAACCCGTTACATCCAAGTAACGTTGGCTATCAGCACATTGGCTGTTTTAAGAATGTATGGCAGCTACTGCAGAGTCGTTACAGAACTAATTATGCAATTTGCAAAATTCGCATTTAAAGACTAAATAAAATAATTGTAGTATTCATTGAAGCTAAAAAGGAGATTTACCGCAGCTCAAAGTAAAACATGCGGTACAGAAAGAAGAATTTTCAATTTTTAACTGCAAATTTAGTTGCTGATTTGATGTAGGTTTTCCCTGACGTTGTCGTGGTTACGACATACGAGCTAAAGAAATACGAAAACGGTCCCATTTAACTCGCAATATCTCGCAAAATATATGGGCACATGTCGATTTTTTTTAACGTATCATGCATATTACAGCGATACCGCACAAAAGTTTTTTTTACAAAAGAGTACTCCGGAAATACCTTTTTTGCCAATGTAAAGGGAATTTTGGACGTACAGTCCTATGTTCCCCGCGTTAAATGACCCAACTTTGAATTCGTTTATCTCAGCATTCACGTGGGCAAATTTTGTTTTTTTAATCTCAAAAAGTTCTCTATATTTTCCTTTACAATATCAGTGAGTTTCAATTCGAACAGTAGTAAATAACTTAATTGCCATACATCCTTAAGGATCTTTCCGTCAGCGAATCGTTGATTTTTGGCTCAGGACTATACATGAAATAATCGTCATATGAATATGCTTTCAGTTATTTTAATGCAGATTGGCGACTATAGAGTAAAGGCGAGTATGAGGACCATGTGGTGCTATGAGGAGGATTTCGAAAACGGGTGACATCGAAATCACATTTTTCAATAAATATATGTTTCCATGTGTGTACGAATCGACGTTTGTTTTTATGCAAATACGTAGCAGCCCGTGAGGCGTTACGGTGCGTGCATAAAAGGCACACAGCTCCCACGTAATCCAGCCAGATGTTTGCACTAGTAATTATCGTCTACTAGCTGTCCCTTTTCTTTCTTCGCAATTTATTATCTACTTCCACTGCTTGCGGCTCGAGTGCGTTAATTCCCTTCTTTTCCTCAATCATCTGTACTCGTGCGAGTCCACTGTTGGAACAAAAATGTAATGCACTTTTTTCGACTCTTCGGTGCAAAAAGAGGTTTTTTTCTCATTCGGTCGCGCGTAGATACGCGTGCACAATTATTATCGCATCTCTTTTGCGTTTCCCGTCCTTGTGGACTTTCAGGCTTCGCGAATTATTCGAGCGTGTCTCTGAAGCCGGCATGTGGGGGAGCGTGCGCGTATGTCGAGTGGGACTCATCGAGAATCCCGCGGAGATGAAACACGTGGATAAAAACCCGAAAAAACGTATTAACCTCGAATTGCTCCCGGAGTAGGCACTTGGGGGCGAGCGAGAGAGAAAGGGAACCTTCTTCCGGCACAAAAAGTTCAAGGCTCGAAATGCCATCTCTACCGCGCGCAACGTCCCGGCGAAAGAAGAGTCCCGATCATTTGATTTGAAACTCGGTCGATAGGTGGAAGGAAAAAACGTCGCCGAGTTCTCTACGCCTCGAGAGCTCCTTGCATACGCGTAACGAACGCAAGTTCTGCTTGCCACTTGATTTATGCTCTGTACGAGGCTTCAAGGTCAATTGCGGCAGATTCTCGGGATCATAACTCTCTGCCTCTTCTTCCCGGGAATTCGATTCCAAAATTCCACTCAGTGTGACTATTGGCGAGAAAAAAAAAACAAATCGCCCGGTGTGACATGCCTGACGGAACATCGACCTGCTCCACTAGACACCAAAGGCGCTCGATCTCCTTGCAGAAATTGCACACTGACCTTCACCACATTCATCGAGGGCGCGGAAAAGTGATTGATGACTCTTGAGACGTGTCTGTCTCATCGAGATGCATAAATGCGTAAAAAAGTGCCCTCTTTGCGGTGCGTGTTTTCAGCCGCTCTCGCATCTCTCGATTGTAAAGGCGCAAAATAAGTGTGCGTGTATATACAAAAATGTATTTGTTTCTTTCTTGGCGTGTTTGACAACCGTTCAGGCTAGAGTCTGCACGATATCCGATATCCAATTGGATCCATCGACCATCGGCAGCCGGTATACTGTTTTCCACTATATACAATGGGATAATTGAGCCGCAAAAGCTTTCCAGACGGCATTGAATTACCTCGAGGAAGGACGATCGCGCATTCGCAACGAATAGAGAGGGAGACAGCTTCGTGGCAACATTAGTAAGCTTTATCGTCTGTGTTCAACTATGTACTTACATATGTGTATTCACGAGGACAGGTGATTTTGAGGACCGCTTTCAAAGAAGCCGGGTCTGCTTGTAGCCCTGACATACATATATACATGCAGGGGTAATACAGGGTGTTTCACAACTATGAGAATGCCAAAGTCGGTCATATTGACCCGCATGACAATCTGCGAAACTTAAGGATGTATGGCAACTAAATTATTTACTACTGTTCGAATTGAAACTCACTGATATTGTAAAGGAAAATATCGAGAACTTTTTGAGATTAAAAAACAAAATTTGCCCACGTGAATGCTGAGATAAACGAATTCAAAGTTGGGTCATTTAACACGGGGAACATAGGACTGTACGTCCAAAATTCCCTTTACATTGCCAAAAAAGGTATTTCCGGAGTACTCTTTTGTAAAAAAAACTTTTGTGCGGTATCGCTGTAATATGCATGATACGTTAAAAAAAAATCGACATGTGCCCATATATTTTGCGAGATATTGCGAGTTAAATGGGACCGTTTTCGTATTTCTTTAGCTCGTATGTCGTAACCACGGCAACGTCAGGGAAAACGTACATCAAATCAGCAACTAAATTTGCAGTTAAAAATTGAAAATTCTTCTTTCTGTACCGCATGTTTTACTTTGAGCTGTAGTAAATCTCCCTTTTAGCTTCAATGAATACTACAATTATTTTATTTAGTCTTTAAATGCGATTTTTGCAAATTGCATAATCAGTTCTGTAACGACTCTGCAGTAGCTGCCATACATCCTTAAGCTCCAGATCCTTCTCTCTCTCTCTCTCTCTCTCTCTCTCTCTCTCTCTCTCTCTCTCTCTTTCTCTCTCTCTCTTGTTCCCCCTCCACGACCTTTCCCGAGTCGTGGCTTATTTGGCGATGAATTCGAGCGAATACAAAAGAAGCCCGCGCTCGCAAAACTGTAACGCATGGAAGACAAATGACAGGGAAGGAGCGCGAGTTAGCTGAGGAGCGTTACCATGGACGGGTCTCACCGCGGTACTGTACAATTTGTAACTCGAAGCTTTCTCGCTCGTTCGAGAGACTTTTACTCTACTTTCCAAGAGAGCTTTGGTAATAAGACGTCACGCGATATAAACTCGCGACGAAGCAGCCTGTCTCTGTCGTTGCCAAACTTAGTGAGGCGTTAAAAAAAGACAATGATCGACCCTTATGCCGTGAGTGTGTTTGTATGTGTGTGTGTGAGTGCGCGCGCGCGCGTGTGTGTGTGTGTGTGTGTGTGTGCGTGTGTGTGTTTGGCGAATAAAAAGAGAACGATTATGTACTCTCTCATTGTATCCTTTTTATTTTCAATGGGAACTACGCGTCTCGGTAAATCTCTACGAGCGAGAAAAAATCGAATATAGTTCGAAAGCTTTTATGACGTTTGAGAAGTAAATTAATTTACACGCCGTAACAACAACGATACAATTACAATAATAGTAATGACTATAGCGATAACGACAAAATTATATTTGTTTCTCATTCGAACTTTTGCTCATTCTCGATTTGTTTCCATACGCGATGTAACAGCGGGTGCATCCACCGTCGTAATTGCCTTTGACGGAGAAATTAAAGACCGATTGGAAATTTATCGATCACGCTCGCGCACCTCGAACGAATGAGAAATCACTGCGAGCGTAAGCTTTCCATAACTCCGAATGCGAAAACTACTTTGGGCTTTCAAAGCCTTCGAGCTAGAAAATGTGGCAGAACACGTAGCGAGAGAAAGAGAGAGCCAGAGAGAGAGAGGGAGAGAGAGAGAGAGAGAGAGAGAGAGAGAGAGAGAGAGAGAGAGAGAGAGTGATAGATAGGGTTGCGGGAGCAAACTCTCGCGCCCTCCTTGCCTGCGGCACCCGAGGACCAATGGGGTGCGCTGGAGTATCGATTATCGATATTTATTGCCACGCAGTCAACTCTGCTCTCACCTATATATATTTCTCTGTACGCACATGCACCCGAGTCCTGCATTCGCGTTCCACGGTACACTCTCTAATATATATATATATATATATATATTATATATATATATATATATATATATATATATATATATATATATATATATATATTTATTTATTTATTAGTGAAGATTATTATGTATAATAAAGAAATATTTTTTTTATTAATCTATACTATTTGTCATACATATTATATATCATATTTTTCATATATATTATACCCTTACACACCCGAAACTGTACGTATACAAGGATAATGAACCGAATAAGTTGATGTAAAACATCTACCAGCAATTTTTCATGTCCGATTCTCTTACAAGGAACATCACTTAAGACGGAATAACACCTCATCGCGGTCGGTATGGTAGAACAATTATAGATACCCAAAAATTTTTGAAACGGCTCTTCAGATCCCGTCGAACGTAGATTGGCTTATCATAAGCCAATCTACTTTTTTTCCTCAAATTCAGAAAATTTGAGGGGCAGACAGCTGTTCGTCCGTCTTCGATTTTGTCGATACTCATATGTGTGATAAGGCATAGAAAATTATTAGACACGTATTTTTTTTTATCGGCGGAAAAACGATTTTGAAGGGGGAAACCGCCTCTCAAAAAAAGGCGTGTCACCCCTTAATTAATTTTTTTCAATACTTTTAGTGGATTTTTCATCGCTTAACATTAGAAGAATTTTGGCTTTTGTTTAAATTAGATCGGTGGACTGAAGTGCGTGAAGCAACAAAATCACCCCTCGATACGCCTTTCTTCGAAGGATGGTTCCCCCCGTTGAAGTAGTTCTTCCGCCGACAAAAAAATACGCGTCCAATAGTTTTGAATGCTTTATCACATATGAGTTTCAATAAAGTCGAAGGCGGACACTCAAGTGATGTTCCTTGTTAGTCTGCTTCGAATGTATGTTCTCGTCGAGTTCGAAGTTGTATTAATCGGAAACTGTCCTGCAAGTGTTCCAAATAGAATGCCGAGTAAAAATAACAATAGACGTAATAAGGAACAAAGGGATGAATCGTGCACGTCGGGTTTCCTTGCGATGAAGAATCATCGTTTCCGATGATTTATTTTTGTCTGTGATTTTCCGCTGTATTGCCGAATTGCAGCGCCATTGTTACGATGCGCTCACTCCCTCCCTCTCTCTCTCTCTCTCTCTCTCTCTCTCTCTCTCTCTCTCTCTCTCCCTCTCTCTCTCTCTCTCTCTCTCTCTCTCTCTCTCTCTCTCTCTCTCTCTCTCTCTCTCTGCATTACACAGCTGTACATGTATGAAAGAATAAAAGGTCATAACTCAAGCGTTTCTCTCCATTTTCACCGTCTACTCATATTCCATTTGTATATTCATATATACACGCATTCGCGAAGGCACACTGAACATAAATTGGGCAGAGAGGAAAGGAGGTCAGGCGAGGAACCGAAGACGCAGAGTCAATTATCGTGAAGCCCATCGGTCTCGAGGGTCTCTACGATCTTGCGCGGACTCCAGTTCCCGAATCCCGAGTCTTCCGTTGTAGGCCCGGATAAACCGACAATAGCGAATGGGGATAAATCGGGCGATCCGGAGGACGAGAGGGCGAAGGAGGTCGAGAATGTCGCGGTTGCTCGGCTCAGCCTTCAGCGACCGACTTTTCCACAACGATTGCGAAAAAAGACTTTGGTCGTGCACCGTGGCTATGGACGGTGAGGAAAACGATGAAAGGGAACGGGACAGTTCTTTGTTCCCAGCTGGAAACAGAAGCTCTCGTCCTCGCTTGAAAAGGAACAGCGATTATAGCAACGCGCCGTTGGTACGAGCCGAAAAAGTTGCAAACTTCGCTTTTCTCTCCCACCGTCTTACCTACTCGGTACTGGTTTGTCCCGATGTGGATGCGAACTTGAGAAAAAGCGACGACCCTCGAATGAAAAGACGTGTGCGAGTTCCCGGATGTACGCTCGCCAGCTTGTTTCCCTTCAACGCTTTCCGGATGAACAATCGCAAATTCGAGAGGCTTCGATGAGAAAAAACGATGTCCGCAAAGCATCTCGGATACCGGCCAACTGACCCGTTTCTTTCTCTTTGCGAGACGAGAAAATTGAAAATTGTTAGCGCAGCGACCGACCGATATTTCAACGAAGAGGACCGCGCACTGCGATCTGGGCTGCTTTTACTTTGCCTCCATTCGTACTTACGTTATCTGATAATATGGGATGAAACTTGGTCAATTCGGGCGTCTAACCTTTTCCGCCATTGTCTGTTATCGCTCCGGGAAAATGCGATTTACAAATTCTCGTATATCGCGGGTGAATGGGCATCGAATGAAATGGAGAAACGCCGGGATGTGCATGAAAAGCCTCCTCGGACAGCTATGCGCTCCACCTGGCTCATCGTGATATCCGAGTAGATAAATACCGTACCACTCGGAAGGAATATCACTTTGATGTCCGCCTTCGATTTTGTTGAAGCTCATGTACCTATATGGTCGAGCATTGAAAACTATTACACAAGTATTTTCTTTCAACCGCGGAAAAACGTCTTCATGGGGCCGTAACCATCCCTTAGAGTGAAGCATGGCAAGGCCTGATTTTGCAGTTTCACACCCGCAAGCATACCGCGAACATGTATGGAAACACGTTTTTCCCGTTTAGCCGCAGTCATTTTAAGCTTTCGACGACAACTCGGTGATCTTTGTATCGGCGAAACAATATCGATTAAATAGACCCTCGAAATGATTTAAAAGTCGGAAGAAAATCCGACCCTTTTCGGGAACTTTTCCAGAATCGCCAAAATTTCCAACGGCCGTAGCGCCGCACTTATTTGAGCGACATTAATTTAACGCAAGTATTTTGAAATGGATTCCAACAGGCTTAGACAACGCCCCTCGATTCGTCCCGATATCCCGAACGACTTTCTCGGAAAGTGCACTTGAAAAATGGCCAAAAAGAGGCAAAGGGGTATGGAAAGAATAATTGGTGAAAGTCGATGCTACGTCTTTGAATTTCTCCCAGAAATTGAAAAAAGATCGGATCTCAATTAATCAAACGGCATTTGAAAAAGTAACCAATAACGAAAGGAATGAGTATCAAGTGGATCTCCAAATCGGAACAAAAAATAAATGACCGCCGATTTACTGAAGGGACTTGTTTGTTGCCATACTTTGAAAAATTTTAGATTGTTAATATTTTTTATACAAGTCCCCATTGATGTATTTTTACCCCCTGGTTACGAATTCGCTATTTATTTTCTCCAAAGGCCCTCCATGGAAAATCGTCGAAAATGTATGGAAATTAAAAAAGAAAGTTTTGCTCGCAGAAACACCCTTTATGCTCACAGGGGAATCCTGATAGTTTTGATTCACCCTGTATGCAAATATACATACATACATGTATACAAAATGATTAGATTGAAGACATTCGCCTCCGAAGACCGTCTTTAAAACGGTCGAATGTGCCGATAGCCAACATTGCATAGATATGCCGAGTCCAAAATGACCTTTTCCCATACATATATATAATGCACTGCATCTATCTTGTTCGTCTTGCGTTGCTTCCTTTCTCGTTTTCGTCCATTTATCAGTTGATTCGCTTCCTTGCTCCAGCCCTCTCTCTTTCTCTCTCTCTCTCGCTCTCAGCATATTTGATAAAACGTAGATATTCGATTGAATTTTCTATCAGTCAGTGCTCCACTCGGATCTTGATGGCTACTCCTCTCGACCCTTTACCCAAGATCGCAGACACATACAGACACATTTGCGCGCGAGCGGATAGAAGCGTACCGAGAGCTCTACAGTTATAGGTGTGTTTTTCTTGCAGCGCTCCGTCAGCATGAATCAATAATCGTAAGAACCGCATGAACATTTTGTTATTCCGGCTGCACGCTCGCTGGGAAGGAGAGAGATGCCTGGGAGATAAACACCGTCACTTGTCAGCGGAACAGAACGTTTTCCATGGGGAAAGTCGGTAAGAAATGTTCCTTCGTTAGCGATAAGTCGATTCCGAAGCGCAGTATCGTTTCTTCATCGTCGCAAGAAACCTTTACAAATACGTCGACTTATGAATTCATTTTTTTAGCGCCGATAACATCGCTTGATTCTTCATAGGCACGTCTGTGTATCGTTCGACTCTCCTTACGTTCCATTTTCCTACAAAATATTTGTTATTTAAAGATCGGCTTACTTCGGCGGAAAGGTTTACGAACAGAGCTGCGATATGGAATAAAAAGGCGAGCAGAAAAAATATGACGACGCGGAGGACCATCGCGGAAATACGTCGTCAAAACTTTGATATAACTCCAAACTCCTCTCTCTCTCTCTCTCTCTCTCTCTCTCTCTCTCTCTCTCTCTCTCTCTCTTTCTCTCTCTCGCTCCCTCTCTTCATCTCTCCTGCATCACTTTGCTTTCTCCAGAGACTTTCTTCTTTCTTTCCGTCCTTCAGGCGCGCTCGATTTTCAATCTGTGCATTTTACGAGCTCTACTTTCGTCGTTGGGTAAGCTTTTTGCGCGCGTTCCACTTTTACCTCTTCCTCGTCCCATCTTCCAACTTTTCCCAAAGCTATATATAAATACACGTATGTATGCACATACGAATATACAGCGGGGACAGGCTTTTACAAAGACTCTGTCCGCGCGTGCCGTTTTTGTTTTCTCTGCGGCACATCGACGAACCGTGAGCTTTCGTCATTTCCAACGATTTACGATTCGAAGATCATTCTTTACAACGTGCCCTAATGCACTATGGTATTGCGCTATCATGCTATAATCGATATTCAAAACGATCCATCCGGTCAAACCAAGCGGCACAGGCGAATAATCTCAAACAAACTCAAACGAACGAATTTGCCACTCACGTTTATTCAGGAAGAATCGTATAAAAAATATACTTCATAGGAGAGAGTGTGGCTTCATAAAAAATAATAACATTACTTATTGACAAGAATAAACGGAATAAAAGTAAGGGGAAAAAATACAAACCTAGCGTCAAATAATTCGTCCAAGCCGATTATTTTTAATCCCGTCAATCGCGCCTGAATAAAAAAATCATTGCTCACAATTTTCATATTTTCTTTGAAAACTATCGACGATACTTCTAGCTGAGAGTCGGTCTCGAATATCCGGTTGACGCAATTTTGCCAAGCTGCGGAGCGTACTATTTTTTTTATTGTCAGTGCTATGAGATTCCGGCTGTAAATCCGGAGAATGAGTTATATGTATATATGAAGGGATGCGGGGGCGCGGAAGAAGCTTTCATCTGCGGCAATCTTGCTGGGTATGGAATATCGCGCATTGTCGGCTAGCAGTTTCACCGTAGCGAGCAAGAACGCCTCACCTCGTACCAATACCTGACTGTGCCCCTCTACCCTGAGCCATCCGCCGTCGCACTCGGTCCGATCGCATTTACAAGAAACTCAAATTCTTGGCACAAAGCAAAGTTCCTTCGTTGTGCGTCCAACCCCCGGGCTGTATTCTTCTCTGCCTTTTGTATAGACACGACTCGGATATCGATGCCTCGGAACGCGAAAGAAAAAAAGGAGGAAAGAAAAAAAGTGAGATAAAAAATTGTCCATAGCCAACCGAGACACGAAGATGCATATAGTTGAGAGTAAAAGGAACGAGAAATCGGGACAGGTAAATAAAAATATTGCAGGCACACGCGGACATATTTCTCGTATAGTTTATTAAGTGTACGATTGAAAGATCCGACAATATCTCGCCGGGACTCCGTACGCACCTTTTTTCTTCTTTCTGTTCATTTCGATGTGCGGTCGCAATAATATGGGTTATCCCATTTCGATTTGGCAAGCCTGTCAATTTTTTTTCGGACAATATGTCAGGCGCGATCATTGGAGTAAAAACGATAGACGTTTGCTCTCTTTTTTCTAGAGGTCGATTGTGCAAATATTCCAAAGTCATCGGCACTGTGGAATATTGGAATATTCACAAATAACGTTGTGAGTAATTCAATAAGATCAATGAGTAATTTCAGTCAAGTTAGCTATGAGAAATTGTTAAGCAATTGTAATAAGTTTTATCATGCGATTAATTCAATCAACTTGATAAGCTGCGATTGATTAATTACATTAAATTATTACGTATTTAATTTCAATAGTATACAATCTCCATCTAATTCTTGCAGTATCCTTCAACGTAAACGATCCCCTACAACGTCATATATCAAGCTTTGCACCATTCGAATCAAACGACTGTAAGACCCCACGTATTCCCGAGACCTCGAAGCTATACGCTCGGCTTCATCAAGTGCAACATCTAAGACACAAAGGTATATGCGTGCAGTAGGTATCGATAAAGCTCTCTCTCGAAGAAGTATGGATGAACATTTCTCACAAGGAACATCCCTCAGGTGTCCGCCTCCGATTTTGTTGAAACTCATATATATGATAGAGCATCGAAAACTTTGAGACACGTATTTTTTTTTATCGGCGGAAAAACGGATTTAACGGGGGAAACCGCCCCTCAAAGAAAGGCGTGTCGAGAGGTGATTTTGCAGTTTCACCCAGAAGCAATCCACCGATCTGAATGAAACAAAAACGAAAATCCTTCTAATGAAAAGCGATGAAAAATCCACTATGAAAATGTTAAGAAAAAATTAAATTAGGGGGTAAACCACCCCTCAATTTGCCTTTTTTCACCCCACACTTAAGAGGGTTGTATGCAAATTAATAAAACAGGTATCATTTTGAAGGGCAATTAAAATTAAAGTTGACGGGTTTTTGCGTTTTGGCGGCATAGCTAATTTAAGGGGGTAAACCACCCCTAACATAAATTTATTTATCATGGTCGTTTTTTCTGTGTTTAAAGTAAATCCGCTGATTTTAAATATTTCTATAAGCTACAATTTAATGTTTTATCATAATTCAAAATTATTACATTCGTCTTAAGGGGTAACTACCCCTCTGACAAGAAACATCATTAAAATATCCGCTTTCAATTTCGTTGAAACTCATATATGTGGTAAAGCATTGCAAACTATTAAACATGTTTTTTTTTTATCGGCAGAAAAACGGTGTTAGGGGATGAAACCACCCCTCAAAGTTTCTCCCACAAGCAGTCCACCGATCTGAATGAAACAAAATAGAAAATTCCTCTAATATTAAGCGATGAAAAATCCACTACAAGAGTGTTGATTAGAACTATAATTAAGGGGTAAACCACCCCTCCATTTGCCGTCTTTCACCCCATGCTTAAGAGGGTTGTATGAAAATTAATAAAACAGGTATCATTTTGAAGGGGAATCAGAATTCAAGTTGACGCGTTGTTGCGTTTCAGCGGGAAAGCAAATTTAAGGGGGTAAACCACCCCTAACATAAATTTGTTCATTTCCATTCATTCCAAGACCAGAAGATTTTGAAAATTCTGGTACCTTTGGTTTTGGTGAATCTAACACACATTGTGAAAAACCCGGTTGCAATAATTTGGCCATTATCAGATGTGCATGGTGCAAAAAGTCGTTGTGTTTAAAGCATTTTTTTGACGATTATCATTATTGCAGGAATTATGAGCCATGATTGTTGATGGTTGATAGTTGATAGACTAGAAAAAAGAAAGTATATATCACAAGAAAATGATTTGACGGCATATGACTGCGATACTTTTCACAAGTACTATTAATTAAATCAGCTGATATGATTCCCAAATGAAATATGTCAAAATATATTAAAAACGTGTTCGTTAACCTACTGTAAAACCCTCAGTTTCATTTATATGTTTAATTCAATAAACGGTAAAATAATAAAAATATACATTCCTTCACAAAACTACGTCGCTGGCTAAATTATCGCTTGATCCAGGCGCATCATCGTTCCGAAATATACGAAGTGAGCCTTATAACTTGTTCTGGAAATTATTATAATTAATGCAATAGTAGAAGTGTATGTTTATTCCTATGGAGGTGCTTAATGGACGTGCATATTAAAATCGGAAGCGTTTCGACACGAAAATATGAGTTTTATGAGTAAGGGGTAGCCCCACGTCCCCACTCCCAAAGTACCGCTCCTAAAGCTCAAAACGAATATGCCTGCACACACAAACATAAAATTGATATTACCGATGAAATGAAAAGTTTTAACGAAATTCGTGAAACCTTTCGCGAAACTTCAAACGAAAAGCAATTAGAGGGGGTAGTTTACCCTTAAAAATGTAAAAATTTAAAAACGTAATAATTTAAAAACGCGGGAGAATATTTTGAATCCGCGGATACATGTTAAACACAGAAAACACGACGGTGATGAACAAATTTATGTTAGGGGTGGTTTACCCCCTTAAATTTGCTGTCCCGCTAAAACGCAAAAACGCGTCAACTTGAATTTTGATTCCCCTTCAGAATGATACCTTTTTTAATTAATTTTCATACAACCCTCTTAAGCGTGGGGTGAAAAACGGCAAATGGAGGGGTGGTTTACCCCTTAATTGTATTTCTAATCAAACTCTTGTAGTGGATTTTTCATCGCTTAATGTTAGAGCAATTTTCGATTTTGTTTCATTCAGATCGGTGGACTGCTTGTGGGAGAAACTTTGAGGGGTGGTTTCATCCACTAACACCATTTTTCTGCCGATACAAAAAAAAACATGTTTAATAGTTTGCAATACTTTACCACATATATGAGTTTCAACGAAATCGAAAGCGGATACTTCAATGATGTTTCTCGTCAGCGGGGTAGTTACCCCTTAAGACGAATGTAATAATTTTGAAATATGATAAAACATTGAATTGTAGCTTATAGAAATATTTAAAATCAGCGGATATACTTTAAACACAGAAAAAACGACCATGGTAAATAAATTTATGTTAGGGGTGGTTTACCCCCTTAAAATTGCTATGCCGCCAAAACGCAAAAACCCGTCAACTTTAATTTTAATTGCCCTTCAAAATGATACCTGTTTTATTAATTTGCATACAACCCTCCTAAGTGTGGGGCGAAAAAAAGGCAAATTGAGGGGTGGTTTACCCCCTAATTTAATTTTTTCTTAACATTTTTATAGTGGATTTTTCATCGCTTTTCATTAAAAGAATTTTTGTTTTTGTTTCATTCAGATAGGTGGATTGCTTCTGGGTGAAACTGCATAATCACCCCTTGACACGCCTTTCTTTGAGGGGCGGTTTCCCCCGTTAAATCCGTTTTTCCGCCGATAAAAAAAAATACGTGTCTCAAAGTTTTCGATGCTCTATCACATATATGAGTTTCAACAAAATTGGAAGCGGACACCTGAGGGATGTTCCTTGTCAGAAACGTGTCACCGTCTGAGCAATTAAATCCATATTTCGTGTCTCCTTTTTTTCATTCTACGTTGCGATGCGTTCCTGCGTATATCGTATAGAGGTGAAAATCCGCTCTATATACCCCGTGACTATCTGGAAGCAATACGCGTGCACCACGGCCAAGTCGACATCCCTCAAAGCGACCTCGGTGCTCTCCGCTGCTTTCCACCCCTGAGACAACCTCCTGCATTTATAAGCGTATTAACGTTGCCTCGTGCGAATATATATCGTGTCCAGTGACGCACTATTTGCAGCACGCATTCAAGTGAAGAAAGAGGGCCAGTGAGTAACTTTCATAATAATTACGAGGGACCCGAAGGGCTCTCTCGAAGGGATTCACTCGGAGATGCATTCACCGTACGACGCATAAAACTCTTCGAGGGTCTATACGCGTATGCGAGTGTTTACGTGTGCATGCAGACAGGCGTGTGCGTAGTTCGCTCTGGCGAAGAGGCGGAAGGTCGGGATCCTTTGCGTTCTTGTTCAACGCCCCTCTCCCCCATCCCTCATTGGGACAGAAACGGATCGTGCTGCTTGGTTCGCGACCAGTCGCTCAAAACCACCCTAGCTACCCTCAGGGTGGAATAATAATTTTAGATACGGTAGACGAAGCTCGGGACCCATGTAGGTTTCGCCAATTGAACCGTAACGGCCAATACTTGGACCAATGTTGGCGGGGCGATGATCGATTACCCAATTGTACGCCAATGCTCGGCTGAGTATTGACTAGCCACGTTGGTTTGCCGATACGAGGCCAATGTTCGGCCAAATATAGACTCGCTAATCATTGGCTTGTCGATACGAGGCCGATGTTTGGCGAAGTATAGACTCGCCAATCATTGGTTTGCCGATACGCGGCCAATATTCGGCCAAACATAGACTCGCTGATCATTGGTTTGTCGATACGAGGCCGATGTTTGGCGAAGTATAGACTGGCCAATCATTGGTTTGCCAATACGAGGCCAATGTTCGGCCAAGTATAGACTCGTTCATTATTGGTTTATCGATATGAGGCCGATGTTTGACGAAGTATAGAATCGCCAATCATTGGTTTGCCGATACGAGGCCAATGTTCGGCCAAATATAGGCTCTCTAATCATTGCCTTATCGACACGAGGTCGATGTTTGGCGAAATATAGACTCGCCAATCATGTTTTTGCTGATACGAGGCCAATGTTCGGCCGAGCAACGCATGGTCGAACCGCAATTCGTATATTGAGGATTCATTGTTTCGCGTCGAAGTAATTGAGAGACGAGATAAATACTTTTTACGAGTCCATTGGACATTATTCTTAACAAGTATACTACCAAATCAATGCACTCATTGTTGGCCGATTCTCGAACGAGCTCATACGCCGAAACTCTGCCGATTTTTATGAACCATCCTACACTGACAGAAAAATTCTATTAATATTAACTAACCGCGTCTATTTATTTATTTTTTATTTGAATTAACTAGATTTTTCGTGAAATCAAATTTTTCCTATTGCATTCCGTTATTGGAATTATTCATTTTAAATATATTTATTTATTCAAATTAAACTTGAAATGATGAACTAATGGTCTGTCTTTATTGCAACACACATGTTAAAGGGTTGTGGGGGTAGAGAGAGTGGAGAGAGAGGAATTGTATATATATATATATATATATATATATATATATATATATATGTATGTATGTATGTATGTATGTATGTATGTATGTATGTATGTATGTATGTATATGTATATGTATATATGTATATATATGTATATATATATATATATAGGTTAGGTTTGGAAATTCTATAACATGTCAGTCGATAACACTCTCTAATTATCACAATGATATTAACTAATTGATATACTTTATGTGAAACAAATAATGATGAGAATCCATTTGGTCTCTTATGGCATATCTGCGATTCAAGTCTTACGAGCACTCGGTAGCATAGGGGCAGCATGCTTGGCTATGAGTAGGTAGGTTCAAGGTTCGAGTCCCATATAGGTGAAATATTTTCTTCGAACTAATCGTTTCGAAAGACCAGG
The DNA here is from genome assembly GCA_944452715.1 of Ophion slaviceki. Classification (NCBI taxonomy): domain Eukaryota; kingdom Metazoa; phylum Arthropoda; class Insecta; order Hymenoptera; family Ichneumonidae; genus Ophion; species Ophion slaviceki. Next base: position 28,763,749 of record OX101794.1, on the reverse strand, counting down.
TAATGACGAATTACAATACAAAAATAATTAATTTTTTTCTTTTTACAGTGCAGGACCAATTTTGGTGATCTATATCGGTTCACAATTATCCGCCAAGACTCGGTCGATAATCGGGCCAAGCTCAAGGGCCAATGATGGCAATCTTGACGGGGACTTATTGTTGGCCGATTCTAGAATGAACTCCTACGCGATGCTTGGCCGATTCTCATAAGCCATTCTAGGGCCAATATTGATTGCGAATATCGGGCCGCTCTTATCATCCGAGGCTCGGTCGATGATCGGGCCAAGCTCGAGTGCCAATGTTGGCAAGTTCGGCGTCGAGCATCGGTCAATCGTTGGCCACTACCGATCACCCTACATGGGGAGAAACTGCACCCGAGCATGACGTCACTCTGCGCATCCCCTTATAGTGATAGTTACATTATGGCCTACTGCAAAATAGGCTCGCAGTATGACCACTATCGATGCCGTTGATCCGACTAAGTTTACTTTCCATTTTTGATCCCCTTTGGATGCAACCGTGTGAAGGACAAAGGTTGCTTAATATATCAACTTTGGAAAAATAATTAATATAAAGTAAAAAGCACACCCGGCTGTATCTGCAGTATTTAATATTGTGTAATTAGTCATAACGATAAATTAAGTGTGACGTGCATGGGTCCAAGGCTTTTCTCCCACACTACAATTCCGGGTGTTTTATTTATTACACGGAAGGTGTATAACTGTAGGAATTAACACGTGTGCGTGCCATTTATAGCTTGGAGCAACGCGATTGATATGTATGCTTAAACACTTCAAGCGCATTTAATTTTCACATTTTATTCGTGTCTGGTTCCAAGCATGCAACCATTCCAAGCATGCCAAGCATCCAAGGTTCCAAGCTAGCAGAGGGTTCCATTTATGCAAATAGTATACCCTCAAATGTGCAACCGAAAACGCATAAAGGAAATCCCGAAATTACACATTTGGAATTTTTTCAAAAGTTCCTACAGGTTTGCAGTGCAGTCATTGTACGCTTGTCATATTCAACATTATATATACCTATATATATACACTTAGCAAAAAAAATGAAAGGAGCAGAAATATTTCAAAACATTTTCAGTTATTTTTTATAGGCCGTAACTTCGTAAAGAATGGTCGTAAGAAATAGCGCGAGTAAATAATTGTTTTTTACTCGCGACTTTATTTTTTTTTTCAAAATCGGTCCCTGGCTCAAAAAATTGTTTCCCTGCTGATTCAATGCTGAGCTCTTTTAGCCTGATTCTTTAGCTTCAATTTCATATTTTTGTTGCTCTCTGTACGACCATTTGTCGCTAAAATATCGCCGGCTGAATGAAAAGTCAGCTTTTTTTCTATGATCATCGATATCTCATGAAGTAATGATCGTACAGCGCACGGAAGGTGGGTTTCGACAATTTGAATAAATCTTCTATAAGTTTCTTTTGGTATTTTAGAGGAACATTTTTTTAAGCGCAATATTGATTTGAAAAAGTACAAAAAAATGACTTTTTCTGCCGTTTTGGAAAATCCACCACAACTTAGTAAATATTTCGAAAATGACCACTGTTTCCAGGTTTTTTTAGCGCAATACACGCCTGTACGACCCTGTAAATTTTCAAACCGATCGGTTAAACCGTTTTTTTTTTCAACCGAGTCGTCAAAGCTTTATTAAAAATTAAAGGAGCACTTTTATTGCTCCTTAAACGACAATTAATGGTGATTAAGATTTAAAAAAAACGTTATTTTTCTCACAATTAATTTTGCATTAACTACTCATCCAATATCGAAAGGAAAAAAAATCATTTTTTTCATTCTCAAAAGTGTAGAAAATGTTATTAAATCATCATCTGTTCAGTGTTGATCCAATTTTTTTGTTTACATGCGATAATTTATCGAGTCAAAATTAATTGCATTAAATTAAGTCTATACCTTCAAGAAATTTTCTTCACCTTTTTGCACGCATCGCTATACCATTTTTCAATCACTTTTTCGAAAGCTCTTAAGCATTGTAACAGTCTTTTCCAAACAAAGCATTCTTCTGTAAAAAAAAACGCTCGAATTTTTCCGATTTGTTTTTCTACTCAATGGCAATAACAATTTTTTTTCAAAATTTTGTATTTTTTTTTCTTCGAGAATTTAATAATTCAATAAAAAAAGAATTCAATAAAAGTGCTCCTTTAATCGTTAATGAAACTTTGGCGATTCGGGCAAGAAAACGGTTTAACCGATCGATTGAAAAATTTCGGTATGTATTGAGATAAAAAAAAACCTAGAAACATTGGTCATTTTCGCAATATTTGCAAAGTTGTGGATTTTCCAAAACGGCAGAAAAAGTCATTTTTTGTACTTTTTCGAATCAATATTGAGCTTAAAAAAATGTTCCTCTAAAATATCAAGAGGAACTTATAGAGGATTTATTCAAGTTTCCAAAACCCACCTTCCGTTCACTGTACGATCATTAGTTCATGAGATATCGATGATCAAAGAAAAAATCTGACTTTTCATTCAATCGGCGATATCTCAGCGACAAATGGTCATAATACAGCAAAAAAAAACCAAATTGAAGCTAAGGAATCCGGCTAAAAGACCCCAGCATTGATTCAGCCAGAATTTTTTTAAAGCCTATGAACGATGTTGAAAAATAAAATCGAAAATGTTTGACTCGCGCTATTTCTTATGACAGATAGTGATGCTCAAAAAAAGTTCTCCTGGAGATTTTTAAACTGGAGAGTTCGAGCTTCAAAATGTTTTTTGTTTTTCTCGATACGACCATTTTTCACAAAGTTACGGCCTGTCAAAAATGACCGAAATTTTTTTGAAATTTTTCTGCTCCTTTAATTATTTTACTGAGTGTATAAATATATATACTACAATTTCGGTGTTGAACTTTGAATCTGTACGATAAGCTCGAAGAAGCACGTATCAATGTTTATGCGGTTTACACTAAAATAATTATTGGAATATCTGGATGGCTCTGAAGTACTTATCATTGCGATTTGATCAGACGGGGTGGAACGACGCGGCAAAAGGCAAGCCGATATAGACACATACAGACATACATCTATTGCGTAATGTGGCAAAATCACGAGTGCAAGGGCGGTATGGAAGGAGTCGGGAAGCACGCGAAGGCCGGACCAACTTTACCGTCACAAATAATTCAATTCGCCGCCGTTGGTGGACAGCTCCGCGAAGAAAACAGTGAAAACCATACACATATATGTGTTTGTGTGAGTGTGCAGATAGAAGGGACGGAATTGACGGTGGAAGTTGTCGAACTATATCCAAATGTATATATATATACCCACGCGATTTTTCCCTCAAGCTCTCGACGATCCATCCATGTCGACATCGACCAATCTCACACTCGCTTTCGTTCTCCATAACTCTCTCTTGCGCCTGGAGTCAAGCAAAAATCTACGAGCATTTTCGCGAGATCCACGATGTACACAGGGGGTGAAAGAGAAAAAGAGAAAACAAAAAAGGGATGTACGGAAGCTATGATGTGCCTGTGAAAAATGAGCGTGAGGGAAGTGACACCCGGGCGATTCGATTGCTCCGGAGCACGTGTATATATGCACCGGGCTCGATATGCAATCTCTGGGCCACGAAGATTGCACTCGCAGGACGTAGAGAATCTCTTGATAATTTGCCGGCACGGAGAACTTTGTATCAAAAAATAAACGTGCCAATTCGGTGACGTGTTAAACAATTTTTCTGGAACAATAAACAAATTAAGCCCTCGTATCTTATATTTTATATTTTGCATGATACGCCGGAAAATGAGTTTTCGAAATAGGATGTCCTTGAGAAGAAATGAACTGCATCGTGAGTTGCTTGAAAAACAACAATCAACAACTCAACAAATTTCGAGTCCCCTGCATTTGTACGTACTTTACTTGCTAAGGTTGAGCCAGCGATAGATACAATTCGCTTATTCAATGCTGTCCCGTGTGGTCCTGCGAGAAGTGGAAAAAAGTTGCGCTACGGCTGCAAGATTACATCGATACCGATAGCCGAAGGATGCACTCCCAAGGGAGCTCCTTTTTTTCTTTCAGAGACGTCGGGAAAACAACCCCTCCTTCACCCTTCGTCGTCGCGCGGATCTGCAATCCGTTCGTGGACTTTGTGTTGCACGAATGTCAGATACCTGACTGCTGGAATGTTTCTCCCGCAACTTTATTTGTTTTCTCTTTAACACGATAAATTGCGTAAATAAATAAAATCAATATTGAATGAAACATCGAACGTTATTGATAAATTACTTAAAATTACAAAAGAAGATCCATATTTTCTAATTATGTCGTTGCAATAAAGTATTTTAAAAAACTGCCATAGGTCTACATGAATTTCTACGCAATCTCACCTATGCAAATTCAAATGAACAATTGCATTTGATAATAAATCTACAACATTCTTTGATTTAAATGTAAAATAAAGGTAATTAGATCCTCTAACGGGTTTCAATTAGGACATTAAGGCGTTACCCCCACTTGTAGCGCAAAAAAGGCCTTTTTCATGATTTTTTTTAAAGAAAACTACAAAACTTTTTTAATCGATCAATATACCATCTTAAAGAACACATCTTGAAGAACTTTCAGTAATTTTTTTATTGAAAAATATTACATTGTTTAGTGGCAAATGGCCGTCAATGAAATAATGTTTTTATATACACGGTTTGCGGTGACCAACATTGCCGCGAATTGGATCATCTGAAAAAAAAATGTGGATTTAGTCAAATATAAGTATAAACTAGTCTTTAATCGAAGGATTTTAAAAAATATTCATTTTTCACAAAATGGCGGACAGTCAAAGTTAATGGTTCGATTTTAACAAAAAAAACGGCCGTTTTTTGGCTATAAAAACGGCCATTTTTTTCGAAAAAAAAAATCGAACGACTAAAGACTACATTTTTATGTATTAAATAAGCCTGCAAAATTTCAAGAAGATCGGTTCATTAGTGTTCGAGTAATCTTGGTTACCGACTTCAGAAATGCCATTTTGAGAAAAACGCGTTTAAAGTTTCAATTTCAGTTTACACAAAGAAAATATTTTTTTTTTGTAAACTTACATAGAGTCATTTATTCCGGGCCCATACAGAAGTATGTATGGGCCCGGATCTCAACTGTTGTCCAGTAGTTCTTGATGCGTCCCGGTCGAGGTGAGTTTTTAAACTGAAGATTCGTAGTTGGTGGCGAGAAGTCCTCAAAAAAAGGAGAAGGGTGAGACTCTGCCTTTCTTACAGTTATCATTGGTGCAAAATTAAGAGTGGGAGGATTTTTTCTCATCACCAATCACGAAAAGGAGTTTTTGGTAGGAAAGAAGGGTGCAACGTGGACATCGCTGTCGGAGCCAAGCTCGACAGTAGGGAAAATCCCGTGACGCGCTAGTCACCATAATAAAAAGATTTCCGCGCTTGCTTCGAGAGTCGAGTGAGCGCGGAGGTTAATCCCTTCATTAGGGTGTGCGACTATGTTGGTCAGATAGTCCTCGAGGATAGTCCATGCTGTTGTGCACGTGTACCTTATTGTTCACAAAATCTTAAAACATTTATTTACGGCAATGACGACTGTACGGTTTATACTGTAAAGAGATTAAGAACCGTCGCATCTGCGCGCCAAATGTAGTGATTGTTCGATGCGAGCGGAATGACACGTACAACGCTGCCCGCGGACCCTCTTGTAATTCGGGAAATTCTCCTTTTTATTGGTCCTTAGGCTAGAGAAGTTGTCGTGTCCAGAAGATCGGTATTATTTGGCTATAGGCGTTTTCAAATAAATTATCGTCTAACAATTAAAACTACTAACACGTACCATGCGACGGAACAACATTATTTCTTTATTATTCCAAAAATCTAAGTCAATCAGATACATTGTGAAAACATAATTTGGGCACCCTCCTGTGTTTTGGCAGTTCGGAGGGACTCTCTTGTCGGCAACAATGAGTAATTAATCGGAATTGTAAATGAATGAAGAATTCGTTCGGATCAGCATGGACCCGACTGCATAGGCATCCCAGTATGAATTGTTAAACACGTGCTTCCTGTCGGTGACCGGGCTCATCGTTACGAATGGAAATGACGTATGTGGCGCAATCACTGATAAATCGTAATACTGTGAGAATAAGAGAGGACGTGGATGTTAAAATATGATTGAATACCGTCGTTCAAACTCGACATGTATAAATCCGTATCGTACGAATACATGCGCGTTGCAAATAATTCAACGATGTCACACGGTACTCCGCCGTATCCTGCGCGGCCAAACCAACGTCAGCCCAAACTATTTTTATCCAACTCTATCGTATGTTCTCAACGTGCAAAGTTATAACCGGATACATTATTTTATCATCGAGCTCCAACTTATTGGGAAAAATTACCATTTCGATTCTTTTATAACTACGATTTAATTTAAGGGGTTACCCCCACTTGCGATTTTGAAAAAATCGATTTTTTTTATTGCATTTTTTTTTAAGTATAAGTATCCGGGCCCATACTTCTGTATGGGCCCGGAATAGATGACTCTATGTAAGTTTACAAAAAAAAAAATTTTCTTCGTGTAAACTGAAATTGAAACTGTAAACGCGTTTTTCTCAAAATGGCATTTCTGAAGTCGGTGACCAAGATTACTCGAACACTAATGAACCGATCTACTTGAAATTTTGCAGGCTTATTTAATACATAAAAATGTAGTCTTTAACCGTTCGATTTTTGTTCGAAAAAAATGGCCGTTTTATAGCCAAAAAACGGCCGTTTTTTTCGTTAAAATCGAACCATTAACTTTGACTGTCCGCCATTTTGTGAAAAATGAATATTTTTTAAAATTCTTCGATTAAAGACTAGTTTATACTTATATTTGACTAAATCCATCCGCATTTTTTTTCAGATGATCCACTTCGCCGCAATGTTGGTCACCGCAAACCGTGTATATAAAAACATTATTTCATTGACGGCCATTTGCCACTAAACAATGTAATATTTTTCAATAAAAAAATTACTGAAAGTTCTTCAAAATGTGTTCTTTAAGATGGTATATTGATCGATTAAAAAAGTTTTGTAGTTTTCTTTTAAAAAATTCATGAAAAAGGTCTTTTTTGCGCTACAAGTGGGGGTAAACCCTTAAGGACCATCTGCGGATGGAAAAAGACGGGCGTACGAAAAACGTAAACAAAGAGACAAAAGACGACATTAAAATTATCACGGAGGTTGCTGTGATCGCCCTGGGCAAATGTGAAAGGCTCAGGAAACTAAGGACAGGCAGACAGGACGAAAAGACGACACCAGACCCAACGCCGAAACGAAAACGTGACAAGTCCGATGCCAGCCCTCTCCAACAGCCGGCGAAAAGACCGATGGCGACTGACAACACGCAACCGCCAGAGAGGAGCTGGCAAGTACAACAAGCAAGCAAAAAGAACCGGAAGAAAAAAAAACAGGACAGAACAAGCAGACGAACGAGGACAATAAAGTGGACAGGCAGGACAGACCCATGCTTCGGGGACGGCCATCCTTGTCAAACCACATCAGAGCATGACCTACGCAGACTTACTGCGACAGGTCAAGACAAAGGTAGACCCAGCAACGGACAACATGACGGTGAGGGGCTACCGCGAGACAAAGGACGGAGGATTGCTATTTAAACTGCAGGTGCGACATGAGAGGAACCAAAACTTCCAGCGCTCACTCCAGAGCGCAATCGGTCGGGAGGGGCGCGTCCGGGCCATAATTCCCAGTACGTCGCTGAAGATCATGGACCTGGACTGCGTCACGACTTCCGAGGAGGTCGCGGCGACCCTCAAACAAGAAATGGGGCAGGAAGGGGACCTGAAGGTGCACATCTTCGGCCCCAACAGATCCGGACAGTGCATGGCGGTGTGCGAGCTAGAATCGCAGAGAGCCATGCATTTGCTTGAACGACAGCGACTTAAGATCGGGTGGGTGAATTGCCGCATCCGACTAAGGACGACAGTACCAAGGTGCTACCGGTGCCTTGGATACGGACACACGAGACGGAACTGCAAAGGACCAGACAGGACGGACTGCTGCTGGAAGTGCGGGGCGGGGGCCACGTCAGCAAGACGTGCCAAAGTGGAGACGCCCATGGCCTTTAAAAGATTTTTTCCCCTTCTTACCACGATAAAAAAATTATCATTAATGCTGCATATTTTGTTTGCAATTTCGAAATAATCTCGCATTTATTCGACCCCTACCTGTACAGATGTTTCGCCATCTAATTGTCATACTTTTCAAAATTTCGTACTAAAAACAGATTAATTGAAGCATCACAATTGAAGTTGTTCTGCGGAGGCGACCAAGGCACATGAACACCCCAAGTAGTAAAATTCCAAACTAGTCCGCCCGCCTTCCAATCTACTATCCCATCCCTTTCTTTTTTCGTCAAGATTTGTCTTTGCCTTGAACGTTGGCGTGGGCCCACGCATCAGCGGTGCTACCACACGCATTGTCGTTCGCTACTCTTACTTTAGCTCTCGTGAAAGCCACCCTCTCCCTGGCGCCCATCTCATCCCTCTCCAATTACCATTACCTACCAATCTCTCGGACGAGTGTATGCGCCTCGGTACACCGAGGCGCATACAATCTGCGTACGTACGTGTTTGCGTGTTTATGTATGTGTGTGTATATATATATATATGCGTGTCCGTGTGTGCAAATATGCATACGTAAACGTATCCGTACATTCGCCACTCTAGATAATTACGGCGAGCCCTTATCCTCTCGCTCTCTCACATAAGATATAGTACGTGCTATATACACGTAACAATATATACTTGGAGGGAGCATTCCACGTCAGTTCGACCACAAGATAATTAGTCAACGCCAAAAAATGTTTTAAAAAGTGCAGATACACTAAAATTACAATTTTCGAGCATTTATAATTTAGTCCACTTCTAATCGAGGGCTAACCTCGCTGCTGGATTTTCTGCTGACTTTTTGAGAGTGATAACTTTAATATCGCTAAATAAAAAGTAATTGAAAAATTATATGTGGTATAAAAATGTATTCTTTTCGGGAAAGAATCATGATTAGGTTACACCAACTTTTTAAATTTAAGCCTGGAAATGAATTGAGGTATTGATGGAAATAAAAAAAAAAATTCTAATCCACCTGCAAAAATAAACAATGACGGGGAAAAAAGTAAAAATGAAATCTGTATCACCGCCTGTGTTATTCGGCTTAGGATTTCCCTGTATGCAGAGATTCGTTGTTGGGTACGCGGTATAGAGCGAGCCTCATCACTCTGTATCGACAAATTCATGGGCTCTTCACCGCCAATGGAGCAGTTTCAACAATACGGAAAAATAATTACCCGCAAATCCTTGGCCGAGTGGCGACAGGAGCAAGAGAATGACAGTTTCACGCGCGCAAATATCCGAATTTCTGCGAAAAAGCAAAACGGGGTTGAGGGGAGCGGGTGGGAAAACGAGAGAAGAGGAAATTGAAAACGCGTACAAATGAAAATTGAAACAGCACGGAGGAGCGATACGTAAAATTTTACGGCACTGCACCAAGGTGCCGGTGTACGTCGCAGCGTTTTTCACTGCACAACTGCAGCCTACCAGCAATAAAAATGAATAAAAATGAAACAAAAAAAACACAAACAAACATGACACAAAAGGAAACGAGGAATACTCGAAAAATGAGAACAATAAACAATAATCGGGTCGGTTTATAGTGAGGCGGAAGATGGGAGTATGGGAATTCGAGAATAGCCTCGTTCATATACAGGGTGTGTCGTTTTAATCCAAACTATAAGATATCTCAAGCAAGGTGTACACCGTAGGGAACATTTTTTTGTACAAATGTTGTAGAGTTTCTTCGGTCAACATTGTCGCCAGAGGCCAGAGAGAACGAGGCAACGTTTTTTTTATACTCTTAACAAATTGCAATTTTTATAACAGTTCTATATATAGGACTATAGACCTATCCTTATATATATATATATATATATATATATATATATATATATATATATATTATATTAGGGTGGCAGAAAATATTAAGAGGTCGCCCAAGCCGCCCAAAAATTAAAATGTACATTTAAAAATGAAGTTTTTATCGTATATATAGGACTATAGACCTATCCTTTTATATATATATATATATATGTATGTATATATATATATATATATATATATATATATATATATAAAAGGATAGGTCTATAGTCCTATATATACGATAAAAACTTCATTTTTAAATGTACATTTTAATTTTTGGGCGGCTTGGGCGACCTCTTAATATTTTCTGCCACCCTAATATAATATAACATATATATATATATATATGTTATATTATATTAGGGTGGCAGAATTTTGAGCTCTACTTTTTTTCCTTTTTCTCGCTATCCAATTATCTTCTTTAAAGAAAAACTAATAATTTTTGCGGAAGCTACGAGCGGTCAAAAAATATTAAGAGGTCGCCCAAGCCGCCCAAAAATTAAAATGTTCATTTAAAAATGAAGTCTTTATTCGTCGACTTCTTGCCCATGAATTTTACTTTGTATAATTTTAAAATTAAACTCGGGAAAACTCTAGCCAGCCAATGAATATTTAGTGGTCGCTCAAGGTTTTTGAAATTCAGAATTTCGGCAAAAAAATCAATCTCGCATGGACTATAATTCCTTGTAGCATAAAAACAAAACAAACAGCCAAGTGTTACATTTTCTGAATAATTTATTGTAATCATTTGTAACGAACACCAATTAAATGATATGTATTATTGTATTATGGCATCGCTTGTTGTATTATGTTGATGCCATAATACAATATGTATTATTCTATTATGGCATCGCTTGTCACAGGGTATAGCTACGATTGGTCTGCGATTTGACTAACTAGACCAACTGTGGGACACGATACGATGCATGGAAAGCAGCTGCCATTTCAGTTTTACGAATAAAACGACCTATAATTTTGTTTACGGACAAGAGCTTTAAAGCGTTATTTTATGAAAGCAAAGGATATAATGCTTGGGTTTGGAGTGTGAGGTAAATTTGAAAAATCTGTTTCTAAAAAAAAATGTATTGTTTTGAAAATTTTACAATGCGTCAAATTTATCAGTGAGAAGACTAAAAAAATTGGAAATTTCGAAGCTCTTGAGCGACTACTAAATGTTTATTGGCCGCCTAGAGCTTCCGCGAGATTAATTAAAAAATTATAACGCGTAAAATTTATGGGTGAGAAATGGAAGAAAAAATATCATTTTCAATGAAAATTTGAATTTTTGGGAGACTCAAGCGACCTCTAAATCTTTTTTTACCCCTTGCAGCTTTCGCCACAATTTTTTTTCTTTAAAGAAGATAATTAGATGGTAAGAAAACGAAAAAAAATAGAGGTCAAAATTGTGTCACCCTAATATGTATATATATATATATATATATATATATATATAATCATAATGATAAGGCTTCCTTAAAAAAATCGGATGTGACCTTTATTTGACCTTGATTCCACGCCCTCAAAGACTCGTGCCTCTAATTGATTTTTTTTCGATCAGGTGTACCATTTCTGCCATGCTTTGCCAATCCCTATGAAACGAGACACTCCGTATACACAGGGAGGATTTTTTTTCAACGAGGATCGAAGGGATGAGGGTGAATCGCGGTTAAAACTAAATTGATATTTCCATCACGATCGTCGTTGGTTTTAACGACTTTCGGTGGTGGGGCTGTCGCTTCACCCACACAGAGTACACACACACACACACACACACACACACACACACACACACACACACTCGCGCACACGAGGGCAAACTCGCAACTCGTGTGTGGTCATTGTATCGAAACGGGTCGAGAAGATGACGCCGAAGCACCCACGACCTCGTCGTATACGAAACGACGTCGAAGTTGCTTGCAATACCGAGAGAAAATTGTATCGCGCATAGGGAAGAGATCTATACAGACGCTAAGAGTGGTGGAGAGAAAAACGAGAGGTCGTGGCCAATTGTATCCAAGTTCGGGGGGGGGGGGGGCGGATGCGGAATTAAAAATCGTTACGGCTGGTTCAGCATGCTCAAGACGTACATAGTTCCGTGGACACTCGGCCCTGTTCTCCCCTCGACGTCGACCCGAAGACGACACTTATTTTTTTAACGACTCGGGCCGTGAAAACGACACAGTGTCGCAAGTGCCAACGATCCGAGCTTGAACGACCAATCGACCAATTGGCCAGTAATCTCATCGTCCTCCTATAGTCACGACCCTGCTCGCCCCTCCGATCGAGCTTCGTAAACCTGATGACGTGTAACGAATAATATTTTATCCTCAACATTGATTGGATGACCGGAAGTAGCATGCGCAGCTCTGGTGCTCTCCGCTGTCGAGCAGCGTTTGGGACAATCCTGGGATGGGTGACCGCTCGGGCATATATAGTTGCACCAATAAATAATTCATACAAATGATAACGGACAATATATAGGCATATATAGGACGGATGAGAGATGAAATGCGGAACAGTCGGTTTCTGCCCGTACAAAAATCACATTCGAAAGCAAGCCCGTATTAGAATTACGATAGCGATCGTTCAGCGCTCTTTTTTTGGGTACTCGGCGCGAAGATCGTTCTCGCTACGTCATCTCTAACTGCGGAGAATGACACTCCTTTTTACGATCGCGAGACGAGATTCCGTGACAAAGACTATGAGGGCTGGAAACGAGAGGACGCGGAGACAGCGAAGGCATTGCATTCGAACGTGGGTAAGGCACGCCAACGATCGTACGTTTGCCCTCTATCTGCGGGTCTCGAACGGCCGAGGCCGAGTTTGTGGCGATGACAGGACGATATGTCAAACCATTGTCCCTTCCCGTTCCACGTTCCATAACGCTCTCGAACTTGGGCTATCTCCCTCTTTATCTCTCATTTTGTTATTATTATTATACTTACCGCATGATTTTCTGCACAGTCATTTCGTTGCCTTTATTATTTTTATTTGATTAAGATTCTCACAAGGCATAATAAATTGAGTCAATGAAAGCATTAATAATAAATTAATTAACAAGTGCAATCAATGGAAGAATTAATTATAAGTTAATATCTCGTCGCCTATCTGCCGTAATTCTTGACGCTTCCAGTACGTGCATCTAATATCGCCCGCTACGTATCTCTCTCTCCCTCTCTCTATCTCTTTTTTCCCCTCTTTTCCGATTCTTCGCTATTCCGGTTCCACACAGCCTCGCACATTTTTCTTCGAGCCGTGCGGATTTTTTTGCCTGGAAGTGCGAGAGCCCTACGAAAAAAAGTCTCACTGGCCAAGCCGTTCCGCGGTGGCATCGGTGCACACGGCTCGATGCATTCACTCCCTCGTGTCCCGGCTCCTCCCCATCCAGCAGCACGACCGTGAGACTTAACAAAAAAGATCGCGCTGAATCAACGAGTCGACGCTATCCGTCGTGATCGTCGATACGCGCCATCATCTATCGAAGGAGAAATCAAAAAAAAATCGTACATAAACATTGGACGAGTCTTAAAATGAGAGGAAGAAAAAAAAATTGATGCTATCGATGACAGGGAATTCAAGCGAGAGTTTCGTCGCTATTTTGTAATCAAGTTGGTGGAAAAACGTCACTGCCGCGCACACTGCTAACGATTAGCCGAACTTTTACACGCAAACTTGATTAGCGTTAACGTCGATTAATGAAACATTTCACCGGCACTGTCGCGTTCGTCATTTCTTGGAGCTCGGCGCATCGGCAAGAAGTAAAAGCTACGCCGGAGTTTGGTAATTGCAACGATGCCCGCCGTGTGGTATTTCGAAGGAGCGTATATATGTATGTGTATAGTCGGGGACGGTATACTGGAGAATCGGAACGACGGCGGGACACTAGCCATTCGCTCGTTGCCTTTCCAAGATCAAATTAGAACTTTGCTCGGTGACAAACGGCCGAGAAAACTTGGAGTCTGTACAGCTCCGCCTTTCTCTCTCTCTCTCTCTCCCTTACGCCTTTCAAGCCGAATGTGGAACCGCAATGACTTCGCAACTGGAACGACAAGGATGCGAAAACAGTTATACGGGTTAAAGCCACCAATTTGAATTTTGTTTTTCGGGGTGAGTAATCCCGCGATTGTACGACTTTCGGTTGGCGCTCTACCGACCAATCGCGCGAGGCTTTACACGTCGGGCAAGTTTTGCCAGAATGAGGCCTTGCATTCTGGACGCTCTCGGGCCGAGTTTTTGCTCGTGGAAAAAAAATACGGATTCTAGGGTTGTCGACTCGAAAACCGTATAATTTCGTCATGGACGTCACAGCCGAGTGCCCACCTCCCCACCTCTATTTCATACATCTTGTCTGATATAACAGCGTATTTAAAGATCGCGAAATAACAAAATTGACACAAAGATTCAATCGTGTGAAGAAGCAGAGTTTGCTATAACCCTATGAGTTAAGGAAAAGCCCGATATCATTTTTGTTTTAAGTAGAGTACTTTTTGAAAGTCCTGAAAGGGAAAAGAATCACGAAAATCGGTGCTCCGTCTTTAAAATTCTACCAACAACTGAAAAATGATCGGAGATCAATAAACCGAACGGTAATTTGAAGTGCGAACGATAACGAAAAGAATGAGCACATTTTGATTGTAAAATGGTCACAAATGTGTGTAAGAACGTTTGTTTGAACTTAGCTGACGTAACTTTCAGCTTTCGACAGACACTCGATGATATTCGTAATGGGCAGAAAATTGTCCATGAGATAGATTTTTAAAATGGTTTAAAAGAGGAAAAAAATATTTTTCGCCGATTTTGGCCATTTTCCCCAAATCGTTGACATTGCGAAATTTCAAACAGCCGTAACGTCGGTTCTATTTAAGTAACATGAATTTGTCGGGAGGCGTTAAAAAGGATTTTTATAGGTTTAAAGAATTCCGTTAGATTCATCTCGGTATCTCAGTCAGTTGTCCCGGAAAGTCCAGTTGAAAAATGGACGAAAAAAAGGCAAAAAGAGTTGGAAAAATGAGCAAAAACCGGTGGTCCGTTTTTGAAATTCTGCCAAAAATCGAAAAATCATTGGAGCTCAATGAACCAAACGGCATTTTAAAGAGAAAACGGTCACGAAGAGAATGAGCGGAGTTTGAAATCGAAATAGAAAATAAATTGCCGCCGATTGAGTGAAAACATTGTTTTGATCGAAGTGCGAAAAAATTTGGGACTTTAAATATTTTTTTGAGACTTCCATTGGAAAGTATATTTACCCCCTAAACACGAATTCACCATTCATTCCCTCAAAACCGTCAATTTTTATACCAGATCGCGAAAAGTGTGTGAAAGCACGTTTTTCGCGTTCAGCCAGCGTAATTGCGAGCTTATAAATAATATCGTGTTTTCTTTAACTCATCGATTTACAGCAACAAAGGGAAAATGAATTACCGCCGATTGAGGGAAACAATTTTTTTGATCAGAGCGAAAAAGTTTGGGTCTTTAAATATTTTTTTTGACACATCCATTCGGAAGTATATTTACCCTCTGAACACGAATTCACGATTAATTCCTTCAAAACCCGCAATTTTTATAACAGATAGTAAAAAATGTATGAAAGCACGTTTTTCGCGTTCAGCCGGCGTAATTTCGAGCTTGTGAATAATATCGTGTTTTCTTTGACTCATCGAGTTACACCGGCAAAAGGGAAGGAGGGAGGCGAAACTGAGTTTTTCTTTTCTGTCTGAAATTAATTATTTTGTAGGAATCACAATATTGCGATTATTGCAAAATAATTAATTAATATGACAGGTAAAACATGGTCAATGAATTAAAAAACTGAGCGTTTCGGTTATGTTGTTTAAAATTAAATATTTTGCAGTAACCGATTTGATTGAGCTCATCTTTTTTTAATAAGCCTGACACATATTTTCCATAAAGATACGCCGGATATTAAAACTTCGTCGATGCAGTAAATTTATTTTTTAAGAAATTTAGGGGGCCCTCGAAAAATATGGAGCATTTGAAGAACTGTAGAAATTATACAGCCCGGTTCTTACACTTTTTTTGTGAGTGTCCATTGAGTCCTGCTGTGTCTCAAGGCTACGCAACAAAATCGTAAGATTTTAATTACACGTACTACATAAGTACGCAGCCTTTATTTACGGGTATATCAGGGAGAAGCCGGGCTGTTCCATCCACGGCGGAGCTTCTCGCCGCTCCTCGTCCTTTTCTCTCTCTCTCTCTCTCTCTCTCTCTCTCTCTCTCAGCGGACACTGTATTCCTCCGGCCATTATAATCATATTTCTCTTCGGTGAGCCACGGCACAAAGTAAATGAGTGATGAATCAAAATCTCAGGATGAGCGCGGTTAGTGGAGTCCGGGAGAGGGGGTACTGTTCGGAAGGGGGGGGGGGGGAGTACGAGAGTCAAGATGGACCATGAAGAAGGAAAATACTTGAGCTTGCTCGGCAGAGTATACAGGCAGAGAATTGCGAAGTGAAGAGAGACGAAAAAGGAGGCTCGAGAGCTCTCTCAACGCCCCCCGACCCCGCTCTTCCTCTTTCTTTCCGCCTTGCGTCCTCTCGTCGAGACTGGCAAAGCCTCGTATTACCTTTGGCCGGATCTTGTTCTTCGCTCTTCTTACTCTCGTGAAGCAATCTGACGGAGGAAAATATGAAAGACGTCGCGCAATACTCCGACGACGGAGGTAACCGGAGGGGCTGTCGGTTCCCTCGCCTGACGAGGATAACACCGTCACTGGATCCCCTCTATACACACATTATATACTTCGATCTACATACATATAGGGAAGTACATTTTTAAACTGTTATATGTAATGTCAGCTATCAGCCTTGGCTGTTTTGAGAACTTGCGCCTTGAAATTACCATCAGACATGCACGCATGTTTTCGAAGGTAATTTTAAGGACTTGGTATTAATCTAATGCTGAGTATGGAGCGACTAGGCTACTACGAGGACTCTCCTAGTCGAATGTCTCAAAAATCGCCACCCCCTGCAAAAATACACGGGTATGCATATACCTACTGCACTGTCAGCAATTTCTCCCAAGAGTGCAATAGACAAGCAAAATATTAGAAAGGAGGAGAAGAGTGCTCGCGTGAAAAAGCTCAAACGTCGAACGTCATCGGAGACAGCTGTGCCGGATGAGATGAAAGCCGGTTATATTTATCTCTCGTGTGCGCGAAAAAGCCGGGGCATGTCTATAGGCTCGTCGTCCATCTTGCTCGAGTTACCGGCAAACATTATTGGCTCGTTGCAAATGAGAAAACACCCATGTAAACTGTCAATCTCTCTGTCTCTCTCTGATCATTCGCACCATCGAACTAAATCAATCGTTCGATCAACTTACCGTGTCCAGAATTCGTTTCCGTCGCACGCCCCAATAGCAATGTCGAAAGGGGAAGAAGGTGGGTGTTGACGAGCTTTTGCGAAATGGCGCAGTGGTTCCTTCCGGCTGAAAAAAATACACATTTACTCGAGCCCCTCGGATTCCCTTGGCGGGAACTTACTTGCCATACCCCCTTCGCACGCTGGCATATTTTGCTCGCAGAAAAAGCGAAAGCCTTGACGCCACGGATAAAAGCGGTTGCTTGTTGCAATTAGCGGTGCTTCTCGGTTCCTTTATTTCCTCTCTCTCTCTCTCTCTCTCTCTCTCTCTCTCTCTCTCTCTCTCTCTCTCTCTCTCTCTCTCTCTCACTCTCTCTTTTACGCTTCCGACCCTCGGCTTCGGCACTTCTTCACCCCGGTGTGCCCCTCGAGTCTCGTTGTTCACGACGCCTTCGCACCAGGCCGCAAGACCGGAATGACCCTTCCACGTGTACACTAGGGCTGTCCCTCTTGTTAATCTTCGTCGCACCTTCTTCGGCTCTCTCCTCTGTCTTTTTTCTCCCCTTTATGGACTCTTCTGGCGAACCCACCTATTCACGCGTATGAAAAAAAAACACTATCACATATATATAGAAATTGTTGGGGCAAGATGATTTTGAGAACCTTCGACTTCGAGGACCCGTCGTAGCTTCTGTCCCCATGCTTGACACAGTGTGAGTCCCAGCGTCCTCAGGATCATCGTTAGGTGAAGATGAGCAGTTTACAGGAAGATAATTCTAAGGATGGTCTGTTTTCTGAAACCGATGATTTGGTTGTAAAAAAACTTTTCGGGGCGGTCCTCCGAAGAGCCAAATGTGCTGACAGGCATTACATAAAAACGATAATAAATAAAGCACATAAAAAAGGAGGTCTTCAAAATAACGTTTGCGCAATAAATATATGTATACAGACACTTCAACCCTTCGAAGACCCTTTTGCACATTTTCACTTGTTCGCGAGAGGCTCTCAAGTAAAAAAAGATCCTGCGGTGACAGCCCATACAACGTCTCGGTAATACACGACTCGGGGCACTTCCACTGGTATGTCTATCCATACGTATAGTGTGCTGGAAGGCGACGAAGAGCGGAATAATTTTCTCCAAGTCGGGGTGATGCAACGACGGTTTCGCAATCGCTGCATCTTCCATTCTGACTCACCAATCTCTCGATCCTCATTTTCGTCGGGGTAAGGAAGAGAAGGAAGAAAATCTCTGTGGACGTGATGGGTGATCTATTCCTGGGATGTCGAATGGCACAGTCTGGCAGAAGCCAAAACCAAACGTAAAAGTGCCTTTTCATCGCGCCGCACATTTCCATTCCAGAATGTACCCATAACGTAGGTGTTCCCCTTTAAAAAAATGTAACCCCTGTCCAGCTTTACTCGATAACGAAGCGAGGTAGCTCGACTGGGTTTTTCACAACGGGGAAAAAATGTATCTCGTGAAACAAATGGGGAAGGAAAAACAATTGGAATAATCTGCAGCCTGCGTCAATTATAATTGGAGGAAGAATCGATAATTTAAAAAAAAACGTCAAGCTATGGAAACTCCGAAGCGGTACTTTTAACGGGTACATCCAGAACGAAAAAAAATCACTGTACTTCGTCATTAATCAGTGGAAGGCGAAAAATGCAGAAAAAAATGACTTATTTTTAATGGGAACTAAGAAAATATCGGTCCGTCGTTGTTATAATGAGAAAGTATGCACCTCACGATCAACATTAAACAGACGCTCGAGTGCAGAATGAATGAGCCATAGAAAACTAGCTGCTCCCGTAAAAGCTCTGCCCCCCTCCACCCCCCTGACCGGCCGTCCCGCTCGAACACCAAAAAGTGGCTATAATACTCGTTATAACGAACAAAGCCCCGAACTCGTTACAGGAGAGTGCATCCTTCGCCGAATACAAGCCCCCGTGCACCGTGTATCGCCGTAGCGTATTGAGGTTCGACGGAAAAATGTATTTTTAAAGAGAACGTACGATGAGCGGCCCAAGCCGTTATTCTTCACCATATGGTGAATCGCGCCGACTTACGCCCGCTGTCCCGAGAAGATCCTGTATACACGAATCGCGTGCTGTAGGTCGTGAGTGACTGCAGAGATGAATTTATCCGGTAATGATGGGGCGGGTGGAGAAGCAAGGAGGAGGCCGGGAGTGGGGCATGTCGCTAACCCTGCGAATCCGATAGAGCAATCCCACCGCTCGCTCGGGTAATCTCCTGTTCGGGAAATTTATCCGCCATCTCGCCCTAACTTCCGAGAACGTGCGCCATTTCTAAATTCCGATCGACGGATTACTCCTCTCTGTGTCTCCCGCTATCCGGCATTTTGCGCCCTTCCACGTAAAGTCGAGATTTTAGATTGCAATCAAACCTGCGAATTCCAAAGAATACTCGATCGTTTTTTTCTTATCGTTTTCGTACGTTAAAAAAATGTCCGGCAATATAACGCAATAAAACAAATAAAAATGTCTACATCGTATTTGGACCACCCGACAAAAGACGCATCAGCAAAATACCCATCCCGATTGACAAAACATCCCTCTTCATTTGAAAAAATCGGATTGACAGGAAAATAATTTTATCGGCACAGGGACACTGTGCAATTGCAAATTGAAAATAGAAATATTTCTAACCAGGAACGTTTACGAAAAATGAATTTAAAAAATGTATTTAGTATTTTCAGGCTGCAATAGGGGAATGTTCGAACGAGAAAATCTCGGTCGTGACAATGAACCGAAACAATGAAGGATTAGTGCAGTAGGACGATCGTTAACATCTCGGTACGACCCCCCGTGGCCTGTCTCTGTGATGCCAGTTAGCGTGAATTAACGCCCACGTATGCAACGTTGGTACGACCCTTTCTCGCCGATGAGGCGAGCACGCGAATTCGAGCCAAGATATATGTATCGCCGCAGCAGTGCGGGGAAATACGCATTAGGTACTACTCGTACGTGTATATATAGGTATATTTATATATAGGTATGCACAAATGGAGAGGGCATCGGACCGAACGCACTCCTGTATATACGTGTGCATATACAGGGTGTCCCATTTTAATCTTACACCTGAATTTTCTCGAAAAATATTGCTCGGACGAAATATTGTGTGGAACAAAACTTCTAGGGATTGAAGGGGGACGTTTGAAAAAAATTTATTTGATGAGCCAAAATTCAAAATGGCGGCGTTACAAAGGCTGACATGTTTCTTTCAAACGGAAACATGACTTTTTCATTGCCAAAAAATTTATCAGCTGAAAACTAAAAACTTTTGTTGAAAAAATTTTTTGATAAAGTTCATAGTTTTCAAGTGAGAACATAATTTTCAATTATTTCAGATGTATCCAGGATTTGTGTGTGTGTGTGTGTGTGTGTGTGTGTGTGTGTGTGTGTGTGTGTGTGTGTGTGTGTGTGTGTGTGTGTGTGTGTGTGTGTGTGTGTGTGTGTTTCTACCCATCGTGATCAAAGTTCGTCAAGGATTTAAAGAAACACGTTTTTGGGCCTGAAAATGGCACAAACGCTATTAAAATGGAAAAAAACTATTTTTCATCGATTTTCCTCCAAAATTTTCTCATGAAATATCGTCCAAATTTGAAAACAAAAAAAACAAAAAAAAACCAAAGTTTTCAACAGTGTTCCACACGCACGCACATGCACACACACACACACACACACACACACGCGCGCACACACACACACACACACACAAATCCTGGATACATCTGAAATAATTGAAAATGATGTTCTCACTTGAAAACTATGAACTTTATCAAAAAATTTTTTCAACAAAAGTTTTTAGTTTTCAGCTGACAAATTTTTTGGCAATAAAAAAAAGTTATGTTTCCGTTTGAACAAAACATGTCAGCCTTTGTAACGCCGCCATTTTGAATTTTGGCTCCTCAAATAAATTTTTTTCAAACGTCCCCCTTCAATCCCTAGAAGTTTTGTTCCACACAATAGTTCGTCCGAGCAATATTTTTCGAGAAAATTCAGGTGTAAGATTAAAATGGGACACCCTGTATATGTGGGCATGTCTCTGCCTATATTTATAAACATATACAAGGTGTTCCATTTCGAACGTAATAGGCAAACATCTCAAGAACTGACCTCTGGATCGAAAGAGCCGGAAACTTTTCTTTTTCGAAAGGGTTGTACTTGTCCTCCATCGCACTCCTGAAATACCATCCGAAAGTTAGTGACTTCTGCGAAAAAAAAGAATTCGTTGCGTTCTTTGGATATTTTGTGATTCAGTTGTAAATAGGACACCCAGTGTGCGGGAAAACGTTGAAACGTTTATACAGCCTCGTATATCTCACTGTACTGTTGTCAAGTTGAAGCAAGGGCCGGGGAAGATACGACAAGCATGATCATGCGTGCGTTTCGTTTCATGGCAGACCCGTGTCCCTCTCCGACTAGCTCGAACTTAGTCCACTTACACCACTAACACAGAATCGACCATTAGTCTTGCGCAATTACCAAATTACATCACCGAAAAACCTGCTCGGTCTGGAGGGGTGGAAAAAATGTTTATGCACCTCCACGCCACCGGTATAAATCCTGTCCTCTTTACATAATTTAAAGACCGTCTTCAAAATTATTCTAACCATAGCAAATCGAGGTGTACTGCTCCCTTGGAGAAAATAGTGCAATATTCTTCTTTCCGTATCCGGGGAAAATATTAATCTTTATAAATAAAGCCGAGGATTTTTGTAACCGTGCGATCTCATCCTGGCTTCCCTCATCATTACGATAATGAAGCCCGGGAAGACGGGAGGTTAATAGGCAGGATCGTAATGAATACTGGTGTTTGCCTCGGGCCAAAACGTGCTCGAAATACAGAAGAGACGACGAACAGGGGGCAAGAACGCGAGAAAGATCGAAGAGGTCCGCAAAGAACGGGCCATGAGAATGCACACGCGTGTGGTGGCGACGGTGGGAAAAAACGTTGCGCGTTAATCCGAGCTCAGGAGGGATGAGTCGGGAGTGACTGCGTGGGCGAGAGAACACGAGCCCATTAGGGATGGAAGGAACGGTAATATTTCTGAGTGCATATAAAAACGCAACCCCCGGTGTTTACGCGACCAGGGGATTTATACGCTTCTTCGCTAGACTCGCGTGTGCGTACATCGAGAGTCGCTGCGGCGTCTTATCGCCAGGGTTTGAAAAAAGTTGCAAACATTTTTTAACATTTTTAAGGTTCAATCATTTTTATTTACGTACGAGTTGGATCTTCACCGCCCACTTTCTGCTTCGCATCAATCGCTTTTGCTATATAGATATTTATATCGAATTTATCGTATGCACTATATATATACGCTATAGATGAACGCCCCCCCCCCTCTATCTCTCGCTCTCTCCATAATACGAAAAAAACATGTTAATTTATTATTTTTTATATTTTCACCATTATTGTTAAAGTATCGTCGTTATGATTTATGTTCGTTATAGTTAACTCTCGGTTTTCTAGTATGAAATAGATTAAAATCAATAAATTGATCTATTTTATTATTATTGTTGTTATTTTATCTTCATTATTATTATTGTTATGATTGCGACTATTATTATTTTATCATGGTTATCTCATGATTTATGTTTTTTATATTCAACTGGTGGTTTTCTAAAACGAAAGAAACTAAAATCCATAAATTTCTCTCTCTCCTCTCTCTCTCTCTCTCTCTCTCTCTCTCTCTCTCTCTCTCTCGCTCTCTCTCTCAATTATTTACTTTATGATTTTCATAAAACTTTTAGCATTTACTTTATCTTTTGCCCTTTTTCTTCAAAGTTTTACCACAGCATAATAAGGCCATTCGTATATCTACATCTATCTCCCCGAGTCTGCGACTAAAGATGCGACAAACCGCGCCCTTTCGTCCTAATATACATATCCATATATAAAAGATTTCCACACGCGAAATGTATAAAATGAGAGTCTTTCCACACCCTGCCCTCGTCCAACCGTCGGCAATCCTCCTTGGATTTCCTGGCGATGTCTTTCGGCAAATGGTCCGAGTCCTTCGTCCCTCTTTCTCCCTTATTTTTGGCGCGGTCTCGCCGAGACAACGGTCGCATAGATTCGAGAGTAAACGCGATGCGAATATAGGGATAGACCCCGACCGGAGCGTTACCCCGGGATGGCCCATTAGGACAGCCGGTAAGACCGCGCAGGAAGACCGTTACTTCGCCATTACCATTCCTTACCATTTTCTCTGGGACGTACCGTATTACGAAACGAGAGCGAATCGGAGTTGCGAGACACCCCGTTTGCCAACGTGAAATGTCCAGCGCGGAGGTCGCGTGGGAAACTGCGCAATTCGGAGTGAAAAAGAGAAGTTCTGAAAATGGTCCGCCGTGTAAGGACGAGAAAACGGCACTTTGACCTTAGGGGTCTAAGGGCTCG
This sequence comes from Ophion slaviceki, assembly GCA_944452715.1. Taxonomy (NCBI): domain Eukaryota; kingdom Metazoa; phylum Arthropoda; class Insecta; order Hymenoptera; family Ichneumonidae; genus Ophion; species Ophion slaviceki. The sequence goes on along the minus strand of OX101794.1, from coordinate 28,740,047 downwards.
TTGCCATCTTCTGTATCTTCCGACGTCAACAGATTCGTCGATGTACATATACATGTATCGATAAATGGGGTATTCCAGCTCAACTCCAGCAACTATTTCCCTCACCATCGTTTATTATAGATTTCCATAGTGGAAAGCCCACTCCTAGGAACAAATAACGCCTAATTTCTCAAAAAATTTGCCCATCCCTTGCCCTTTTCCGGCTGCCACAAATCACAAAGTCCACTCGGGCTGTTTTCGAAATTCCGAAAAAAATTCGATACGTTTTATACCTGTGTTGTGCATTTATTCACCAAAGCTTATATTGTGCGCCCGATGTTTACTCATTTTTTCGTGGAATTTCAATTTGGGGATTATTATGCAACAGTTTGAAGAAGTTGAAGCAAGAGTTTTATTCTTGCGAGTAAAAAAAGACTGATTCAATTAGATTCAGATTAAATTAAATTCAGGTAGGATCTATATGTAAACCGAAAAGTTACACTTCTGACTTCCAAACTGCCGAATAATCGACCCCAAAATCGACATTTCACAACAACAAAAATAGTATACATCCGGAGCACAAGTTGAGCTTTGGTGAATAATGCACAAAACAGGTATGCAAAGTATCAACGTTTTTTCAGAATTTAAAAAATGGTCCGAGTGGACTTTTCCATTTTTTTGCGGCCCCAAAGGGAGAATGGACGGTGAAAAAATTAGAAAAAAATTGGGTGTTTTGTGACGCCAGGAGTGGGGTTTTCCACTGTGGAAATCTATAATCAACGATGGTCAGGGACATAGTTGTCTGAATTGAGCTGGAATACCTCATATATAAATACATGAATTACGTACATATGTTATATTCAGTTCATTTTTTTTTCACTCGCAGACTAAGCGCCGATACCCATAATCTGTGACTGTTTTTTCGTCTATAGACTTTTTCAGGACTTGAGAAAAAGGAAACATTGATCCGTTTCGTTGAACGAAGGTATCCCGAAGCTCTGAGAACAAAGAGCGCGAGGAGCGTGTATGGCTCCTTTGGCCGTTTTTTGCTTATTTTCAGTTGGCCGCCGTGTCCTGTAGGCAACACGTCAGTTTCATGCGTCTCGCGGGTACAAACGAGATGGAGTCTACACACGAGGGACAGATAGGGTGTGCGATACACAGAATATTACTCGACGTGGAAATGTTACCGGAGGGCGATGAGGGGGATGAGGGTTGCGCGTTACACGCTCGTATATATAATAGATCGAAGGACTCTGTGTTGTACCCGGTGATGTGGGTGACATTCGGCGTGTCTCTGTTACTGCTTTTCCGGCTAACACGTACATAACCACCGCAAACCGTGCGCCGTTTATTATGATAGGCATTCGACGAGACGCGCATTCCTCTTTCCCTCTCTCTCTCTCTCTCTCTCTCTCTCTCTCTCTCTCTCTCTCTCTCTCTCTCTCTCTCTCTCTCTCTCTCTCTCTCCTTCCTGCTCTTTCGTTCGCAGTAGGGCTGGCGTTTCAAACAGGCCCTAGGGGTTTCAAAGGGTGGTTCTCCCGCGAGCGACGCACCGCGAGATACAAACAGGAGAACGCTTCGCCGGCTGAGCACACAAAGGTAGGTGTGGGTGTGTGGGTGTATGCTTAAACGTATATAACGCGAAAAAGGGATACGCCGCGACCGGAGATCGACGCGGTCGTTCTGTTTGTAGACTTCCCTATATGCTCGTACAAACAATCCCGAGAGCTTTGCCACCCCCCCATGATCGATACCCATACGTCGAAGCTCTGTACATGCCGAATAATGTATTTTTTCAGATCCTGTATCTACGCTCTTTTTCATACCCTATTTTTCGTACACTTTACTCGCCTCTGAGAACACCTTAATTACCCCCACCCCCTGACGGTAGGATCCAAATCATTTTCCCTGACTTTGTCTAAGGAAGGCAATTCTTTTTCAACTAAATAATTAATCGCCGGTATGTATTTTGTGTCGATCAATTTTTAATTGTTATACGGCGTTCTGTAATGGTTCAATTAGTAGTGACGGTCTTGGAATTAAATATATTATTACGTATGTATATATATAAATGTGTGTAAATGCACGATCATTGCAACCAACACAGAAATTAAGCTGGTTTCATTTCGATATAATTAGCCGAATAAATCGAGGAAAACGAGACGTAAAATAATGACATTGACACTGATGTTCAGCTGTCACATACACAAATATTCTGAGCTCTCCGTTACCGTGCGATGAAAACCCCGCGGAGCATACTTCGCACCCGCATAAAATTAATTGTCGATCTTGTCGATAACAATACGTATATTCGTATCACAGAAGATAATCCCTCTGACGTGCTGCAAGTGAGGCACACAATTCAAATATTCGGGGTTTCTTTTAAATGTAAATTTAGGTAATGTAAGTATGTTAAAAAAAAGAAAACGCACACTACTCCAAAAAATTTAAATAACAGAAAGTTTCCTCATTTTTTAAAGTGTTTTTTGAAGCGCTGTATCTATGTGAAAAATGGTGGTATTGAAATGAAAAAAAAGCATTTTGAAGCTTCAAATTTTTTGTTTCGAGATATTTTGACAAACATTTTCTGTCAGTTACGGTTCTCGTGCAATCATAAGAAATAGTGCGAGACAAAAATTTTCCATATATTTTTTTTCAAGGGTTCACGGGCTCAGGAATTTTCAGTTGAATCAATGCATAGGTCAGTTAGCTTGTTTATTCAGCTTCAATTTGTTTATTTTTGGTCTCCCAACGTCAATTTTTTGGTAGTTCCGTGTTCCTTTAATTATTTTGTAAAACTTTGATCAATCGATCAGAAAAAACGGTTCGATGGATTAATTTGAAAATTGACAAGGCTACTGGAAGTACATAAGCTGAAAAAATCGTGGCAACATTAGTCTTTCCATCAATATTTGTAAAGTAGTAGTAAATTTACTGAAAACACATAAAAAGTCATTCTTTTGTACTTTTTTCAAATTAATGTTCGGGGATAATATTTTTTTCTCCAAAATCGCCGAAAGGGTCTTTAGGAAATGTATTCAAATTTTCAAAGCTCCCCCTTAATTCCCTGTGCGATCATTGGTTGCTGATATATCGATGATCAAAGACAAAACGATTTTGTTTCATTCAAAGTCGGATATATCAGCAAAAAATTGACGTAGAGAGACCAAAAAAAAAACAAATTGAAACTAAATAAACAAGCTAACGGAGCTATACATTGATTTAACTAAAAAAAAATCCCGAGCCCGTGGACCCTAGAAAAATAACAAAAAAATTGTTAATTTTTTTTCTCGCGCCATTTCTTATGATTGCGCGATAACCGTAGTTCATAACGTTTTTTACCCAAAGATCTCGAAGCTAGAAACTTGAAGCTTTAAAATGCTGTTTTTTCATCTCGATGCGACTATTTTTCATATAGATACAGCGCTTCAAAAAACAATAAAAAAAATTGAAGAAATGTTCTATTCCTTTAATTTTTTGGAGCAGTGAATTTGAAAAATAGTCTCCATAGTTGAAGAAAAAGTTGGCGGTTATTTCCGCTTCTATAGATCGGACATCTATAGATGCGCCTTTTAAAAACAAAAATTGATTTTAACTTAAGTATTCGGAAAACAATATTTTTATAGAACTTACTGCAGAAAATAATGTTTCTAAATGCATCGTTTTTTTTTTCAATTCAATAAAATGTTATTCCGTTTTATAGTATTTTTATAGATAGCGAGAAATTGGCGTTTTTATTTAAATTAAATTACAAAAGTATGTGAACAAGAAGTTGTTTTGAAATGGTTTTATAAGGTGAACCTTTACATGATAGAGAAAATAATTCTTCTCAATTTTACAATATTTTATACAGTGCCAATATGAATCTTCACAATTTAACATTTTTTATAAGCCGCAAATATGAATTGCTTTTAGTGTCGCAGGTAATACAAAATGATCTGTGAAACTGCACATAGATGTGTACCGTGAATAGTCTATATTGACCGCAATTCATATTTAATGGATTTATCATTAGCCACTCGCTGTCGAAGGAGAACAGAAACTACCGGACGATATTTCAATTAACATCAAAGTGTTCACAATTTTTTTTTTTCTTTTTCTCGCCTTTTGTGTTTTGTGCCAATATATATATATATACACACATACATATTCAACTGTAAAATAACGAAAGAGAGGAAGCGAGTGCGCGACCACGCCACGAAAAAATTGTTGTCCATGCACAGTATCCGTGCGTTCTTCGCGTTTGTGGCCTTGCGCGAATGACCCCAAGCATACAGGGGCGCGCTTTGATCTCCGCGACCATTATTAAGAATTTTCTTTGTCATTTTTTCATCCAGAAAATTAACCTTCCCTCGAGCGCGCGGCTTTACGAAACAGAGTTCCAACTTCCACTCCGGGGCTGAAGAAACGTCCGTGCCCATTTCCCTCCAGTTTTTCCTACCGTCCGCCTCGCGTCGACGGCAATTCGTTCATCCAGCCCCAAAACTACCATAGCGAATTCCTTCAGCGCTATATATTATTTTTTTCTCCACTTCTCGTCCACCCGCACTACACACGGACACACACACACACACACACACACACACACACACATTCGCGCCCGGGCAACGGTCAACGCTGCAACATTCCTGTTCGTTTATTATTTTCTTACGTTCCAGGGATTCTGAGCACGGGTGGAACAAAGGCTCTATGTCGGGAGTGAGTGCATAGGGCGAGGGGGGGGGGGGGGTGTAACCCATTGTACTACTCGCCAGGTCCTTGTCCTTTCCTCAACTTTATACGTACAAGCCTCAACGAGGACTCCGGACGATTGCCGAGTGTAGTACACGCTCCGCGAAGCATCGCGACTGGAGCGTGCTGCCCTCCGCCCCTCCGAGAACCGGACACCAGCCGCCCCAATGTCGTCGTAGACTTTCCGCCTCTTCGGACGCTCTTTTCGCTTCCCGCTCAAACGATTATTGCTCGGGTTATAAAACTTAACTACTTCCCGCTTATTCCCGTCTACACTACTGTATGTGCTTGCTTCGCGGGGAGCGAGACCAGTACATAAAGTGGGCGACAGTTTCGTAGTCGTTCCTCGACCACTGCGCGTATAACGAAAAAGCTCCTTCTCTTGGTCGCTTGCTCTTAGCGACATCAGTTACTGCCTATAGCAACCTACGTAGATTTATATCTACGGAGGGTGACTTCAAAGACATTCGACTTTGAAAGTATTCCTCATAGTATCGTGCCCAAAAGAAACATTACGCAAGCGCCAATGTCTTCAAAATAACGTTTCAGATGAATGTAAGCAGATTTATGTCGAGGTAATCTCGAGAACGATCTTGTCCCCCAAAACATCTATTGGCACTATTAGCCAACTTTACATACGACAGGTCCAATCGGGGTCCAATTGGATTCCCATACTCGTATCTACTTCCTGATAGGGATCCAATGGGTTCACATTGGATCTTTGTACTAAACCGCCACGCTCGTGCATTGGATTCTCATCGGGATATCCCATTGGAATGTACGAGACCGATATAAATCATATTGGATTCCCACATTATCGAACAGAATTCGATGTCATTCTTCGTGGATCCCATCGCTTTCCATACGTTGAATTTTCTAAGCGAGAGATATAGATATACAAAATAAGTGGATCTTACAAAAGTATAAATCTTATCTTAAAAAAGTATAACCCGCTTAAAAATCGATTTAAATCACATCACTGGAAACCCACTGTAGCGTGTGTTGTTAACTTTACAGCTCTTTGACATAATATCAGTACACACGTACGTTGCTCACGAAGCGTGCAGGTTATGTTTTAAGGCGCCGAATTTTTTGTTCATTATTGTTCACATATTTTCCATTCGAACCTGGTAAGAATTCTCAAACGGCGTTCTTGGGTGAACAGTAGGGTGATTCGTTTCAGGGCAACTTTTTTTTTGATCCATCGTGCCCGAAAACCTTTAGTTGGTACCCAAAAACGAACTTTCGTGAAAGGGGGGTGTTGCCAAAAAATATTTAGAGGTCGCGAATCAAAATTGAAGGTTTCCCATTTGATTAACATTGAAAAAAATGTTTTTCTCATTATTAGTGTTACCATTCCGCGAATTTTGATGTCGCGATATTTTCCAAGCGGGTTCTCATAGGATACATGATACTCCACAATAAAGTTGATTGAGCCATGGCCGTAAATTCAACCGTTTCAGCGGCATCATTATTTCAAGTGAATACTGTGCAAAATATCTATTCAAACGGCTGTAACGCCTAAGCTATTAGATATATCGAAAAAAATTCAGATGAGAACTTTGTAGAGAAAGTAATTTTCTACAAAAAAGTCTTATAAGCCGAGCCCGAAAATTCTACTCTTTCTCAGCTATAGGTGGATGAAGTAAAATAAATAGATTCTTTTTAAACAAAATAAATCTATACTTCATTTACTTCATCCACCTATAGCTGAGAAAGAGTTGAATTTACGGGCTCGGCTTATAAGACTTTTTTGTAGCAAATTACTTTCTCTACATAGTTTTCATTTGAATTTTTTTCGATATATCTAATAGCTTAGGCGTTACAGCCGTTTGAATAGATATTTTCATACAATATTCACTTGAAATAATGATACCGCTGAAACGGTTGAATTTACGGACATAGCTCAATGAACTTTATTGTAAAGTATCATATTTCCTATGAGGACCCACTTGGAAAATATCGCGATATCAAAATTCGCGGAATGGTAACACTAATAATGAGAAAAACATTTTTTTCAATGTTAATCAAATGGGAAACCTTCAATTTTGATTCGCGACCTCCAAATATTTTTTGACAACACCCCCCTTTCACGAAACTTCGTTTTTGGGTACCAACTAAAGGTTTTCGGGCACGATGGGTCAGAAAAAAAAGTTACCCTGAAACGAATCACCCTAGTGAACAGTGCAGAATCCAATTAGATCCCAATGAGGACTCGCTATGGGCGGTGTCTCTGAGAAATCCCTATAGAGATGTGGGCGCATCTTGGAACGTCCCAACAAATGTGTGCACGGCATCACGAAAACATATTTTTTTCGGAAATCCAACAAATTCCGGTTGAGAATTTCCAATAAAAAAAATTCAAACGACACGTCAATCGGGGAATAGCGCGGAATTCCAACGTGGACTTCCTACGTGCGGCGTCTCTATCAAATCCCTGTAAGAATGTTGTACGATCTGGGGACAGCTCGATAAATTTATTCACGGGTGTATATACATATAGCGGAACAAAAGAGAGCGGGAAAGCACCGCGGACTGTCGGTGCATTCAAGGCCACGAATAATTGAGGGAGTAATTGTAGGCTGGGAGAAATTAGATAGCGGTGCTTGCTAGTGCAGTAGCCGAGAAGACCGCAAGTGCGGCGAGCGAGGCCCCGGTACACACGCACCCCTGGCCCGGAAGGGGCCGTAGGGGATTGGATAGAACGCATACTTTCGCCCGCGAGCGACCACTCAAAAATTTACGAGGGTTACCGGGGCACATCCGCCCCTGGGATACATCCGAACGTTCGAAACTTTCGCAGCATGCAAAGCCTCTTTTTTTATTCCACTCCTCCCGATGCCGTCCTTTGTCACCAGCTTTCACGTTGTTTAGCCTCTAGACTGCGGCCTCGCAGCGAGTGACGAAAAAAAAAAATTCCAGGATAACCACTCGCTTAAAGATATTTGCATGATATACGAACTGTTTGAGCTTGCTTGACTCCGCGAACGATTCAGAACCGAAATCCACCGTGGTCAATCCCTCCGAACGTCACTCCCACCGTTATCAACCAGAATTGCTTAACCGCAACATGTGAAATAAATTGTGATTATTTTTCCTTCAGCTAAATATTTTATAAACATTTGTTTTTAATGTAGTATATTATAAAAAATAGGAAACAAATCGTTAATTTTACAGTGTCTTCCTGAAATACTAAAAAACTATTGTGCATTTTAGGACATTGTATTTTAGGACATTTTTATGAAATGCAGAACTTTTTTTGAGTTATTAGTTTCGTTATTCAATAGGTTGGTTTTTTTCAAAATCACTTTTCCAATAAATGTTCGAGCAATTTCTATAAAATAGCAACTTTCGTGTCATATTTGTCACGAAGAAGTACACGTTCGAAATATTCAGCAATCGTTTACGAGATACTTTAATTTGACAGCCTTTTATAAAATAGATGTAAATATTTCACCGAATCTTATCCTTTGGATTACACAATGAAAAGCACTCAATAAAATTAGGTGCGGGTATTAAATAAGTTGAATAATTATACAGCAAAAAGCGATAAACACACCCTATCGGAAGCTTGTGCGCAACACTTTCCGAATTTGCAATAAATCTATACTTGTGGTCCCAAGACAGAGGCTAATACGATTGACAATTTTCCGCTTGTGGAGCAAAAGGAAAAGTGTTTTTTTTTCTCTTTCTTCCTTTTATCGATGTCGACGTGAGAAAGAACAAAATGTGTATTTTTTCGCAGAACAATTTGTCACAGTGAAGTATCTCTAGGCTACGGAGACGCGTTTGCGACGCGACCCGAGGCGAGATCGGCAAGGGTTGGGGTGGTAGGGCGCGGAGAGTTCAGTCGCGATTTTATTCTCGTTCCTCGCGTACATCGTGACCGAGGAAGCGAGCTAGCTTACAATATTCATAGAAGACGACGAAGGAGGAAAGTTGCTCGCTTTATATAGAGCAACGTTGAGCACGCGGAGACGACGACAAGCCCGACGAAAGACGAACGCTCACCCCTTATACCGATGTATCCCTATACGCGGCTCTTGTACGCACGAGCCCGAGCTACCTAACCCACCGGAAAATATGAGAGGCGGCACGTGCAAGAATAATCCTGCGGCCCGGGGAACAGCCCCGACCAAGACGACCAAGACTTTACCTCCACGTTTTTCTTCCGATTTTCCCTCTATCCCCCCCACCGCCCAACCGCCGCGAGCCCACCTTTTATGACGCGACAGGACTCACGTCCTCGTCTATGACCGTTGAAACCTCAACCCTGCGCCGGCATAAAAGCATTACCGCGATTACCCGCCGACGTTCTCCTCTCGTGGTCCTCGTAAAAAACGCAAATAAATAAAGAACAAGAACCGACAGAGGTTCGATGTCCGCCCTTCCTAAAGCCGCCCTCCCGCTGATTCCTCCACTTTCCAACTCGAACTTTTTCCTATCTATGCTCACGCTCGCTCTTCTCTTCTTCCCGCACAGTCTTCCTGTCATAATCTTTGAACATTTTCCCAGAACAAATATTCCAAATATTTTAATGTCGTCATCTAGGCTAATCGTTCGATCAGCAGTCTACCCTTCTACACTTTTTCGAGACGGGCGGAATTTCTGTTAGTCACGGTAACGACGCGCCATAGAGAATCCCAGATGACAGATAGAGCTTTATTGTAAAATGTCGGCATTATGTTCCGATCGGAGGCTCTCGTCTCAATTGAAGTATTCGAGCTTATATCTAGCCTGTGCTGTGCTAAATATCAATGCACACCTTCAATCTCGCCTTACCGAAAGCGGCCGCCCCACTCACCCTCTTGCCCTGCCTCGCCGACATCGCCAACTTCCAACGAGAACGTACACACAGATCAGTGAGTCCGCTCATAACTCCGGTACGGGCAGAAGTTGAATATGCTTATTCCGCAAAGAGAAGCGGCATGGATCAAGTGAAAATCGAGCGCAGGAGAAGAAACGACATACCGCTGGTCTGCATGATCGTGTTGAGCTATCAAACATTTCTCATCGACGAGCTCCATTCTAGTAACTTGAAAAGCATCCCTATGTATTTACAGATATAAATCATTTTATTTCGCGTGTAACGAAACGGAGAATTTGTACATATTGGTCCAAGTACTTTTTTTTCAACGTTCGTTGATAATTTATTCGTATTGTAGCGATAATAATAAAAATTATCTACACTACTCCAAAAATTAAGGGCAGGGTTTGCACTTTTGAAAAGACGATTTTTTTGTCTTTTCTTATAGTTAAACATTTCAAGAATATAATCCCAAAATTTCGAGTCAACAGAGCAAAACTCTCGAAGTTGTTTTTTGGTCCCGCTCCTCTAACACTATAGCTCCGACTTCTCTAAACTTCAAACGCGTTTTTCTCGAAACCACTTTTTCAAAGTCCGTGTTGACTGGCATTTGAAAACTGCATGACCGATTTATTTCAAACTTGGTACACACTTTCTACATATAAAGTATCTCCCCCCAACAGTTAGTTTGTGATTTTTTTTACATTGACAGGGTTTTCCACCCCCAAAATGACGAAATTTTTCGTGAAAAATTGCACTTTTCACTTTACATGACCACCAAAAATTTAGAAATGAAAAAAAAACTTATCAAAGACCGTTGGGGGGGAGGATTTGATGATACTTTGACTACATTTTAATGGTACTTGATTTCAGATAATTTCTAGCTGAGATACAGTGAACACCGCAAATCGAGTTTCTCCAAAGGCGTTCTTGGAAAAACTTTGTCACCGGCTTGTTTGTGGATATTTTTGCGTACAAACTTCACGGAATCTTCTTGAAATGACACTTAACAATGTGAAAAAGGTTTCAATAAATTCACTCTATCCATATAGATGAAAAAAATCGCAAAAAAGTGTTTTTTCACGCTTGAACCCCTACCCTCCCCTTAAAGGAACAGAACATTTCTTAAATTTTTAAAAGTGTTTTTTGAAACTCTGTATCTGTGTGAAAAATGGTCGTATCGAGATGGATAAAAAAGCATTTTGAAGCTTCACGTTTCGCAATTTGAGATCTTTTGGCAAAAAATATTTTGTGAGCTACAGTTATCGTGCAATTACAAGAAATTGCGCGAGACAAACATTTTCCAAATTTTTTTTATTTTTCTTAAGGGTCCTCGAGCCTCGGGATTTTTTTTTAGTTTAGTTAATGCATAGATCAGTTAGCTTGTTTATTCAGCTTCAATTTCGTTTCATTTTGGTCTCTCGACGTGAATTTTTTGCTGAGACTTTGAATAAAAAAGGATCCTTTTGTCTTTGACAATCGACGTCTCAACAACCAATGATCGCACAGAGAATTAAACAGCAGCTTTGAAAACTTAAATAAATTTCCTACAAGACCCTTGTATTGATTTTTGGAAATTTGTTACCCTTAACATTAAGTTGAAAAAAGTACAAAAAATGACTTTTAATGGTTTTTCAGTAAATCTATCACTACTCTACAAATGGTGATGGAACGACTAATGTTGCCAGGTTTTTTCAGATAAGTGTACCTCCAATAGACCTGTAAATTTTCAAATTGCATATAAAACTTTGCACGAGTTATTTGTTAAATTTGCGGAAAAAAAATCGAAAAAGTACACAAATATGATTTTTTTTTGTAAAACATCGTGAAACAGCTGGCTTAGATCAATGCCGCTTGAGCATGATAAAAAATTGAAAAAACAAGTTCAAGTTTACAAAAACTTTTGATTTTTTTTACCAAAACGTAGCAAAATTTCACCAAGAAAAAAGATTAGTTTTTAAAAAACCTGTTAATTGGCTTTTACTTCCGAGAAAAAGGTCAGTTTTGAAAATAACTGTTTTTTGTACCGCTAATAACTTTCGCAGAAAATATCGAGAATTAATCGCATAAATGTTCTCAAATCGAGGAGTGAATACAGCTTGGGGGTATCAACTTTTAATGGATGCAATTAAATATGAGTGAAATTATGATACGTAAAGGCTGAATCGTATAAATTCGGGAAGCGATATGAGTTAATATCGCTTCCCGAAATGTGTTACAAATTGTCAACAAATTATTTAAAAAATGGTTTTTTGTTTCGTGAACTTAAAAAAAATTAAAGTTGTGACAAAAGTTGAAAAAATTGGTATTTTCATTTTGATGATGATTACACGATGTTTAGGGACAATAAACTTGTTCCTTCAACTGTTTTGTAAAACTTTGATCAATTGGTCCGAAAAAACGGTTCGAAGAATCAATTTGAAAATTTACAGAGCTATTGGAGGTATATTAAACTGAAAAAAAAACTTGGCAATATTAGTCTTTCTATCAATATTTGTAAAGTAGTGGTCGATGAACTGAAAAACCATAAAAAGTCATTTTTTTGTACTTTTTCCAAATTAAAGTTTGACGGTGAAAAAAATTCTTATAAATGTATGAACCGGTCTTGTGGGAAATTTATTCTACTTTACAAAGTTGCCCTTTAATCCCTGTGCGATCATTGGTTGCTGTCATTTAGATGATGAAAGACAAAAGGATCCTTTTTCATTCATTCGGATATCTCAGCAAAAAATTGACTTACAGAGACCAAAAAAAAACCAAATTGAAGCTGAATAAATAAGCTAACTGACCTATGCATTGATGTTACTGAATGCAATTTTCCCAAGCCAGTGGACCCTTGAAAAAAAAAACAAAAAAATTGGACAATTTTTGTCCCGCGCTATTTTTAATGGTAACCTTATCACAAAATTTGTTTGCCAAAAAATCTCAATACTACATACTTGGAACACCAAAATGCTTTTTTTTAGCTCGATACAACCATTTTTCACACAGATACAGTGCTTCAAAAAACACTAAAATAATGTAAGATTTTTTTTGTTCCTTAAATTTTTTGGAGTAGTGTATGGAGTAGTAGTTTGTTGTTCGCCATGGATGGATCTCACGAGGCAGACCATTTGAAAGTAGACAGGTTTTTTATTGGTGAACAACGGTTTTAAGGTTAAGGGCTGATTTTGCGATTTCACCCGTCGTAAGCAGTCCACCAATTTCAGTGAACAAAAAAGAATTCCACTATGGGTACATTGGAAAACAAAAACTAATAATAAGAGATTAACCCTCCTCTGTTCTACTGTCTCTTACACACATTTAAAAGGGGTGCATTTAGATAAATCAGGAAAAATTAAAGTTAGTGCAATGTCTTTAATTTTATTTACACCATTTTAAAGGTCTTTGTGATGCAAAATTTTCCGCCGATTACAAATATCACGGAATTTTTGCTGAAAGGGCAAAATTGTGGACACTGATAGCGGAAAACGCGTTTTCATACACATTTGACGATCTTTTATCAAAATTAAGAGTTCTGGGACAAACAATTCGTGTTCAGAGGGTAGGAAAAAATCGATAGGGACTGATCAAACAAAATGTTAAAAACTCATTTTTTTCACTTTGTGACAACGAAAAAATTTTTTTTTCACTCAAACGGTGGTTATTTATTTTCTTTTTCGATTCAGAATTTCACTTTGTGCTTATGCCCTTCATTGTTACTTTCTCTTTAAAATGCCGCAAGATTCATTGAGCTTCGATGATTTTTCGATTTTAGAAAAAAATTCAAAGACGGACCATCGGTTTTTGCCAATTTTTCCATACATACATACCCCTCTGCCTCATTTTCGGCTATTTTGCAAGTGTAATTTCCGGGGAAACTATTTGAGATATCGGGATAAGTCAAGCTGCATTCTCCAAGTCTATCAAAATCGGTTTCAACGCACTCCATTAAATTTATGTCACTCAAATAGAACCGACGCTAGGCTGTTTGAAATTTAGCAATTTTGGCGATTCCAAAAAAGTGGCCACGAGAGTTGAGAATTTTTTTTACAACTTTTAAACCAATTCAAGGATTTCTCCATTGGAAATTCTCCGCCGATTGCAAATGTATATGTCAAAAACGTGCAATTACGCCGGGTAAAGACGAAAAATGTGGTTCGATATACACGCGATGGTTTTTAATAGAAGTTAAGGCTTTTGAAGAGAATTTTCATTTTCGTTTCGTCGAAATTGGTGGGCTGTTTGTGGGTGAAACTGCACAATCACTCCCTCAAGCGCCTCAGTTTTTGGGATCGTTTCACCCTCAACAACCGTACATCCGCCGATGAAAAACACGTAGCTCTACCGCATACATGAGTTTTGAACAAATCAAAAGCGATCATCCAAGTGATTTCGTCGTAAGTATTTACGTGTAAACTGAGTATATTTATTACGACAAAAAATAATAATTCATAACAAACATAATTGGCATCCTCCAGAGCATTGATTCTACATTGAGGCCATTGTGGAGCCCAGACGAATTCCCACCCCGCTCCACTAGAGCCCACGATCCCGTAATAAACATCCCCAAGTAGGAACCAATCTCCTTTTTCTATATCAGGTCCCGAAATGGGTTAAGGATGTATGGCAGCTACTGCAGAGTCGTTACAGAACTGATTATGCAATTTGCAAAAATCGCATTTAAAGACTAAATAAAATAATTGTAGTATTCATTGAAGCTAAAAAGGAGATTTACCACAGCTCAAAGTAAAACATGCGGCACAGAAAGAAGAATTTTCAATTTTTAACTGCAAATTTAGTTGCTGATTTGATGTACGTTTTCCCTGACGTTGTCGTGGTTACGACATACGAGCTAAAGAAATACGAAAACGGTCCCATTTAACTCGCAATATCTCGCAAAATATATGGGCACATGTCGATTTCTTTTTTTAACGTATCATGCATATTACAGCGATACCGCACAAAAGTTTTTTTTAACAAAAGAGTACTCCGGAAATACCTTTTTTGCCAATGTAAAGGGAATTTTGGACGTACAGTCCTATGTTCCCCGTGTTAAATGACCCAACTTTGACTTCGTTTATCTCAGCATTCACGTGGGCAAATTTTGTTTTTTTAATCTCAAAAAGTTCTCGATATTTTCCTTTACAATATCAGTGAGTTTCAATTCGAACAGTAGTAAATAACTTAGTTGCCATACATCCTTAATCGCGTAAATTCTCCTCTTTCCCGGCGCAAAGTGCAAGAAAACGGCTTTTCCAAAGGTTCGAGGCCAAAACGCGTTTCTCATCGTTCACCCAAAAGGAAAATGAAGCCTCCACCGTAAACCGAGACCGCGATCGCTCAACGTAGAAAAGCTTGCGTGTCCGTACTGACGGCCAATAAGGGCAACAACGCTGTGCGAGGGAGCGAGTCAATCAGGTGGACAACTCCGGGTTTCATCTGACCCCTTGGAGACCGATGGAACGCACACCGACGACCTCCACTTGCCGCGTATACGCTAGGCCTCTAGTTGTACAGCCGGGAGGACAGCCGCTCCATGCTCATCTATTCACTGCGTTCTCTCCCTCCGTACTGCCCCTGTGTTGAGTTAATTACTCGAGGTTCGACGACGCGATACTCTGGTCTTTCTACATACACGCACACACATACACACATATGCGTATGGGATTTTTCATACCAATTTTCAGGCTCCCTTTAAAGCACGTTCGGTCGCCGCGTCACTGGAGACTTCTGTGTAAATTATTAGTTACAAGCGGTGCTCCGGGCTGCCGGGCTCCGGGCTGTTTTTGGGGGGAATTTTTTAGCCCAGCGATTTAACCGTTATAATTACGTGGTGTTATTATCGGAGAATTACAAACCGTCTGCCGCATAGCAGAAGCGCCTCAAATTTCAAGCCCTCCCTTTGAAAGTCAGTAAAATTTACGCCGAGGAATTTAGCGGCTCTTACAAGGAAAATATCAATTAGTATTTGTTTGGTGCAAGGGCCGGTGCACTGACCATTTGACCTAGAACACCCGATACGCCTCTGGGTTCGAGTAGTTGGTGCGTAAGCCACGAGAGAGAGAGAGAGAGAGAGAGAGAGAGAGAGAGAGAGAGAGAGAGAGAGAGAGAGAGAGAGAGAGAGAGAAGAATGACCCTACTATATACCCTCTTTTGAACGGCAGCGGCTTAAGCTGAGCAAGCTTGGAGTATGCGTGTTTACACATACCAGTGGTCATCTGCTCTTGGTTCGCGATGCAGTCTCTAAACCAAAGCGGCCTCGTCGTGTTGTAAACTCGCCAGGCGTGCGTCTATTAGCGACGAGAAAACGAGTTTACCGGTAAAACAAGATCGAACACTCTTATCAATGTGTTGCGCTCTTTTGGACTTTTAATTAGGCTGTCACTCCGCTTTATAAAAAGGGAATTAACGAATTTGTTTACTGCTTCGCACACGGTCGATTAGTGTCACCGTCATTTCGATAGGCTTGTTGGCAGAATTCTTTTTCTTTCTCTCTCTCTTTTTTTCTTTCCTTTTTATATAAAAAAATTGTTCTTTATTTTCATTTAGCTTTATTTTTTTTGTCGGATTTTTTTGTATCGAATAATTTTTTTTTGTAATTCGAAAGGCTTCTATATCACCCCCCCCCCTCTCTCTCTCTTTTTCATTGTTTCCTTTTTATGAAAAAATAAAGATTTCTTTTTTTTGCGGTTACCTTTTTTTTAATTGGCGTTATTTATTCATTTTTTTTTAAACTGAGGTTATTTATTTGTCACAAGATTTTTTTCAAATTTTCGTTTCAAGTTGAGGTTCTATTTTAATCGAAAAGTTTTTATAGTTTGTGCGGATTGTGTGCCAGAGGATTTTTCTATCCCAGTGCACTAATAAACCATTTCTCTCTCTCTCTCTCTCTCTCTCTCTCTCTCTCTCTCTCTCTCTCTCTCTCTCTCTCTCTCTCTCTCTCTGTCGCTCTCTCGGTGACCGCTTCTGAATTTCACCACGCAGATTTGAATCTCCATTTCTTTGCTCGCGAACACACCGCAACGTACGTATATGCGCCACGTATTATATGTAACAACGGTGAAACCATCCGCGATCGCCCAACGTACTCCGGGGACGATGGACGCGCAGGATTACATTACCGTCTACGTCATGATAGGTAGCCGTGACTGGCTCATGTTTTTTATCGAGTTAGCGCGACACCAAGGGGAAAACGAGAGGGTCGAGGGTGCTCCGCCGCGAGAACGAGCGAGCTCGCCATGTGAGAATGAATGGAGCTTGGGGAGGAGGGAACTTTGTATACCCCGTGACCATAACGGTGACGTAACTCTGTGCAAGATCTCCCGTTCGGCTATACTACCGGACGACCGGGCATTTGCATAATAATGACGAACAACTATATACAGGACACTGTATATTTACCTATTCGTAAAAGGAAGAAAAAAAATGCAGGCGATGTAACACGGAAATAGGGCGGTACGGTATAATTTTCGTTCCCCCGAACATCTAGAAACGTTAACAAAATTCTACATGACATTGTCATGATTACCCGAATGATGGAAAATAATTTTTAAAATAATACAAATTATTGAAATCGTTGAAAGGCCAAAACGGATTGCGGTTGTTCCTTTGTATCTTCCCGCGACCCATCATGTGCGTAGATGCGTATTAACACGTGGAAAGCTCCGCAAGAGAGTGCGGTGAGTGTCGGGCTGGGGTTCGTCAAGCGCGAGGGAACGAGAGCGAGCGGGGTAGAATGACAGTTGGAAAAGGGTGTGAAAAGCGGCGAACGAGGATGCGTGGAAAAGTATAAATATACGTCCTATAGCGAGGACGCAGAGCAAGTCGCGTCCAACGCTCCCGTAATTCGAGACAGGACTCTCGAGCCGTCGACCATAGACTTTTTTTTCGCTCGAATCACACCTCGTCGAGAAAAAAGCCGAAGGAAAAAGGCGTCGAGAGCAAAAAATGGTTCCGAAAAAAATTGGGACGCGGCTCCCCGGGCGATTCCAGATGGATCAAATGTCACGATGTCGCCAGTGGAAAAGGTCCGACTTTGGTCAGACGAGGTAGACTGTTCTACGAGAGAAGTGGTTCGTTTCAATGGAATACTTTTTTATTCCTAATCACTACTAGACTTTTGTTTCACGTTCGAGAGAGTGATAGATTCGACTACATTTTCGAATACCGATTACTACGATCCTTCTATTCTTCTGCACGGAATAATGCCCTTGCAGATTTTTTACGATCCCATCCCATTGACTTCGACCCTCTGGCTGAGCTGTCCTCCCCACCGGAAACTCGGCAAAATGGCTTCCTCGCTCAAGGGGCTCGAACGTATGCGCGGCCAAGCGGTCACCCACCCGACTATTGACACGGGCCAACGCTGCTCACCGCGCGAGCCCGCGAGTGCGAAAAAAAAGCTTGACCCGATTTTGCAACGAATCAGTTTTACAATTTCATTGCGAACGAATTTCATGTAGATCAATTTTTTCGCAGTCCGTAATTGACACGGTTCGTATTATTTTAGCCCGAACGCACAAAGCTCCCCATTGTACATCATAGCGTTTGTTCACAACGGCCCGGACAAAGCGTAGAAAGAACGAGGAAAAAAAAAGGAAACAAAAATTCGTCCAGCACGTTTCTGTTGAACGGAAGAAAAGTTTCGCCGCTTTTGCGCTCGGGCGAAGCAAACCTATGTTTCGCTAAAAAGAAGAAGCAAAAAATCGCCGAGCAGCGTTTTTTATTTCCTTCCCCGGTTGTTACGCAAGCCAGAAGCAGCGGAGGGGGGTCATTCGCCAATTGCAAAGTTATTGTTGTTTTTTTTTGTTTCACGGCAGTTGGCGTTTTAGTGACTTGGCGTGCGAGGAAAGGTTGCCCGTTGCGACTTAAAAATAGATACCCAGTGTTCGTAAAACCGCCAGGGAAAAAAAGTTGACGAGGCGGAGAGCGGGGGCGATGGCGCCGAGGGAGAAGGGACCAGGCAAGGAAGGATGAACCTTGCAACGTCATTGGCGTTTAACCTAGATCGGGACACAAGGCACGAGGGCTCGGAGGGTTGAAATGCGTGCCACTTCGTGTCTGGGGATAATTAGACTCGGCCTCGCAGTACGCTCGAACGTGTTTCGCCTACGATACAGTAACTCTCGCTCATTTGCAGGCATCGGCAAGATCGACCAATGTGTGTGTATGTGTGTGTGTGCGTGTGGGTGTGTGTACGTACAGACAAATCGCGTCTACCTGATGCACGTTAATTGACAAATAATCGTGCGCACAACAGGCTGTTTCCCGAATTTGACCAAGCGTTCTGCAATGCATGAAATGGAATTTTTTTCTCCAATACACTCTTACTCCACACTTGTCCGCTATTTTCAGTTCCTGGGTAATCGAATTTCTCTCACCGCCACTATCGTGTCGCATTTGCAGAAGGGCACAGGGAAACTGGAAAACCCGTGATAACTGTTTACGTTGAGTCCAGTACCGGAAACTCGCTAATACTGCCTACCACTCGCATGTGGGCGCACAAGCGTGACCGAGCGGGCACCCATCCAGGTGTTGGCCTGGGCCAACGCTCCTGAACACGAGAGATCAAAGGAACCGCACATTTTCCTTCTCGAAAAAAATGCCGTGGCAATTCGAGAGAATTTCGAAAATTGAATTCTTATTGGACATGTGTGGCTTTGAAAAGTGATGAATATCTTCTGATACTCAGCAGGAAAATGCCCGACCCGCCACAAAACATGCTTCACTCGAAGTAATCGTATTTTCTCTCATACCTAAAAAATTCACGATTTAATGACGTTAGTTCTGTGCCATTTCCAGTGTTCGTCCGTGTACGACAGAAAAAAAAAGCTTCGAAACTCCGCTTCTCGTTTGTTCGCAACGCGGAATTGTCTCTTTGAGACTCCGTGTTTAATATGTCCCCCCTCCCCCCCCCCCCTCTCTCTCTCTCTCTCTGCATCTCTGTCAGTTGCCTCTCGCTCGAGGCCATTTCATATCGATCAGTTTTTCGCTGCTCTCAGCGTTACCGCGAGCAAAAAAGGAAGAAAAAGCGTATCATCCTTACGGGTAGACGATTCCCACTGTTCCAAATACACGTGACTCACCCATAATCGCGTGCCTCTCTCTCTCTCTCTCCTCTCTGTCAGCGATCCAACTGGAATAAAATCTCGAACCAACACTTGCCAAAAATCGGATTCGTCAGACAAGTCGCGGCATACGAAGAGCCCGTTAATTCGAAAGCTCGGAATAAAGTTTTAAATACGAACCGTTTCTCGATGGGACACGAGCGATCCACGTCGTGCAAAAGCAATATGCAAATTGTGGCCCGGATTTTGCTTGCTCGCAATTCTAAAATATCCACGAAGCGTTCTGTGAAGCCATTTTTTGGGTCGTAACTATTTGAAACGCCTTCACGGAGAAATTAAAGTGTCAGCAAAATATGGCAGTTGAGTATGTCGCCATATTTTCCGATGCTCTGCCCAGACAATTCCGTTTAAAAAAAGTCATTTTTTTAAACTTCTGTACGTGGCGGTTTTTTTACATACTTGATGGAATGACAAGCGTTTTTTTACGCTAAAAAAGCATTTTTGGCCTGGATCGAATAGGCGATAATGAGATGACAAAGAAGAGCGAGTGAGAGACATCGGAAAAATCTTCAATTCGCCCCCATAAACGGCCCGTTCTCGAGGTTCCCAGCTATTATACGTCGTATAACTTCCACGTCGCTTGACACACGACCCTGTGCCCTCGGGTGTGACGCGTATGACCCACAGCCAGTCCTTCACACGTTGAACGATCTTCTCCCGATCATTTTTTGCGCAGGCACCTCTCCAATACAATATCGACTTCACTATTTTCACATGTTCCAACTTCTAATATATCTTTCATTGCGTATACAATTATAATATTATATGATCAATTAATGTATTATAATTATATTATATATATATTATATATATATAATTATATATATATATATATATATATATATATATATATATATATATAAATTATAATATATTATATTATATATATAATATATTATAATTAAATATAAATAATTAAATATGTGTTTAAGTACGTATCTGTGTTGTGTGGCTTGAATTATTTAGGCTTGTGCATGGAACGCAAAAAATCGAGATTTAATAACAGATTTCCGAGAAAAATGTCCTCTCCCACTCGCAGGTGACAAGAAAGACATAGTTTGGTCACTCTGCAAGAAGAATGTCTCATTTCCTCGTCCACTTACGCATCCCGAGGTACCAGAAAGTGCATTATTATATTACTCGCCATGTTTGCCATGACAAGAGAGAAAGAGAAAGAGAGGCCCGGAAAAAATATACACACATAAAGCAAGCGAGAACGCAGCAGTTTTTCAAGTCCCCTGCGAAAACCGCAAAACTAATTCGCACCACGAGACAAAGACGGCGAAGAAAAAAGAGAGACATCATGCTTTATCTCCGTTACCCTTAATTTCGTTTTGCCTTCACCCCTTGAGGTCACCCGCCGTCGGTGCACAATTTCTCTCAGCCTCGACCCAGGAAAGGAAAAAAAAATAAAAACAAAAATGAACGAGTACACCCAAATACGTTTTTAACTCGATGGACGTGGTGAAAAAGGAAGAAAAAACTTTTGTTTCTTTTCAATTACAGTCGAGATAAAGCGCTTCTGATTGCTCCACTTTTTTTCTAGATCCTTCAAAAAATGTCTACACGGAGAAAACGGGAGCCTCGAAGTTTAGAATTAATACTATGCTTCTAAAAAAAATATCATTAAATATTAAAAAGTATTGAATGGAAGATAAAAATTGTAATTATGGTATAGTAATAATGAAGAAATTTAAATTTCAACCTATGATATGGCACGTAAGCTGATACAAATAATACACTCGATTCGGCAAATTGTGATTTTTTGTAGTATTCAAAATATATTTTGCCCACGTGAATGGAACAATTAGTTTCCAGTATTCTACAAAAGTACGGTATAAAGAGTCACATTTTACTAATAACTTCGTAATTTTTTTCGCTATACGCCGAACATTTATGCTATGCGTATAGTGAAATCCATATGAAAATATAACTCGCGCCTATGCGAGAATGGTTTCAAATGTAATATGCACGTATCATTTTTACTATACGGTGTGAGAATCATTTTTACACTTCTATAACAAGTCTTAGAATTCCGAACTGGCAGTAAACTACTATACTTTTCTAGCACTGAATATTAGAATTCTGGCAAACAGTGTTAGAATTTGAGGCCGTATTTTTCTCCGTGTAGTAATTGTATTTCCAGTAAAAATTCTCAAATACGACTAAATATGGAGAACAATATCCGTTGCATTTGTGAGAATAATACATCTTTTTTCATCTTGCGTCTTAACGATATTGAACTCGGTCACCATAAAAGGTTTTTTTGTCGACGATAGTCAACGTCGGTTTCGCTGTTCATCCAAAATTTATCCCCCGCGTGTCAAACAAAGTGCCACTTATGCTCGTCGCTCTTAGAAAAATATCGTCTAGACATTGCGGATAAGTTGGTAAGGAGAAGAGGCATGTCATCTTGTACGTGTACCTGGTGTGCCAATTTCCTCGATTGATCACGTACATTGGGTTATTGCCGAGGACATTTATTTTTTATCCAATAATAATTGAAGCTGGTATCAAGATATTCCTCTTTCGGACGACTTTTCGAGATGTAAAATTTCAGTATTTGCAAACAGAACGTTGAACATCTTATAATATGTTTAACATGACAAACAATAATGCGTTTATTAATTGTATAACATCATACCATTATCATGGTATGATGTAACACATATTTCATCGAAATAAAATAATTGCAGTACATGTCAAATACGTGAAAACATAATACGTTATCAATATACGTGAATAAATAAATACGTAAGCAAATAAAAATATTATAATAACAATAAATATACTATTTTTTTAAAACAAAGCCTTTCAATTGGAAAGCGTCCGGCTCACTATATTTTCGAGACAATGCCACATACTTCTCATCTTATCAAACTTCAACTCGGTATTACAATAAAAGGATAAGGTAACGGTACCAATGCTCGGACGGGTCCCAATTTTCGGACAGTAGTTCGAATACTTCACTATATTACATATATAATTGATAGTTAACGAAAAGTAACGCTTGCATTCTATTCAGCCTTCAATTATTAATTGATTACTGGAAAATTGTACGTTAATAACGAATTTTAGTAGTGAAATTGACGAGTTATATTAACGAGTCCGAGTCAGCCATGTCATGAATGCACTTTTCTAAACCGAAGAACCAAAGAGTTGCAATAATTTGTGATAGTAATAGGAGTTTATTTTTTATCGATTTCTAGACTAGACTTATGATCCATCGAAAGTGAATCGAACCGACTTTTCGAAACCGTCGTTAAATTTCGGTTTGGATAAGGTTTTATATAATAAATTCAGTGTCCCATTAATTGGGACATGTATCACACGCATGTACCACGGTCGAAGCTCATCCACAGTGATCTCGTCCGATCACTAGTACGAGAGCACGTAGCCATAGAGACCAAATCGCCGGACGCCACGCGTTGTTGATTTCGTTTCGCTGCGTACCTCGCGATAAATGACTTATTACTGACTTAGTTTGGGATTTTGAAAAAAAAAGAAGTGAAAAAAGAAGGGAAAAAAGAAGAGAAAATCAATTGGTAAGTACATGTGTCCTATATTTAGATCTTACGTACCAGTTCAACATAACCTTGCAACCATAGGAATCAATTTCTGCATGTCCGAAAATTGGGACATGAGCGTGTCCGAACATAGGTACGTAACGCTAACAGCTGTCCGAAAATTGGTACATTTTGTGTTATTGAACATTAGAGCGTATAAAAATAAAAATATTTAACTTACCGGCAGTTAATGCATGTGTTTTGAAAACTAGAATTTACGAGCTTGACGTTAGGTCCGGTCATTTTTTTTTAACGTTCCTTAAATGAATACTAAATCCTATAATCTAAAAATGCTCTTAACCGTCCGATCATTGGTACCGTTACCTTAAATCAATTTAGCTACGGAATCCTACTGTGATATGTGCCCCAAGACGCACTCGACCGCTTTTTTCAGCTTTTCATGATTGTTTGACAATTCGTGAAACGCAAGCAAACTCGGAACACCTGGAACCTACACGCGCCAAGTGTAACGCATTGTCGTTACTTTTGACGCTTGTTCTCCATCCCTTTGTCATCGCTGCGCTACTGCGCCAAGGACTTTTATAATGCACTCTCCACTCGACATCTTATTTTCCGCATGTTTACCGCCGCCCCGGAGGAACCTCGCCCAACATTCAACGCTCACTTCCGTTACAGTGACGTCATAAGAGAGAGAGAGAGAGAGAGAGAGAGAGAGAGAGAGAGAGAGAGAGAGGAGGGGGAGCACCAAGTGCGCCAGTACGAAAATTCGAGAGTAAGATAAGAAACTCATGCTTAATCATTTAATTGACCGGAGGAATGATTTCGCGAATTACTGGATCATAAAATTACGAGTACCACTCCAGTGTGCGAGGAAAGAGAAAATAAATGTGTGTGTGTATGTATTTATATATACTGGCACTCGAGCAACGGAGTGAAACTCCACTCCCGGTGCTTACTTATTTTCCACGCTCTGCGTCCATCGGTGCTTCTCGAAAGTGCAAAAGAATTTTCTTCCCTCGTTGCTAGTCTTGATGTAATGAAGTATCAATGAAAATTAGGCTATTGATTATTTTAATAAGGCGGAAGAACCTCGTGAAGGATTCTATTGCTATCATCTTTACCCCACATGGTCACTGGGCTTCTTTCTCTACTTGAGAAATAGAATTGTTGCTGCAGTCACATCCTCTCAGGGTGTACCTACAGCAACTCTTTCCCAAGCACTTCCATCGCATTTACATGCGATCTGAAGGAACCTTCATTTTTCTTTCTTTCGTGTCCAGACCAGAAAGACGTTTGTTTCAGCTTCTTCCATTATAACTCACACTGCGTCGTCATGCATCAGGCCCGATTGAAAATAGGGGATGAAGGGAGCACATACATTGGAAGCATGTCCAAAAGGCTTGGACTTGATAGCGCCCTGAAAAGGCAATATCCCGAGATCGTATGTTTTGAATTGTCCGTAAATACTCAGGAATGGAGCATAGAAAATGAGCAAGGCTACGAGATCGCTGGCCCATTACTGTAATGCTCTCTAAGCGACACAATCGGATTAACCAATCGAGAAAGTCTGCAGATTCGACTTCGTATAAAGTTTGGCCTTTTTCTTCTCGCTTTTCTTTTCTCTTTCTTATTCGAGCTGCAACATTGATATTAAGTATCGAACATGACGTATGTATAGCTAACTTTGCAGACAAAAGTCTGCAATTACTTGGAGTTTATAAGCAGACTGGCATTGGAATTCCAGATCCAGGGTCAAGATTCCTTCTCGTTCTAGACCCAACATCCCACGGGGAAATCATGCCGAATTCCCTAGATTCGAATCCTTCTGGTTCCATCGAAAACGACGTACCCTAACTTCGAATTTTCATTGGACTACGTTCGGATAAAGACGGCTCTCCAGGCTCGACTCTCAGCTTGAAGCTATCCTGACCTGGGTCACAGATGCCCCCGCACATTCTCCGTAGTTAGCCGATGAACGTGCGAGCATATTGACGCACTTTTTCTGCTACTACTCGAAGTGTACAGAGCGTACGAGGGGCTAACGCGGTGGTGTTAGCGGAGCGGCCAGATCTTTCGTTTTTTCGCCGAGCTGAAATTTATGGCGAGGTAATAGAGGGCAAATTAGAAGCACACGACTGGCTTCACCATCAATCCACTCTCGGGTAAAGCCCCCCCTTGAGCTTGCTCGCTCTTGCTCAGCGTGTCCGATGAGCTTTCTCGCGAAATACCGTTTCGCCTTCTTCTTCCCTTTCCTTCCCTCTTTCTCTCTCGCTCATCGTTCCACGGAGTTTTCTCACCCCTCACCCCTCTCGCAGTCGGCCCATCGCTTCCACACCACATTCGCCTTCCTGCACAGCTCCTCCATCGTGAATAAACTGAACTCGTCGTTGCGGCGCGTGCCGCACGAGACAACAACCCGACAGAAGCTTCTCGTTCAACGGATTCCAAGCATATCTCTCCGACCCCTACAGACATCTACACGTGGGATGCAGCACGGCTTGCGCCGCGTTTAACTTTTCCCAAGGCAACGGGGTTGGGCTCGTACACGCGTACCGGAAAGTCGGATCGGTAGCTTCCTCGCACGTTCGTCTGCTTTGCTACTCTCTCTCCCGCTCTCCCTCCCTCTCTCTCTCTCTCTCTCTCTCTCTCTCTCTCCCTCTCTCTCTCTCGCTCCGCCGACTCCTGTTTCTCCTCTCCGTAAGTCATTAACGCTGCGGTCGAGCGTGATTTTCCGCGAAGGAATGACGTGGGAACCGCGTGCAAGCGGAAAGAAAAAAACCATCGAACTCGCGCAATTCTAAAGCTCGCCTCCCCAGTAGGGCGGCATTTCCGACCGTCGTACGAAACGAAAAATGATTGTCATTTTATTGTGTCGCATTATTCATTCAATAGATTATATAATAGAATGAAATAATATATTATGGCATAGTCTTGTATTTAATTTGAAAAAATTATATTATGAATCCTATTTTATTATATCGTTCAATATTATTCTTTTTTTTAAATTATTTCCATGATTATCATCGGCATTACAATTGTTTTCATTTTCCTGCCGGTCGTTATACCGTATCGCTAACTATTGTTGACCAGTATCAAATGTTAAATAACAACACAACAAAATTTTAATGCAATAATATATAAGCAATATAAAATTATAATATAATAATTGTAACGACACAAGAATACTTTAATACAATGGTAATCGTAATGATGATGACGATGACTCTTAAGATTATTGTTACCGCACGGCTTTTCAAGGTATTGCAATGTTACGACGAATCTTTGTCACACCGCTCCGATTTGCTCTGATTCGCGACCCAACCTGCGAAACGAAAAGACCAAAGAAACGGAAGTCTTCGAAACAGAGTGGCGAACCGGCGAGGAACGAAAAACGGGCGAGAGAAGGAAAGATAAGAGGGGTGGGGGGGTCAAGTCGAACTTTGTGGTGCAAGAAAATACAAGTTAAATTTGTGGATGAAAAGAATTTCCTACGGAAATGCAGCCGTTCTTTCCTAGTTTGCCCGAGAGAATTATACCGTATAATCAGAGGGAACAAGCCTACGGGCCGTCCCTATATCCGTGCACCGAGGATACAGAGGCGGCGGAAGTAGAAAGAAATTTCCACCAGAGTGTAGCGAGGGTATGGGAATTGGTGGGGCCGACAGAGTACGGAAATATTCGCGACGTTAACGGTATTTTCTCTGTGGCTCTGCCTTAGCCGAACGGGTGTCGTGAGTATTCGGAAAATTTATAGCGCAACGAAATCGGAGTATGGCCGCCGTATAAAGAGTTGTGCGGCCAAAGCACGACAGTTTAAACTACATACACCCTTGCGCGATCGTTCCAATTTTCCTGCGCGATGGCGCGAACCTTCGGTGCGGTAAAGCTCGAAGAATGTGCAACGCGACATCATCCAGGAGAGAAAGGGAGAGAGATAGATTGATTGGTAAATTCATTATACCTCAGGACGCCACGAGGGCAACAAACTAAAACGTCCATTGAATTAGTAAAATAAAATAAAAGCGGCACTTGGGATTAAATAGATAACCACGACTATAAAAATAATCTTAACAATAATAATGATAAATATTGTAACGATATGGAGAGAAAGAGCCAAAAGTGAGAAAAAGCGAGATGCGTCGTGGGAAAACCGTGGTCGCTAATTAGTAAGATCACGACGGTGGCGTGGCGTATTCTTCGAAAACTTTTTAATCCGAAAACTTTGTCAAACTTTTAGCACCAATAGCCGAGAGAAAATTCTCGTGGGTGACGGCAGAGCTTTCTGGACTTTGCTTTTTTCGCCTCTTCCTGAGATTTTTCTTTCGACTTTACTCCTTCTCTCTCTATCTTCCTTTCACCACAGTGCAGTTCATACAGCATGCACCCCTCACTCGTTTCTTCTACATTTCCTTCCATTTTATTACTTCACTTCAACACTATAAATGCATCTGCTAAAATTATTTTTCTACCTTTTTAGTTTGCCCAATGCAGTCATTTTTATAAGAGAGCTGTATTGTGTGTGTATATATATATATATATATATATATATATATATATGTCAAAAGGACTTTATCAGGACTTTTTTTAAGGCCTATATATGACCATTGAAAATCACACTAACAATGCTACTGTAGCGTAATCTTCAAGAAAATGTTATGCAAGTCCATTTTTGCAAATTATATAGAGAAAATCGTACGTAGAGGTAGATATTAGGACATTTGGAAAAAAGTTAAGAAATGGTTGTTGCGAGGACCCTTTTTCGACTAATTGATCGGATGTTGTCAGGATAGCCTTAGGAACTGTGACAGCATTGTCATATTCTTTTAAGATAAAGGTGCAGTTTGACGATTTATCCTATATCTTTATAAAACTTTGTCTGGATTTTTGTATAAAAAATATTTTTATTCGTAAATGCAGATGTAGTAATGTTATTTTGATAGATATATATACATATTTTCAAACGGTTGATGTCAGTACAGCCATAGTAACTGTGACCATATAAGCATTATCATATGTTTTAAAGGTGAAGGTGCAGTTCGAAGATGTATTCGATATCTTTATAAAACTTTGTCTGGATTTTTGTATGAAAAATGTTTTTATTCATAAATGCAGATGTAGTAAGGTTATTTTGATAGATATATATTTTTTTTCAAACGGTTGATGTCAGGACTTTTCCAGGGCTCTATTGGATGTTGTCATGACCCTTTTTCGACGAATTGATCGGACTTTGTCAGGACAGCCATAGTAACTGTGACCATATGAGCATTATCATATTTTTTTAAAGATGAAGGTGCAGTTCGACGAAGTATCCGATATCTTCAAAAAACTTTATCTGGATTTTTATATGAAAAATATTTTTATTCGTAAATGTAGATGTAATAATATGTTTTTTCGATCGATATATATATATATATATATATATATATGTTTGCGTGTGGGGTTGTGCATGACAAAACAGCTCTCTTATAAAAATGACATATATATATATACACATCCCGATGGATTCCATAAGGGGTTTTCGCCGAGCCTGAAAAACCCGATGGCCTTCGACAAATGTTTACGTTGGCAATAAACCGGCACATCGTGCAAAACGAGCATAATTCAATGGCGTATGCCCTGCACGAGCTTATGGCGATTGGCCTAATGTTTTCGCAGTTCGTAAAGTTGCTGACGTTTTACTGTACTTTGCATTGCCAAACGAGAGAGGGAGAGGTCGTCGGCATGGTAGACGTCATCGCGTAAAGGGTCTAGTTCTAATTTATCGTTGCCGAGCGACGCCGTGCGTCGAAACGAGAATCACAGAAGACTCCGTGGATCTTCGTATATATATCCGCGTATACGCGAACTGTATTCGCTCAGCGACGCGTTGAGTGCCGCGAAACCTCGAATGGGGGACCTTCTTATTCTCCTCTCTCTCGCGTATTCTTCAGTTGGGTTCAATGGAAGTCTCGAAATAGAACTTTACGATCTTGGAAAAGTTGAACCGACACTCGAGCCCTCGGCAAAATCTGCTTTCGCGAGAGAGCGGGAGAGAGAGAGGGAGAGAGATCGGGGCTTTACGAGAGTGAGTAACGGGCTCAGAGAACTCCGCAAAGGCTACTTTACAATAATATACGAGAAAGCTTTATTCATTCTGAAAAGTGACATTTTGACAAATTTATGAGGAAAATGACCGCTGTACATCTCATCATTGTCGGAATGACAATTAAGTACATACATGTATGACTCTATGGACCGTGTATAACGTTGATCGATCAATAAGTACACCTCGAGTGCCCTTGTCGACACACTAAAGCACTAATAAGAAAGATCACTATGGTGTCCACTTTCGATTTTGTAGAAAGTCATGTATGGATGGAGCATTGAATACTATTATATATGTATTTTTTTATCGACGTAATAACGGTTTTTATTTTTCTTTTTTTCACCCCAAATTTAAAGGGGTGCATTATATCGATATATAGTGTGATTATATGAAATGGGTGACACTTTTAAGGGGGGCGGGGTTAATAGAAAAAATTCAAGTTTGCGGAGATTTTTTTTCGACTTTTATACTAGTCCAAAGGTCTATTTGACGGGAAACTTGTTTCCATACACATTCGATGTTCTTTATTTAAAAAAAAAGTATTTCAGGGAGAATTTATAATGAATTCGTATTCAGCGAGTAAAAATACATTGATGCAGACTTACTTAGGGAAAAAAATTAAAATTACCATTTTTCTAAGTAAAAAAACGCTACGGCCCCTTGAAATTGCGAAATTTTGTCGATTTTGAAAAAGTGGCCATGAGGCGAATAGTTTTCTTCATTTCACAAATTTTGAGGGTCTTTCTGATGGGACATTTTTCCACCGATTACGAACATCACGGAGTTTTGGTTCAAAGCCCGAAGTCAAGCGTCATAAACGCGGAAAACTTGTTTGCACACACATCAGAGGATTTCTGATAGAAATTGAAGGGTTCGGGAAAAATGAATGGTGATTCCTTATTCAGGGGGTAAAAATATATCGATCGGGACTTATAAAAAAATATTAAAATCCACATTTTCTCGCACCTCACCAAAATTAAGTACCTTCGCTAAATCGGCGATAATTTATTTTCTGTTTTGATTTGTGACTTCACTCGATAAGCATTCTCTTCGTTATCGTTTACACTCCAAAATGCCGTTTCATTCATGGAGCTACGATAATTTTTTGATTTTTGGCAGAATTTCAAAGTCAGTCCATCGATCTTCGCAAATTTTTCCAGACATGTCTTTTGTATGCCTCTCCACACATAAAAAGAGGCCATTCTCAATGGCCATTTTTCAGACGCACTTTCCGAGAAAACTAATTGAGATGTCGGGATAATTCCTGCCGCATTCTCCAAGTCAGGGAAAAATCCCCCCTCCAAATATATACTATGACACTCAAGTAGAACCGACGCTCTGGCTATTTGAAATTTCACGATTTTGGCAACTTCGCAATGCTAGGCAAAAACGTCGAATTAATTTTTTCCGACTTCGCACTATTTTAAGCTTTTATCCAATGGGAAATTGTGCGCCGATTGAACAAATCGCAGAGTTTTTGTCGAAAGCTGAAAATTACGCCTGCTAAAAGCGAAAAACCTTTTTCCATGCACATTCGACAGTTTTTTAAAATAGAAATCAAGGTCTTTTGAGGTGCATTTCCGTATTTGTTTAAATAGGTGGACTACTTATGCATGAAACTGCAAAATCGACATTCCTCACTCCAGTGTCTGGGAGACCGTAAAAAATGATAACAAGTAAATCCCTATAGCAGAACCCAACAACTGTCGAGTGAATAAAAAGTCATATCCCGCGATTATTCACATACCATCTCATTACTTGATGCCCTGCTGCAGTGAATCGGCAATTAAATTCGAGTCAATTGGCCACATCGAACGCGAAGAAAAGTCACAGTCGTCGCCAATTGTTTTTTTGCTCCCCTTTCTTCCGCCACGACTACGTCCCGAATCCCGGAGGAGTTCCCTGACTGACGTTCAATAAGTAATTACCGAGATTTTCGCAAATCCACTTTCCCAGGCAGATCGGTTTCCCTCCTCTTTGACCCACTCATGCGTTACGCCAATCTAGAAGCCTTTAACGCACACACGTTGCATCAGACGTGGCGATAAAAGCCTACCTCGAGCCCGCGTGCTTTTTTTCGTTCTTTCTATTTCTCGGTCTCGCTTACTCTTCGTGCTTCAGGATTATCTCAAGCATGTGCGTACAAGCGTGAAGTGCCCCTATTCGAGTTCGCAAAAGAAATGGGTAAGTCCACGTTACGAGAGGAATATTTTTTTTTGTTCCTCTAGTATTTAAAAAGATGAATGAATTAGACAAAATTGCCGAAAGCTTCTTCTTTCCGACAGCTTGACATGGAAGATCGTCGAACGGCTTTCTTAACTTTTTTTCCTTGTTCCGGGATAGTTTGCTCTATTCAGACATCACTTGGCACTACTAAAAACGTCAGAACACGAACACTGGACCCGCGCCAATTTCGATTCAGCCAAACTGTGAAAAAAAACATCTCCATCCATTGTCGAGTCGCGTTCATTGTTCTTAATCGTTTATTTCGAACATTGACCAGGTAAAAAGAGATTTCCGCGGGTTTTTTTTTATATCCGAATGAAATAGTTGGGAGTATATCGGGCTGACGGGATATCGATTGACCCAATTCGTTGATGCGAAACTCGGCGGTTGAAAGGCCAGTATTCAGGAAGTGCCAGTAGGCGAAACTGCGTCTATATACCCGCAGCAGGAAACGACATTGACGCGATGACGGAAGCACACCATGAGAGAATACTTCGGACAGTATCCCATGCTCTATCATATTTTCTTTGATGCCTATAAAGTCAAATGACCGGTGCACATCTACCTTTTTTTAGCTTTTTGTTTTATCGTCTACTTTGCCTCCCTTCACTTCAATGTATAAGAAATCAACAAGACGTATATAAGTATTTTTCTATGTGAAAAAAAGTGTAGTGCGCGATTTATATGGGCTCGATCGGCTTTACAACGATGTCTTTAGAATTGTCATCCAACAAACGGCAATGGAGGACAGGAAAGAAGCCTTTGGTTGTTCGACGGCTTGTCTTTCGATCGCGCCTACGCACGCATTGTGTGGTCATAAAAACCTCCTCGTAGCGTTTTGTCCGATAGCTCTTTACTCCGGAAGCCCCACAATGGCTCACTATCAACCGAGAACTCCGAAGAAATCCCTCCAGCGTCTCTCCTCGCGGAATCATTAAACAAAAGATCCCGCGTAACAAAGGATGCGAGTGAACGATAAAAATAATGCGGACGAGCCGATTATAACGACGCGGTATCGTTCATTCGATAAGCACCGCAACGCACGAGGGAACAAGACTAATGATTTCTCCTTGTGTATTATAGCGTCGTTGTGTTTTGTTCCTGCTTTCGAACGCAGAAGCAGCGACTGCGAAGAACAGGGATCATTCTGATTGGAATAAGAAAAAATGGAGCTTTGCAAGTACCACGTGAAATAAACTCGGCGAAGAGACCAAAGGATTTGACGTAACCTCGTTCCTCCGATATACATGTGTGCAGATATGCACGAGCAGGGATTACGGGGAAATGGAAAATGATATCGTTTGTACAGCAAGCATTAATGAGTCCGTAACCAACCGGTGTGCGATCGTTTCATTCAAAGCCATTGGGCGCGTTTTAATGAACCAGAAGTTATTCTCATTTCCCATAATTGCTACGTATCGGCAAGCCGTTATACGCCGTCATTCGCACAAACGCAAAAAAGTTGAGCCTGTGACGTCGTGGTAGGGTCAAAAAGACCAGATTGCAAGTACCAGCACGTACTTTCAATGTCCTACTGACTTTGGGACATTGTTGAGCCCTGTGCCTCCCTGTGCACCACAGTTTGCACGTATATAAACTCATATTAGTCACGTACAAATGGGATCAAAAGCCTGCCATATATATGTATACGGATACAGCTATATGCGTGCCTTGCATTGGTATGTATATGTACGTAGGTGTATATAGCCTTAGCAGCAGGGGCAGTAATGAAATATACTTTTCCAATATTTCAATATTGCGGAGGAACAATTTATCTCCTTGGCGACCTGTGCGCGGGCTCTCTCTCACATGCTGCTCGTACATATATAGGCATATATGCATACGCACATATATATAATCCTGGGCGAGTATTTACGTATATATATGGACATTCCCAGACCAAATGGACGGATCCATGACCCTCGTTGTTTGGTGCTTGTTATATGGCATTTTCTTTTCAAACCACACAATCGAGAATTCGATCTTTATTTTTACTCCATTAGTTTCAGTCATTAAAGGGTTCATTCGAAATGTCACTCTCATTTTGAGTTATAAAGTTAAAAACAGACACGATGTACGAGGATGAGCATTCGTATCGTTTCTAATTTCTTCTACATTTTTAAATATTTCATGGGGAAAATTAAGAAAGGACGTTAGACGGCACGTAAAATAACATAAAAATATGTTAACGACGTGAATTGTTAGTTCAAATATTTATGTTCTGATTTTTTTATTTATTTAGTTGTCTTTCCTGAATTGCAAAAAAGGTAACAAATTGGTCATCGCTGTTGTTCCCTAATGACTTACTCGAGGGGAACATTGTCTTCTTTTAATGTCTTGCTTAACACAAAAAAGGACCGTGAGTCTAGAGTGACCCATATATATTGCCAGTTTCACATCTCTTTCGACCTCGCACGTTTCCAGCACCCCATCCACGGTAACAGCACGCCGTGCGTTACAATAACGGAAAATTTGTGCCCTCGGCCTCTCGTTTCCGCTGCAGCAACGCCGAATATATAAAAGGTACGATTAATCCAATAGTGTATAACTCAAAGGGATAAAAACATGGGGCCACTGTGTGGTCTCGTGTCGCAGTTCATGAGTTATAAGTCTCACGTACACATACAAGCGTGCGCGCGTGTGCATTATACATGCGAAATAAAAGGGGAAGCATTTATTTCCATATAGGCAAATAATAAAATATATATGTCATGTTTCTATGTAGGGAATAAATAGGGGAAAAAGCGATTATTACATGTGTAAAAAAAACTTTTATTTTTGCAGGACAAAATAAATTTTCGAAATTCCTTCATTTGGCCCTACTGCAATCCGAATCCTGATATTTAATAATTATAAATATAGATTTGAAAAGTATTCTTCATGCGGGGAAATCAGGACGCGTATAGAGCTGACGTCTTTGAGATTAGGTTTTTAGAATGGATTTTTTACGGTGGCGATGGTAGTCGGGCAAAAGCTCAAAGAAAAACGGATATGAGGGCGGGAGTGTTAACACGTAGCCTGCAATATAGAATGCGAAGCAAAACAGGCAAGTGCACTCAATAAGGGATGCTGACTGCGGAATGAGCGTTGTAGAGACGAAAGAGGGAGAGAGAGACAGAAAGAGAGAGAGAGAGAGAGAGAGAGAGAGAGAGAGAAGAAAGGGGGGAAGAAATGGCAGAAAGGGTAGTGAAATCGGTAGTCTGGGATGAGAGCCAACCCCTTAAACGACTTGTCTCCACTCTTTCACCTATAACCTCTCTCTCTCTCCCTTCCTCTCTACCTACTCTTGTTCCGATGCTGCAGCTCGCACTCTCCGATCTGACGTGGTGGGATTACCCGTCCAAAGAGGAAATACGCGTTCTCTCTTCGGTACGTGGAGGATGCATTTATCAGAGTGGAAAAGCTCTTTCTCCGTCTATGCCAACGTCATCATGCGCCGAAACGTTCAAGGTGTGTTGTTTTATTTTCACCCTTTCTCTTCATATTGTTCCATGGGACAGAGCTATACAGAGATAAGATCCAAATGGAAACAGAACTAGGTCGAATGATTCTTTCGGCATTAAATGGTAAAATATAATTCTTCAACCACTCGACAGCATATCGCCTTTTATTTTACCGCTTCTAGCTCCCTCATAATGCAAGCTTCGTTCCGTGTTTTTTCCACTTCTTAAGGTAATCCTAACGCTTCACACGACTGTCATACCACTGATCATACTTGAGACTTGTACGATTCAGATTTTTAACGCATGCAAAAAATTATTTGTAATAACTAAAATTTTCCACGTGTAAACTGTTGAATAAATGGTCACATTTAACAAGAAAAATGAAAAAATAGTTATGCCAACGATTTGCGAAGTATTTCTAGGTTTGATATTTGGCAACATTGGTTCTACCTTCGTCTCTTTTTACTCAACCAGGCGACTTTAACCTCCGTGCTTTTCAGCGTCGATCTGTCAAAACAATGTCAGGTGCGGGAAATATAAAGCATTGTATACCGGCCAGGACTGGTAAAAAGCGTCGAAAATTTGTGTCGGCGAAATATGTCGGTTAAAAATGAAATATGTGTGGAAATACGAATGCGTGAGATGAGGTTAGGACCA
This sequence comes from Ophion slaviceki, assembly GCA_944452715.1. NCBI lineage: Eukaryota > Metazoa > Arthropoda > Insecta > Hymenoptera > Ichneumonidae > Ophion > Ophion slaviceki. The sequence goes on along the minus strand of OX101794.1, from coordinate 28,704,480 downwards.
CAGTCAGCGGTTGCCTTGCTGTCACGTCTCTCTATAGTAGCAAGTGGTAATAAATCCAATACCGGAAGTTGAAATTAAACTTGATATTACATCAAAATTAGGTCATTGAGCGTAATTTTTTCTAAGAGCATTGGAGACAAGCATTAACTATGTAGATCTGATTATTCTTTATGGATCTGACAGATTCCCACATTATGTGCACTTTTGTAGCGAGCGGAAATTGGGTTTTTGCATGTCGTCTCGGAATTCCTTCACAAAAATACGCAATTTTTTTTTTCTCCACAATTAGGTCGATAACCGACCCTGAAATTTTACAGAGACAATTATAAATATATTTAGGGAAGCTCAAAAAACATGAAAATCCTATGGATTGAAGCCTGGCAATAGGATTACCTTAAGGGGTAAGGCCACAATAGAATTTTCAGAAAATCGATTTTTTTTTCTCCCTAAAACGGTGCTTTATCATCACAAGAATAATTTCCTATTCGATTTATAGCAAGAATTTTTTTTACCGACTTTGAGAGTATAACGTAAGCCCACCTCTGGCACGGCCAGAGGCATATGTAAAACTTTAAACGCGTTTTTCTCGAAACAGTTTTTTTCCAATTGGCGTGACGAATAACGTCAACAATTTTCACTCGATTTACTTCAAGTTTAAAAGTTATGTTCCTTATTGCATTTCGCAGAGAAGTACGTACCACATTTCTGATTAATCGAAAACTTTTCATTTTATGAGCAGTTTTATACGAATTTTTTCACTGATAATTCATTCCTACAACTACAACAACATTCAAATGCCTACAACTTTTGAAAAAAAAAAACAATATTTTTTAAATTCCGTACGTACTTCACTAGGTATTCTAATGTAGATTGACGAGAATTTTTGTTTTTTGTTCTAGGTCAAAAATTGTGGATGGTAAATGTCACGCCGCGGGGTGCCTAAACAAAAGATAACAAACGAAAATATTAGTAATCAGCCATTTTGTCCATCGAAAAAAAATATATATTTTTTCTAACAGCTTGATATTCATACCAAATAGATGTGTAATTAATTTTATGAGCGAAACACTTTATCATACGGAAAAAAAAATTGTCAAATTCGCACATGATTTTATACCCGTTACTGTGGCCTAACCCCTTAACGGAAATGTCTTGCGAGCGTGCTAAAAGGTTGAGACATGATATTTTGAAGATGATAATATATCACGCGAGGTGTTCTGAATTAATCGCTCAAGACGTTGAGAGAGTTTCAATGATGGAAAAGTTGACTGTCTCTTACTTCGATTAACATTCGAGAAATACAAAAAAATCCACCGAGACTACCGAGATGAATTTGAAAACAAAGAAGAAAGTGGCTCTGTCGTAGACACGTGTGCGATGCCAAAGAGAAAGGGTGCGGTACACAGATGACCTCGTTTCCCGAGAGCGATCATTGAGGTGTTTGGGACTCGAGAATCTCCGCTGCGAGCGCTCTTTCTCTCTCTCTCTCTCTCGCTCTCTCTCGCTGCAATGTGCGGCTTTTCCGAGATTCATCCACTCTGGCGGCCGCAGCTCAGCTTCCGCTTTTCCTCCTTCCTATCCCACTTCTCCGAACCCCTTCGCGGCCGTATTTCGCCCCAGTCCCGACTCCATTTTCCATTACATTTCCAACATCGACGGAAACTGGTATTGTCTTTAGGTATATATACGAGCGACGTGTGTACGCCTGCGTGCCCCTCTTGCCTCGTCCCGTTTGCAGCATCCCGCATAGTGCAGCCCGCTAACGACGAGCTTTAATCTGCTCCTACCACATCCGGTCTGCTCGAGAAGTCGCACTTCTCTCCCTCTCTCGACGAGGACGACGTCCGAGAATCGAATCGAGCGGAGCCATGCGGATTTTTCGAATCGTTCGAAACTGCAGCCAGAAATTGCAATGTACCTCGGAACATTTATTTAAAAAACAATAGCGCACTGAATCGCAAGCCTTATTATTGTATCCGGTAATTACATTTAGGTGCATCCGTAAGAGACGATAAATGGGCAGCAGTTTCAACAGCTTCGAACTTCCATAACTGGCAAATTTCCAGCCGGAGACAATTATTTTTCCTCCTATTTATCTTGAATTCGACCGCAATTATGTGCGATGAACATATAGGCCTTGGAAGAAGGTGACCCGTATTTGACATTGGCACCTCGATGGAAAAATTGACGATACGACGTCGAAACTCCAAAACTCGTATGAATTTTTGTTTTCCGTCGATTCTACTGCCTACGAAATAATTGACGATTGCGTTTGAAACAGACCGCCCTGCAGAAACGCGTTGATCGGTATTTAATTAATCGGCTCAATAAGGTAGTGAGTTCCCCGCACATGTATTTTGCTAGCGTATAAAAAGGTGCACAGAAAAATAATTCGCGTTTGGGTTAACCGTAATACCTCAAATGTATTCCATGTCACATTGGCGGTATTACGGTCGGTGGCGTGGAATTCCCCATATGTAGGGAAATCGCATAGACGGGAGAAAACTCGAAAAGGAGAGAGGGAGCTGGTCTCGAAAACGTACGAGTATAGGAGGGCTTCGAGGTTCACCATTGCGTATGTAAGTTACGTTGCGAGACAGCCGTCGCCCCCCTCCTCCCTCTGTCTCGTTCTCTCTCTCTCTCTCTCTCTCTCTCTCTCTCTCTCTCTCTCTCTCTCTCTCTCTCTCTCTCTCTCTCTCTCTCTCTCTTTTCCACTTTCGTGAATCTCTCTCAGGAATTTCATGAATCGCCCACACAGTTCTCTCCACATTCGTATTGAATTGAGATAGAGGATAGCTCGTAGTTTCTGCGTGGATATATACCATTGCTCTTCCCTGAAAATTCCATTTCCCATTGGTGTAAATCCCAAACCCATAGCCCTGCACCCCGCAACGCCAAATCGGTTCACGACGAACGAAACCTTCTTGCCGCTCGTTATATTTACGAGGCTCCAAGTAATTCGCTCGAGACTTTTCGACTCGTCACCGCCAAAAACTATTAATTCCTAGCTCGACCTCTACTTACCGATCTGCAACCTGCTCAAAGCACTCGACGCGTCTGACCTGCCTGGGTGGCTCAACTTCCCTAACTTGAACAACATCCCTCGCCCATCTAAATTACCTAACCTACGGTAGGTTAGGTCAACATAACCTGCCATCGGTTGACCCCAGGCCACCTGACCTTACTTACCTTAATCCACCCCAACCAACCCAAACGATTAGGTTCATTTGAGTTTGCTCGTGTGTGACCAGGCACCCAAACAAATTCTCAATCGATCGTCAAGTTATGGAAAACTTGCCACTCCGTTGCACATTGCACGTTATGTTCGTATTATTCAATATTTTTCCTTAAAGGATCGTCTCAGTGTGACCCTCCGAAAAATCACTGATTTTCGCGATTTTTTTTAAATGTTCAAATAAACTAATCGGTCCAGTTTTTTTTTAAATAATTAAATACATTCATGACGAATACAAAATGATTTTTTTTGTGTTTATTTATTGGATGTACAATAGTTAAATAAATTGTTGAAATGACACGTAATAAAAAAAGGTCCTGTACAGTTTCCACGATTGCGGCCGCAATTTTGATCTGAAACAAAAATTTCAAAAAGATTATTAATCTGTAGGAAAGTCATTATCGCGCTATGGAAGGGTTTTTTTAATTTGACGAAATGGCGGCGGTTTGAACAAAAAGTATCGAATTTGGCCCTCTTTCTCGACAGTTTTTCGTTAAAAAAAAAGAGGAAGATTTCCAAAAAAAAAAGCTTCCATAGCGCTATAAAGAATGACGTTAAAAATGTTCTCTTCAAAGGGGAACTAGATATCTTCAAAACTCTTCCTTTGAGAGAGGAAACCGTTTTGAAAAACACTATTCTGAGAAAAACGCGTTTAAAGATTGAAGTTGGAAAATTTTTAGATAAATCGTTTACTTACGATCAATCGGCGATGCCAGGTCCATACAATTACAGTGTATACTATCCGATAATGCAACAAAAAAAATCGACTTTTCGAAAATTTCACACTGAGACGATCCCTTAATCGGAATAATGGTATTCGTTACTCGTAGAATATTTAGAGTTGAGACTGTAACAGGTGAAACCTATTTTGCCAAGTTTACGAGAGCAACGTTCACCCGTCGTTCGTCGCTTATATTCTTTTTTACGAAATCGTTATACAGATGCATCTGCGAGGGACCTATTTCCGCCGAGATCGCGAAACTCATTCGGCGGCCTCAACGGGCCGAATGTCATCTCGTATCTTTATCGATCATCTCATTTTAGGGCTGACCTGCATCTACTCCTCTCTCCCTCGCTCTCTTTTCCGAACACTCTTCTTCTATAACTCGTTTAGAAAAATATACCTGTAAACGACAAGCGACTTCGCTCGGGGGCGGGGGGACCTGGGCTCGTTGAAATTCTCCTCTGGGAAAAATAGAGTGAAAGATATACGGTGACATTTGCCGAGGAAGGGCTCAAGATACGATGGAAATTCGTTTTTTAAGTAATGCTCTCTCCCTCTCTCTCTCTCTCTCTCTCTCTCTCTCTCTCTCTCTCTTCGTCCCACTCCAGTCCATCGACGTGCAGTCCCGAGGTATTAGATGCACCGAGAGCCCATTGCTTCGGCTGCCTCCGCTATACCGCCCTTTCCTAACTCCAAAACGGCCCCCGTTCTATACTCTCGCGGACACTCGATACGCCCTTTCACTCCGCGAGTCATGTATTTCGCGTAAGAGAAACAGCAGCGGCGGAAACGGAGTAGCGTCACCGGTCCTGTGTGCCCCGACAGAATGGGGTCACGCCGATACGTTTTCTCGCTTCTCTTCTTCGGTGGCATAGTAGTACACGGCATGGAAACGATATCGTGCCGAGAATCGTCAACGAACTTCGAGAAAGGGGATGCGAAAAAAAAAAGGCGAATACGGCAAAGATACCCGAAAGCGGGGAAAAAACTACGATAAATAACTCGCGAATAAAGAAGGAAGGACGAGTACATTTGGAACTTGCCACTGTAATTTTTGTTTTGAATTTTCGTTCCAACTTTTGCGAGTTTTTTTCTCGAGTGCCTTGAGAAATGATAAATCAAATCGATAAATCAATCTCGTTCACCGACGATCATTAACTGAGGCAAAAATTGAACGAAAGATATCAACAAAATGAAATTCCCTCAATTTTCGTACGTACGGGCGTGTCTCGTTGATGGTGAATCCAGAGGGAGAAAGGAAGTCGAACCGCACGCAGAGATATCCAATGCGAATAATGGCGATGGAGCGGCGCACTCGCGCACGGTTCCCGTTTGCGGTCGACAATACGAGTCAATGGATTTTTGCGGTATATTCAGATATATAGGTACACCCGGCATGTTGGTTCAGGTAAAGATGAGAATTCCTATAGAAAGCGCGAGATTCAGAAAAATCCGCGACAAGAGAAACAAGGGGTGGTTTGGGAAACAAAATAGACCGCGGGCGGTCGAGGGTTCGCGGTGAGTCGCCGCATCGGAAAATCGCGGTGCGGTGAAAAAAAAAACAAAACAAAAAAAGAACGGGAATGAAACGACAATCGTTCCTGACACGCGTAGCGCAGAAAAATTCCGCACCCCTGGACAAACGAACCCGCGTAGCACGCGTTCGACATCATCCTTACACTCTTACGACTTAGAAATTTTTCAAAAATAATCCACACAGTTAAAAAAAAACTTTAAGTACAGTTTAGGGCGATTTTTTTTTAGTTACATTTAATTGACCGAAACATCGAAAATACCAAAAAAATGACATAAAAATAGGAAGGCAAAAGACACAATCACAATACCCCTGTGAAGATTTGAGAGGTCAACCGCAGCCGAAACAAATCCAGAAATTCTTTTGTACGAATATCCGAGTGTCCACGCTAGCATGCACGCTTCAGGTAAAAGTGGATGACGGGATAGGCGCACCCCAGATCAGCCAGCTCTTTGCTATACGCAAAAACCCTTCTGGTCCGATCTTCACCCTGCATATCCCTCCCTCTCCCTCTCTTCTTGTCTCTTTTGCTGTTACCACTGACCGTGGTATTATTTTGTAATCTGACAAAACATTTTTCCGTTCTCGAAAAATTCCCTCTGCCTTTGAGTCGCTTATCAAACAAACATACACGTACACACACACACACACACACACAGATACACACTCACACATGAATATCTATATGGAAAAAGTGGCGAGGTAGTTTGGTCACAGCGAGTGAGAGCAGAGAGGGCGCATATCCCTATTCGCTGGCGAATTGGCTCTGTGGAATAGCGCTGTTGGTAGCTCTCGCGTGGAGGCTGCCGCTAGCGACTTCGACCTAAGCCTTGATAAGCCTACTATGACTGCGGGCGTTCAGCGGGTATTCTCTCTCGCATGTTGCGCCTTGCCGAGTCCTCTGAGCTAGAGAAGGAGACCGTGCTTTCCATCTTGCTCTCTCTCTCTCTCTCTCTCTCTCTCTCTCTCTCTCCCATTCTCTTTCTCTCATCTGCCTTTCTCCGTGGCTCTGCTTTGCTCTCGCTTTAGCTCTATCAGCATTTGGATAAGCCCCATCCGGTATTATGTTCTTCCTACATTGCCAACATTGTGGTTTTCACTGGTTGGCAAAAAAAACGAAGAAAAAAATACAATCGTTCCAGCTCTGTGGCCGATGGAAAGGGGCACCCGGTTGGCGAAAGTTGCCGAGCGACAGAGAGAGAGAGAGAGAGAGAGAGAGAGAGTCGCGGAAACACACGTATTCGAGTCGCGGCTCTTTCGGGGAGAAGGGCGCAGCGGACGAAACTCGCGGAAAGTCACGATGAGGTATACTAGTCGCCTAAGCGAACTCTCTTCCGAATATCCCTGAGACCGGAGAGTTATTCGAGCAGAGAGAGAAGGAGGGGGGACGTAGAGAGCTGTACACTCTCCCGGAGGAACTGCATCGAGGCTGCAGCTCGCTGTATATATATACATGTATAAGCAGCAGATAAACCTCGGACAGGGGGCAATGGAAAAATAGGAAGAGAAAGGAAGAGAGAGAAGGAACGAAAAGACCGCTACGGCTGATCCGATACTCACTCGTTCCACTACTTTTCCAAACTTTTTCATTCATCCGGTTTTATTTTCGTCTCTTGTTCCATCCTGAAAGCGCAAAATCTCCACTATGCCTCTCGGAAAAGAGACTTTCAACAAGTTCGACATCGAACTAATTGTTCGGAGAACCGCGGAGACGTACAGTTAGTACGCAAAGAGTGAGAGAGCGGGAGGGGGGAGGATGAAGACGAAGGAACGAGAGTTGAAGAACAGGCTTGTGAAACAGATCAGACGGAAAATGTTGGCTCATCGCGCATCATTAAATTAACGAGGCTATTTGGATAAGCGACGTCTCATGCACGGTGTCTACGCAAAAACGAATCGACGACGGAAAGTCACACGATCGTGTGGCAAATATCCATTTGTGTGGGTGTCCTTAAATAAAAGTAACGATGATATTCCGTGAAAGAAGAACTTTTTTCGATTACTCGACACAAAAGACTTGGCTCAAATTTAATGAGCAATTATTTTAATTCGTTTCGTAAAGAAAATATTCTGCATGATGTATTCTTCATCGATCAATAGCCGTCATTACCCACAAGTCCCAACCTATTGGATTCGGAAGAAAAAGTGTTTAACGGGCTATACCAGTGTGAACGCCGAAAATTTGGGTGATTTTCGGGAATTTTTGGGAATAAAAGTACTCAATTAAATGTTTCGGAAAATTAAGAATATAGTTGGCTATATTTGACCTATATTACATTATTTTTTCATAGAAAAATATTGAGATCCAAGCGACTTATGCGCTGCCTTCGGAGGCGCCAAAAAAAAAGTTCCTCCACTGCTGACACGATTCCGGCCGATTGAGTAGCTGAAACCGAAAAAGGAAATAATGTCGTTAAACTGGAAGGTATTTCCTGTACAATGACGTAGGATTTTCGAACAATATCAAAATATGACAAAATGGCGTAGTTCTGAAAAAAGTCTGTTTTCTTGCCGATAAAATGTTCGGTTTTTTCAATGCCAAATCGTCAATTTTCATCCAATCGAAAATATCCTACGACATTGTAGAGTAAATATATTCAAGAGTACTCAGTTCAAATTTCAAGTCAATCGGATAATTGCTCTTTGAGTTACAATCTCAGCAAATTTGAAAAATCTCATTTCGAGAAAAACGCCTTTAAAGATTTAAAAATCGATGTTTGCAACATAAAATGATATTGATATAAATGATATGATAATGATATTCTTCAAAGTATAAGCTGTCGAAAAAGGCAACAAAAAATTCGATTTTTTCAAAGTGTCACACTGGTACGGCCCCTTAAGCCCCGAGCGCATGTGCAACGCTTGATTTTTGCACGGCGATTTCTGAACATTCCTGTCACTTTTTCACGCAAAGTTTGATCCTCTCGCAATCCTCCCCTGTCTCGTGTGGTTCGATATCTCCGGATCGCGCGCGGAACGAAAAACATCGCGCACGAACACGCCGACATCGCGGAGAGACACAGCTCTGGACAAGATTAATGGTAGCGAGGAATATGGGACGTACGAATTTACACTCGATAAAATTCGCCCCACGACCATTTGTACGTGTATATACCCGGGAAATGTAACGTGTGCAATGAGTCGACGCCGTGCCCTCTATATACGCGTTTCCCATATACGGGCTTTTTCGTTTTTCGTCTTTAGATCATTTTTATCAATACTTATCGTTAATTGTTGGTAATGGAAAATCGACAACTTTTGTGCTTTTCCCACGAAACCCCGCAACTTGTACTCGATTTTTCAGTGGAAATTGGGACATCTCGCGCAACTACGAACATAGGGATTCGTACGGATACAGTGCCCCGATACGCAAGAGACTTTTGATCCAGTGACAGCAAAGGCGGAAGGGGCACTAAAAAAGTGAAAGATACAGATATATAGGTTTATCGGGGAAAACGTTTTGGTTGCGGGTTACCCGTCACTCGTTCCGCATTTATGCATCCGCGAAGAAACTATGGAGAGCGCGCTGGAAAGCTTCGCATCCTCGAGTCTCGCTGTTCGATGTGTCCCCGTAGGAAATGGCAAACTCGAAAGCACTTTCCTATTCCGCCGTACGGGTACGCGTATTCCCGGTCACGATTCGAGATACGTCGTACACCACTCAACACTCGAAGCCACAAGCGCGCTTGCGGAAAGTTCATCCAATACGCGTGTACTCGTCGCGTCCATTCTTCTCGAGCGCGAGATACCGAGCGCTGCTCCTCCACTCTCGATAACGCGTTTTCCAGTGATTTAGCTGTAAAAGCGCTTCGCGACGCTGGTAAAGTAGAGCCGAGAGAAGAAACGAGGCAAAAACGTGGGCTCGCGTAAGTCGCAGCCCACAAATCGTGAATATACGAGACAGCGATGATGGTGCGAAAGCAGCGACGCGTATAGATGCTCCTTGCAGCATCGAAGAAGATCAATTAATTGGATAATGGCGGGACGCCAGAGCGTTAATCGACATCTCATGCGAACGCATCATCCGCGATCAGCAAACGCTCATAATCGTGCTGATGCATAATTTATCGATGCGATTCACGAAGCTCGATCACAAATTCTGCATTTGTGCAAACGATGTTTGCTTCCGCACAATTTCACAATCGCTCGAACTGTGGAAACGTTATAACGGTCCGCAAGTGGAAATATTTTTCGTACCATTTCGGGAGTCCGATAGCACCTTGATTTTACATTTTGCCGTAGCGGACGTCATTCGGGATGAGGTCAATGTCCAGATACGAAGCGGAAAAACTCGAAGGATGTTAATGTTCCTTGGGCGCTTGTGTAAACGAACTTGGCCAGATCACCTTGTAGGTACGATCGTATGTAGACACAAGGGAGCGGAGCTAAATATTCCGGAAGAGCAGAAGTAATATTGGATGAGGGGAGAGTGTGTGTATATGGGAGAGAGAGAAGAGGGTGGTCCTCGGACGTACAAAGCAGGTAGAAGCGTTGATACGGGGGTACGCCACACCTTCAACGCCGAGCGGAGGAAACGAGAATATTCCGCTAGTCGGTGCTATACAGCGCCACGAATGTTACTCGATTTGGCTCCACACGCTACTCCCGCTCTTCTAATGCTATGAGTTACCGAGGAGCGGGTTAACTCGGTTACACGTGTGCTTTAAGTTAATGGAGGGATCAACGGCGCGATCGAGTTATGGGTAGTTGGCCTCGCTCCACGGATACAGCCAATCTATATCTGCTCGAAGAAGGGAAAGCCTGGATTAGGGAGCGTTGCGTCAAATCGTACTTTGTAAAATGCAACTCGCTCGACCGAGTCTTGCAACGTAATGGATTCGAGAGAAAAAAAAATTGAAGGCGAGGGAGAGACTTCCAAACTGGATGGACATGCCACTTTATCGAATTGCTTTTCCAACAAAAGGCACACTATTTAAATCGGTACTTTGAAGGTACGGCCTTGAACGTTACGAGAATCAGGACAAGTCCGTGCCAAGTCCTGAGAAAAAGTATTGCGAGCAAACTCCTTCGACAACGGCCTATCGTCACCTTCGATTCGGAGCGAGACCAGTCCCCGTCTTGTTTCCAAGACGCGAACATCACCGATCTTACCGGTTACGAGGCTGGCCGCGCCCGGAAACGACGGATAATCGCGATATGTACCGTTTCGCTACTCGCTGCAAGTCCGCCGTCCAACTTTCCCTCAACACGGACCATCTTCGAGATCCGAACGGCCAAGTATACCGAGGACCGTATGATGTTGCGGCAGGACTATCCGGACGACCGTGCCCTCGAGGCTAAACTCGGCCAACGGAGAAAACGTAGGAGGAATTGTCCGAGACGACGAGGGCGAATCTTGATACCGCGTATATTAGATTGACCGCCGGGCTACGCCGAGAGTCTTCGGAATCGAGTATAGCTGCGGGAAAGTACATCGAGATGCACCTCGTTTCTTGGCGTTCGTTGCCGGAACCTTGCTCCTCCTTTTGCAACAATTAGTACAAGTTACGTGGCTCTGACCACTCGAGAGTGACGAGACAAGAAGAACCCGTTCGGTTGCCTCTCGTCCTGCCGCTTCACGGATTCGAGACTTCGAAGCATTCAACGCTAGTTAAATGTGACACGAGAATGGGACTGGAGAATCAAAGGGCACCATTCTTCCGTAAATTCACTGCAAACCCAAGTCTGCTGATTTCACCGGCTGCATCTACTTGAAAGCCCGAAAAAATGGTAAAATTCCGACTTTTTTCTCTAGGAAACGATTGGTGAAAAAGAAACGCATTTTTTAAACACAAAGGTTTTTAACAATTGAGAGCCTTTGAAGAAAAATGACCAAAAAATACAGAAAAAACAACAACAACATGGCCGCCGGCAGATGTTGAAATTTTGTTCGCGACGTTTCGCGGTAACGCTGTCTAGCTCAAACGGCCCATCTGAAATCTAAAAACCAAACGGGTTATTCAAGTTAACAATAAACACGAGTCATTGACGATCGTCGATTTTTTTTTGTTAACAACGTTGCGGTGAGTCGAAACTCGAGCTCAGAAAATCTATGAAAAAAGTCATTTTTGCGTAACTATTAAAAAATTAAGATCGATTTTGAAAAAGCGAGTTCGTCAACGACCTTTAAATGTTTCTCATCGTATCTGCTAGAAATTTGGAAACAATCCATCAAGCGGTTCTCGAGATACCATGTCCACAGACTTTGAAAACAGTGTTGCGAAAAAAACGCGTTTAAAGTTTGAAGCATGGTGCTGCTACCACTCGCCCGGCCGACTGTTGAAAACTGTAGTTCATTCAATTTTAAGAATATTTCAATGAAATTTTCAGAGAATTTAGCTAAAAGGTGAAACTATAAAATACAAATATGTTTGGAAATTGCATTTTTGGCCCACCTAGGTAGATGTAGCCCGTTAACTTTACCGTGACACACATTTAATGCATTGGTCAAGACACATTTGATATCGGAACGTGTGAATGTCTGCAATTTCTCGTTTTGCATGTTTTGAACAAGACATGCAGGTATAAAATGTTGAAATTTAATGACTTATATACCCGGCAATTTCAAAAAATTGCATTTTTTAATTTCTTTTTTATTCCATTAGCCTGAACGGTTAGGAAAAGTTTCAAGCTTTACAGAATTGAAAAATTCCAAAAATAAGGTAGGATTGCATTTATAATAGATACCGCGCGGTGCGCCCGACCGCCAACTTCAAAGTCGTTTTTTCACGATTCACTTTTTTGAACCTTGTGAAAGTTCTAACTCTTGAACGACGGTTCAGATCGCTTTGAAATTTTTACAACATATTCTTAGTATCATCACACAGCGTGTGATCCATAGAAACAAAAATTTCAATGACAAAAAAAAATATATAAAATAAAATACCGACAGTGTCACATCCGGAAGGGATGAGAGCATAATATTTTCCTTTCCCTCTTTGTTACCTACGCCTAGCGCAATAGCACGGGATGAGGGTAAAAAGGGGTAGTGCGCGGCAAAGGATTTAAGGAATTGACACGGGTTTTCGAAATATAGGTATAACTCGACAGACTTGGTGTACGATTGACACTATGTTATTCATTATAAGATTACTAGACGGTTTGAAGCGATCAGGCCTACGATGAATGATACAAAAAGAAAAGGTAAAGTTAGCTTACATTGGTTGTGTTTGACGCTCGGTCGCTCGCTCGCTTGCTCGCGTAGATGTTTGTTGACGCCCGCGTTACAAGGGCCTCCGCTCTTGGCCTGGTGCGCTCGCTGGTACAATCGCTGGTAAGGCGCTCGCAGGATTTTACGCTGGTCGTGTGTATAATCGACGTGTTTACTACGACGGGCACTACGCGTGGATATAAATATGAACGGCGCGCGAGGTCGGTGACTGACAAGGAACATCCCTCAGGTGTCCGCTTCCGATTTTGTTGAAACTCATATATGTGATAGAGCATCGAAAACTTTGAGACACGTATTTTTTTTATCGGCGGAAAAACGGATTTAAGGGGGGAAACCGCCCCTCAAAGAAAGGCGTGTCAAGGGGTGATTATGCAGTTTCACCCAGAAGCAATCCACCTATCTGAATGAAACAAAAACAAAAATTCTTCTAATGAAAAGCGATGAAAAATCCACTATAAAAATGTTAAGAAAAAATTAAATTAGGGGGTAAACCACCCCTCAATTTGCCTTTTTTTCACCCCACACTTAAGAGGGTTGTATGCAAATTAATAAAACAGGTATCATTTTGAAGGGCAATTAAAATTAAAGTTGACGAGTTTTTGCGTTTTGGCGGCATAGCAAATTTAAGGGGGTAAACCACCCCTAACATAAATTTATTTATCATGGTCGTTTTTCTGTGTTTAAAGTATATCCGCTGATTTTAAATATTTCTATAAGCTACAATTCAATGTTTTATCATATTTCAAAATTATTACATTCGTCTTAAGGGGTAACTACCCCGCTGACGAGAAACATCATTGAAGTATCCGCTTTCGATTTCGTTGAAACTCATATATGTGGTAAAGCATTGCAAACTATTAAACATGTTTTTTTTTGTATCGGCAGAAAAATGGTGTTAGGGGATGAAACCACCCCTCAAAGTTTCTCTCACATGCAGTCCACCGATCTGAATGAAACAAAATCGAAAATTGCTCTAACATTAAGCAATGAAAAATCCACTACAAGAGTGTCGATTAGAAATACAATTAAGGGGTAAACCACCCCTCCATTTGCCGTTCTTCACCCCACGCTTAAGAGGGTTGTATGAAAATTAATAAAAAAAGGTATCATTTTGAAAGGGAATCAAAATTCAAGTTGACGCGTTTTTGCGTTTTAGCGGGACAGCAAATTTAAGGGGGTAAACCACCCCTAACATAAATTTGTTCATCACCGTCGTGTTTTCTGTGTTTAACATGTATCCGCGGATTCAAAATATTCTCCCGCGTTTTTAAATTATTACGTTTTTAAATTTTTACATTTTAAGGGTAAACTACCCCCTCTAATTGCCTTTCGTTTGAAGTTTCGCGAAAGGTCTCACGAATTTCGTTAAAACTGTTTTCATTTCATCGGTAATATCAATTTTATGTTTATGTGTGCAGGCATATTCGTTTTGAGCTTTAGGAGCGGTACTTTGGGAGTGGGGACGTGGGGCTACCCCTTACTCATAAAACTCATATTTTCGTGTCGAAACGCTTCCGATTTTAATATGCACGTCCATTAAGCATCTCCATAGGAATAAACATACACTTCTACTATTTCATTAATTATAATAATTTCCAGAACAAGTTAGAAGGCTCACTTCGTATATTGCGGAACGATGATGCGCCTGAATCAAGCGATAATTTAGCCAGCGACGTAGTTTTGTGGAGGAATGTATATTTTTATTATTTTACCGTTTATTTAATTAAACATATAAATGAAACTGAGGGTTGTACAGTAGGTTAACGACCACGTTTTTAATATATTTTGACATATTTCATTTGGGAATCATATCAGCTGATTTAATTAATAGTACTTGTGAAAAGTATCGCAGTCATATGCCGTCAAATCATTTTCTTGTGATATATACTTTTTTTTCTAGTCTATCAACTATCAACCATCAACAATCATGGCTCATAATTCCTGCAATAATGATAATCGTCAAAAAAATGCTTTAAACACAACGACTTTTTGCACCATGCACATCTGATAATGGCCAAATTATTGCAACCGGGTTTTTCACAATGTGTGTTAGATTCACCAAAACCAAAGGTAACAGGATTTTCAAAATCTTCTGATTTTTGCAATGAATGGAAATGAACAAATTTATGTTAGGGGTGGTTTACCCCCTTAAATTTGCTGTCCCGCTGAAACGCAACAACGCGTCAACTTGAATTCTGATTCCCCTTCAAAATGATACCTGTTTTATTAATTTTCATACAACCCTCTTAAGCGTGGGGTGAAAAACGGCAAATTGAGGGGTGGTTTACCCCCTAATTTAATTTTTTCTTAACATTTTCATAGTGGATTTTTCATCGCTTTTCATTAGAAGGATTTTCGTTTTTGTTTCATTCAGATCGATGGATTGCTTCTGGGTGAAACTGCAAAATCACCCCTCGACACGCCTTTCTTTGAGGTGCGGTTTCCCCCCTTAAATCCGTTTTTCCGACGATAAAAAAAATACGTGTCTCAAAGTTTTCGATGCTCTATCACATATATGAGTTTCAACAAAATCGGAGGCGGACACCTGAGGGATGTTCCTTGTGAGACTGATATTCACGAAAAAATGAAGACTGTTCGTATGAAGGTTAATTGAAGATATTCGTTTGGCTTCTGAATTGAGACTTGATAGAAGAACTTGAGTCGATGGTAGTTGACGGAGGCTGCTTCCACCTTTTACACACTAACCCTTCTTGGTTCGCATGCGAATTTTCCGAGTGAGTGGGAGACAATCTTTGGTTTCTCTTCTAAGTAATGGCGCTGATGGAAGGGGCAATTTCGCTTTGTTAACGGAACGCGCATGAGGTGTGTAGCCGAAATTCGCGCTAAGTCGTTCGCGATAGCGCGGCGACCGTTTGATTCGGACGGCCCGGATGTTTTCATACTCCGCTCTGGTTACCGGATCGAATCATGCAGACTTCTCTTCGTCCCCATGCGGATGGCTAGCGTAAAATTTTTGGAGTGACTTCCTCTTTGATTTTTTCAGCTGCGGCTATATTCGTCGAATATTTGCCTGAGATCGTGTTCTTGTTGAAAGCCAATGTGATAGGAAAAGTCAATGAGTGTGGCGGTGCTGCTATCGTGTATATATCGCTGTGATTAGAATATGCTCGCGGAACGTGCGCAAGTTCCGTTTAATGCTGTTACGCGTCTTATTCTTAGATTTATACATATAACACGCTTATGACGGCAAATGAGGATATTGGGAATAACCGAGATAAGAAACCTAGATGAGAGAAGGGACATTCGCTAGGATGTAACAACAGAAAGTTGAGTTAAAAAAATTTAAGTTTCGAATTTTTATTATAATAATTTCGTTTAAATAATATTGTTCGTTCACACTGAAGATACATTCATTATGCAATTATAAATATGTTCATTTTTTTCAGACACCCACATCGATGCCGAGAACTTTCCCCATCAACGCGCGCGCAAAAAAAATACATTGCTTTATTATGTTATATGTCCGCCATTTGGCAATATTTCTTATTTCTTTTACATATACTTAACAATGTTAAGTACGATGTTTTTACGATGTTTCTTACATATACTTAACGATGTTAAATACGTCTTTCTCAATATGCTTATGATACGGAGCGACAATAAGTGACACAATTTATCAAGCCTCACCTAACCTAAAAATCCACGGTCGGCAAATTACGCGAATTTGCTTTCACAAATCCACTTGCACACACCGTTGCACGAAAATTAAACTAGTTTTCGACTTTTTGAAAATCCTCAAGATGTTTTCCGATGTAAAATGAAACCA
This sequence comes from Ophion slaviceki, assembly GCA_944452715.1. Taxonomy (NCBI): domain Eukaryota; kingdom Metazoa; phylum Arthropoda; class Insecta; order Hymenoptera; family Ichneumonidae; genus Ophion; species Ophion slaviceki. Next base: position 28,688,029 of record OX101794.1, on the reverse strand, counting down.
AATTGTACACTTGTGTACACTCGCGTAAGCCGTATGCATAGCCTATTCGGTCGTGTTCGAAGGGTGACGTCACGAGCGCCAGCGCCGATAGCGTGGCGTTTCGGTGCCAACATCTACAGTTTTAATTATTGTCATATAAAACAATTAATAATTATCTTCGGAATTATTTCAATGAAAAAACCCTTTGGCATTCTGTATTTTTTATCGCAAAAAATCAATTCTATCTAAAAAAAATCGAACATTTTTTTTTAACAACTCAATTGTCTGCAACACACATTTGCTCGTATTATTTCCTACAATTACACATCTTACGTGTAGGAAATAGCGCATATGGATTTGCAGTGTTGTCACCGTCAACTGCCGTCCCGTTCCATCCCCCTTTGTTGCCGATATCCGGCCATTATTTCGCAACGACTGCAAAGTGTTCCCTCGTGGGATCGGTTACAAGACGGTATCCGGCAAATATATATATATGCAAACAAGAAATAACACGGAAGACGCCGTAGGGCTTCGTTCGTCCGGGCTATAGGCCGATCAACGAAGCGGCGCGACGTGTCTCTGGCAGAAGCTCAACACAGCGGCCCGCGTTATCGCGATAATTTTCCTGCGGTGATGTGCTTTTGCCCCTGGAGCTGCCAGTGCCAGGAACACCCGAGCCCGGCCGCGCTTCGTCACTGCTATTCAAGTAGCTTAAGCCTCCGTAGCTTTGTTGTTCCCGCCTGCTGTGTTGTTTCCCTTTAGCCGTCCTTCCCCGTTTCTTCATCCTCTCTCGGCGCGCACGCTTCGGCAGTCTCTTGTATGAAAACTCAGGTGTTTATTCCTTCCTCGTTGGGTTATTAATATTGCGTCATAATTCGGTATAGGGGAGACCGGGGCAAAATGGTATAGCGGGGCAAAACGGTACCGGGGCAAAACGGCACTGGGGCATAATGGGATCGGGGCATAATGGGATAGCAAAAAATGAAGTTTCTTGGTGCTTGATTTGGGGCAAAATGGGATAGGGGCAAAATGGGACACACAAAAATGAAGTGTCGCAGCCCGCTGAATTTGGGGCAAAATGGGATGACAGGAAAATTCATGCTTCGGCTCTATGAAAGAGCTGTTGAAACATAATCTAATCTAAATGGTGCTTGTGGTTCGTTTCAGTCCACATATACGCAGATGATACGGACTGACCGATATATTTGTCGACACATATCCGTCGATTTCATGGAGAGCGGCGGTCCTAGTTTCATAAAACAATTTACGTAAAAATTGACAAGAGTTAGATTTTCATCAATGGCTTGAAAATCAGTATCAGTAACGTGCAGTTGGCAGAAAATAAATTTAAAAAAAAAACAAAGAAAGATAAAAACAAAAAAAAACCATAAATTGCACGCGTCAGATTATAAAAATTACTTGATTATTTAAATAATTAATAACGACAAAGAAATTGTACCAATCGAATAAGAAGGCTCAAATAACAATTTACGTCAAGTTTGGTACAGTTCTGACCGCAGAATCAAAAGTAATTGTTTAACAAACTTTAATAACAAATGGGCCCACTATTCATGTGCCCATGCTGACGATAACTTAATCGAGTCCGTTTGCGACAATTGTGCCGATAAAAATTAGCTTAGTTAAACAAGCAATAAAAATTAAACATTGCCACCATTAAATTATAGTATCGTAAGTAGAGTGTGACCCAAATATCGTGTAACATTCAATAAAACCTGTTTTCACTCATTTATTACCCGTCGTTTTTTACCCCTGCATTTCTTTCGTTTCTGCATCGAATTATTCCACTGTCCCATTTTGCCCCGATCCCGTTTTGCCCCAACCGCCTCTTTCTGAGGAGCCTGATTTTCTCCGGCCCATTTTGCCCCAGTCAGGTTTTGCCCCAATGACGTATTTTCCAGCAGTGTTGATTTTCACTATTCCATTTTGCCCCAAACCCGTTTTGCCCCGGTCCCATTTTGCCCCGGTCCCATTATGCCCCGCTATACCATTTTGCCCCGGTCTCCCCTACGTGCTCAACCACCCGACGGATCAATGTGTCTGCCGCAAGTAGGTACGCGAGAATCTTTCGGTCGGAGGACTTTAATTTATTTTTATCGAGGGGGCAAAAGACTCCGTGTATCGTCCTTCAATGAGCCAAGAATAACGGTCCTCTCTCAACCGTATAAATTCATCTTCAGCCGTGCACGAATTATACGTATGCGGGTATGCTCCTGCGTGGACCGAATTTGACTCCTAAGCGACGAGTATATCCACATCTGAATGACAAGTGCTACATTACGATACAATGACAATATCCTCGATTTCATCGTTCGCCGACCACATCTCGAAAGATAGATCGAGAGAGGGAGACGAAGGACGAGCGAGGTCGTATGCGTAGCACTGCGGTAAAATGATGAGTAAATTGACTTTTCATTGAAGCTCTCATCCCCACTGCACCTTTTCTCCTTCCGCCCGTACCATCGTTTTCCATCAGCCTCCGGCGACTTGGACGAACCAGCGTAAGCACGCGACAGTGGTCTTCGCGTCTCAGAGAAATAAAAATAAATTTAAAAAACGTACCCCCGACGCGAGGCAATATGCCCGTCAAACATTCGCACAGCCATTTTGGGTGAAGCGGAAATGGCGAAGGACACACCGCGGATTCACTGATGCAGTTCACCCTTCGAGCACGATTAAACGCGAAAGAAAGGAAGAGCGAGTGAGCGACGAAAGTACCGTTTGCCGCCTCGAGCTTTCCTTATTTAAACTTGCCTGCCTTGAGCGCGAATTTCATCCTCTTCGTGAATCAATACGACATCCCTCTATCCGTTTCATCGACGGATTTCTCCCGGGACCGAAATGGAAAGAATTCATTTGAGTCGCCACACCAAGGGAGAGCGAGAGGGAGGATACTGGGTTTACTTTGGCTCGAGGCGTCGAGCCGAAGAAACCACCCCCTCGAGGTGATTGACTTTAATTTGCAAATATCGTCGACTAAACGGCGAAACACTCCCCGACGACTATCACAAACCGCGATAGATTAATTCGTTCCTCGTAACGTATAGCCGCCTGCACTCGTCTCTGTTAATCAATTTGAAATACCGTCGGTCAATGTGTATGGGCCGTTCCTTGGCGAATTCACCTGGTGCGGACTTTTTCCTCGAAACTCGACCTTTCATTGACTCGCACAGCAATATATTGCGTACACCACTTATAAGTCGAAATGGTAAAAAACAAAGTACTCAACACTCTTCTAGCCATGATCAATTTTAATGTTACTGTGCGAGAGTATTTTTTAGGGACGTAATTAAGTATATTGGTGCACCGAAAAACCGTCACTAAAGTGTATGTTGTATTGAAAATTTGAAAAAGCCTCCATGTTCTTTAAATGGAAATAGAAACGTTAAGGTTAGGGCCATGCCGATTTGACGTGCCGCGAACCACAGTCCAAATTGGGACAATACAAGCTCATGCACAACTGGAGTCTTTGTGCATTTGAGGGGAGCCGTCTCTTCAACGTTCCAGAGCGATAAATCGGGCGACCCGGAGCCTCAGGCTCGAGGTTTAGCCGTCGCAATATTGATGAAACGTTTCAAAATGTCATTTTTCGTTCAAGTCCCGAAAAAAAGAGTAACGCAGTGTGTTAGAAGCGGTGAGCGAGTCGAGGGAAGAGATAAAAATACACCCCGTCAAACGTGCCCGGACATTGATGATACTGACACGCGATCAAAAGCCCGTGGTATTTGCAGGAACTCGGGGGGGGGGGGGGGGGTGGGGCAGAGATTCAAAGTGGACGTGTGTAACAGCTCGTGTCATGATAAACGTGATCCTTTTTTTTTCTTCCGCGTTTTTTTTTTTCAAAGCGAACCACCACGATTTCGGTGACAGAGAAATATGAACCATCGAACTCTTGCTCCCGCTCGGCCTCTTTTTACAAGCAATGTTCCCGTTTCTCCGCAAAAAAAATATTGTTTCGGTTTGTTCGGGTTGATTTTTTATTTATTTTTAAACAATCTCCAGCCTTTGATTTATTGATTATTCCGCAGCGAAACAATACACAATTGATCTTTCGAGGTTAAAAATTCTTATCGTCGATACAAAAGAACCTTTGTCCTCGTTATACCCGTCATTCGCATTTGGCCGATATTCGCAGTGTGCCTGGATGCTGGAAAGAACGCAGCTCGATGTATCGTAGCGCTGCAGCGGTAAATTCATTAATAAACGTATGGGTGTGTAGTTTTTGGAAAATGGGCTTAACTTGGGCTTCGCTGCACCGCTTGCTGGTTTATTAATTAAAAGTGTACAAGCTACTCGGGCAAGCCGGAGTTGAGAACGAGGGAGGAGAGGAAAAGGGCGAAAGCATTGAAGATTTGCATCGATTATGACGTTGACGCAAATTAAAGTACCGACTTATCCATGGAATTGCATTAAAATGTAAATTCGTATGAAATCTCTGGGAATATGAGAGGGCGCGGGGCTACGCGGGGCTACGCGGGGCAACGGGGGCTTACGCGGGAAGGGGTCAACACGAGAAGTGGTATAGCCGCGTTCGATGCAAGCCAATCTGGCCGGAGAGCTGATGCTCATCTCCAACTGCTATCTCTGGAGACTCAACAGCGAATCTATACGTGTATATAGACGCGTGTGCCACGGGGGATGTGTCCCCTGTGCTATAACTGTACGTGGCGCAACGTACATACGGTATATAGGTGAGCTTGGGTCAAACCGTTTTTTCCAGGAAATTATTTCAGCTCTTTTTTCATACCTTCTCGAGCATTCTGCGTCATCCGATTAACGAAATATCCCGAGTAGAGAAAAAAAAAAGAAACTGAGCTTCGTCGCTGATCCTTTCCATAAGTATATAAGCTCTCGCCGTGGGTGCTTTTTCTCGAGATAAATCTAGCTGCCTCGTTTTGCATACGTCAACGGAAAATTTATCTAGTCGTCGCAGGAAAAGTCCCGATCCGTTTTAGATCAATATTTCCATCTTTTCCTCTCTCTCTCTCCTCTCTCTTCCGCTCTTTCGATGAATTTGTATTCACGATAATTTTGTATAATCCGAAGTCGGATAGTTCGAGAATCATATATCCGGGATGAGCCGCCGGGAAATGATGCGCACGAACGACGGTGTGTTCGGAAGCGAAAGAGTTTCTGGAATAATTTGCAGGGCAGAGTGACGAGAGAGGGTTCGAGCAGCGATTGTGAAAGATCGCTATGAAAAACACCAACTACGCTATATATCAGGCTCAAATATATAATAATCGTAGAAAAGTTAAGTAGAGACAGAAGGATGTGGAACGAGTCGAAGAGGAAAAGAGTAAATGTCGAATCCGCGGGGCCTTCATCCATTGCTACGTGACGAAAGCGAAAAGCTCCAAGCTTTTACCCTATATATATATATATATATATGTATATATATGCACATACGTACGAATGTCGACTGATGCGAGAAATGTAGGCTAGATAAGTACGTAAACTGTTGGGCTGCCACCGAAACCTTTATCGTCTAGGTATAGACGCGGCCGGGCGCCCACAGACACGACCAAGTCATCGACACAGTTACATCTTTATATATACATTCACGTACACACGCATACGTATGCTCGTGACGCGTCTGTTCGTGTGCGTGCACAAACAGTTTCTGTGCTGGAGGATGAGGGTTAGTCTTCATATTCCTCGGCTTTGGATACCGCGAGAGGAGAGATATCATCATCTGACAATCACTCCGCTGTTAGCAAGAGCGAGCGAGAATTCAAGTCCAACAACACGCTCGCTCTCACGGGTTTTATACGCTATACCAGCCACCCGATTCCGTCTAGTGAAATGCATAACGCGGGAGCAGGTACACCCGTGAGAGTAACCGCTACGAATACGCGGCCGTATACGTGTGCTTGTACAATCTCGTATTCGGATGCAGAAGAGAGGAGAGAGAAAGAGAGAGACCAAAGTGTAGTAGCGAAATCCCAGGAGCACAGTGTACAGCACATCGAGAGTAGCACAGAGGCGCCCGTCCCATCGTCACCGCACCCACCAAACTCCCCGTCTACCTTATAACTGTGTAGCTATTTACCGACTGCCGTACCTAGCTGCGCGCTTCCGACCTCGTTCCTGGTTATTCTTCCGGTTTAATTTCGAGCAGGACGAATCACACCGGCGATGTAAGCCGAAACTGCTCTACAATCAAATACCCCGCGACTCGAGTACGAGAGACACACGGCGGTCCTAACTTTGCCCGGAACCTACCAGAAGCCTCGTGTGTGGGCTTCCAAGTTGCCAACGGCTTTATCATAATATCCTGTTTCACGTGGCTCTCTGGGTCTTCACCTGGCTCCACGAATCGAAGGAAACGAACGGACCAAAACCAACGTGAATCGCCCCAATGCACCCATCCACGTGTCTCCAACTACAAGTAGTAACTACAGATGCGATAGCATTGGAAAATTGCTAATAAAACCGGCAGTCTCGTTACTTTTTGTCATCAAATTCCAGTTACCATAGACGACTGGTAACTCGTGGTTCGCACCTAAATTCCGGAGCGAGTTCTTCGGTCCAGCCTTCAAACTCGTATTTTCGGCTCGTTCCAAGCAAGTTTATATTCGCAAACGAGCCAGGAAAATTATTCCTTTTCCGGTCGCTCCATCGCCGCTGCCCCTGCACGGAAAAGGGACTTTGAAAGTTACGAGGATCCCCTCCCGCGCGCGCACACACGCCTCATCCATAAAAGTGCCATCGGTCTCCGACGACCGGGAGAACGATCGGCAATTCCGAAAGCAAATTTCAGTTCCACAGAGACCCAGAGGGAGCGAGGGAGAGCAAGAGGGGCCAGGGGGAGATAAAGATGAATGAATGAATAAAAGAGAGTGAAAAAATGGCGTTCTGGCACGTAGTCCCGCAGCGTCAGCGCCGAACGCGTACCGTCACATCCCGCACTCTCTATATGGCAAAAAAGGTAGCCCCCTTTTTTTTGTTATCGTCGGAAAGAGAGGTTTCAGAGGGGTGTATCGGCTTGGTGAGGAGGTGCGAACTCGCTGCGCTCTGTATTCCCCTCTCGCAATGTCGAGTGCGGAGAAAAAAAACGGGCCCGTCCCAAAGTGGCGTACCGGTTGCCCTCCCTTTCCACACAGTTTTTCCCCTCTATCTCTCTCTCTCTCTCTCTCTGTCTTTCTCACCCCACTTGCCATGCGTCACCGACAAAGTAAGTTATTCTTTTTTTCCGGACTGCTCTGCGCGCCGTGAAATATTGTCAGTGATTGATCCGCGGACCGGCAACGCGCCTGCACAGGTTAGTTCGTTTTCGCTCACGCCGATATACCACGATCCGTTTCATAATTATGCAAATACGTCGGAAAGGCGGATGAACGCTCGATTGTCCCGCGTAGCATATAGACGCATTGGATCCCTACACGCATCCACACAAATTGTATCTACATTTCGCACGGACATTTTTCCACATGTCCGTAGAGAGAAATCGGATTGACTGCCACATTCGGCAAATGGCCATGTCTAATTCCACTCGGGGGGCGTAGTCAATACTTTCAATATTGGAATAAGTGTTTGAGGAAGTGGAGAAAAGTCGTCTCGTTATGGAGCTTCCGCACGAGGAACACCACTTCGATTTCCCCCTTCGAATTTGTGAAAAATTACGCATGCGGTAGAGAATTTAAAACTATTAGATGCGTATTTTTTATGATTCGGAAAAATGGGTTTCAGGGTAAATCTACCCCGTAGAGTGACGCTTGTCATGAGATGAATTTGTAATTTTACCCACAATTCGTTCACCAATTTTAGTGAAACAATAATAGTCAGTTTCTATTAAAAATCGTCAAATTTGTATGGAAACACGTTTTCCACTTTCAATCGGCGCATTTTTTAGCTTTCGGCCAAAACTGCATGATATTTGTAATCGGCGTGCAGTTTCCTATCGGATAAACCCTTGGAATTATTAAAAAGTCGAAAAAAATTAATTCGACTGTTTCGACCCCTGTAGCCATATCAACCTAACGTCAAACGGCCGAAGCGTCGCTCCTATTACAGCGACACAAATTGAATGGAGAATTTTAGAAAAGATTTTGACAGACTTCAAGAATGTCGCTGGATTCACCCCTATATCTTAATTAGTTTTTCCCGCAAACTCCTCTTGAAAAATGGCCGAAAAAGAGGCAAAGGGGTATGTGTGGAAAAAAATTCTGCCAAAAATCGAAAAATAATGGTAGCTCAATGAACGAAGCGGTATTGCAAAGAGCAAACGATAACGAAGGTAATGAGTACAAAGTGGATGTTTAAATCCAAATGGAAAAAAAATGATCGGCGATTTAGTCAAGATGTTTTTTTGGACAAGACGCGATAAATGTTTAATTAAAAATTTTATTTTTTCAAATCTCCTTTTACGTCTCCTTTTACTTTTACCCCCTGAACACAAATTCAACATTAATATCCCCCGAAAGCCTCATTTTTTAAATCAAAAGTCGTCAAAAGTCTGCATAAACACATTTTTTGGAATTTCCCAGCTCAATGTTGAGATTTGGACCAAAACTCCGTGATATTCGTAATCGGCAGCCAATTTCCCACCGGATAAGCTCTCAAAAAGTAATAAAAGTAGAAAACAAAATTTCGACTCCTCGGCTACTTTTCCAGAATCGCCAAAAGTGCGAAATTTGAAACAGCCGTAGCGTCGGTTCTATTCAAGTTACAGATACTTATAAGGGAGGTTTCAAAAAGCATCTTGACCGACTTAGAGAATGCCGTTGGATTCACCCCGCTATTTTAATTAACTTTTGCCGCAAAGTCTTCCTGAAAAATATACGCATGGAAAAAAACGCGAAAATTGAGAAAAAAATATCGCACCTCCACGAATGACACGGCATTTCAAAGCTATAGCAAAGACAATGAACACAGGGTGGAGTTCCAAATGAAAACAGAGAATGATTATGATCGATTCAATGAAGATACTTACTTTTTTATGCCAAAATTTCTGAGATTTAAAACATTTTTTTGCATGTTTATTGCGTTTGTATTGTTACCCTTTGAACACGGATTCGCCATTAATTTTTCCCAAAAACTTCTGCCTTGAAAGCGTTGAAATTCTGCCAAAAATCGAAAAACCATTGTAACTCAATGAATCAGACGGCATTTTGAAGTAAAAAACGATTACGAAGCGAACCCGCATAAAGCGGAGTTCTGAGTCGAAACCAAAAATAAATTAGCGGCAATTAAGTGAGGAAACATTTTCTGCCGGGGTTAAAAAAAATTTAGATTTTGAATATTTTTTTATCAGTCCCCATCGATGTATTCTTACCTCCTCAATACGAATTCATCACTAATTCCCCCGAAGACCCTTAATTTCTATCAAAAATCGTCAAATGAGTATGGAAAGACGTTTTTCGCGTTTAGTCGGTGAAACTTTAGGCTTTCGGCAAAAACTCCGTGACATTTGTAATCGGCGAATAATTTCCCATCGGATAAACTTGAAATAGTGTAAAAGTAGAAACAATTTTTTGTCGTAAAAATTTATTTTCAATCTTATCCCTATTCAAAGTGTTATCCGTTTCGTCCAAGTCAATGCACTCGTGTTAAATATAAGGCAAGAGAAAACATAAACGGGAAGTAAGTCCCTTCATTTTTCCCACCCCATTGTAGTGGATTTGGTTTCCGTTTTACTGAAATTTGTAGACTGCTTACGGGTCAACCTGCAAAATAATCCCTTGACATCCGGTAGTTTAGGCCGCCGATAAAAAAAACGTAGCTAACAGTTTTTAATGGTCTACCCAAAATACGTGAGTTTCAAGAAAATCGGAGGCCTTTTTTCAATCTTATTTCCTTGCTATAGACCTAAACTGAACGTTAAATGGTTTACAATTTCTTCCAAATGATGATCTCACAGTATTTTCTGCGATCAAATGTTGTCCATGTACCACAGTTAGTGTTGAACATGCTTCGCGAGGGGTTGAATGAGGACCATCGCGGGTTTGAGGCAAAAAACAGTGTAATAAATGAAAGGGCGCGATCCATCTAGCTCAACGCAGAAAAAAACGCCTTCTCTCGTAATCCTCGCGTATCGGAGGTTATAAACTCAGGGCCCGATCGCTCCCGTGCAATCTTCTCGTCGTTGGGTCGTCGAGAGGGGCGGTAGCGACCGCTGCCAACTGTTAAATTACGCGGAACAATAATTGACTGGATTAAATGATGGAGCGCCCGGTGGAGGGGCCGCCGCCGCCGCCGTTAAGCTCCTCTTATTCGGAGAACGAAGGATAGGATGGCAGGAGGAACGACAGCACACCCTCTTGGAAGAAGAGAAGGTGAGCGTGTATTTACTGACGTGTGCACATTCTGCAGATTGGAAGGAGGGAACGCGTTCTCGCCAACGGAAAGACCACCACCGGGACGACGACGACGACGACGACGACGAGGCTCTGCGATGGCAATATGAACCTGGCATTTAGATCGCTAGGGTTACAAGCCAATTTCCTTGACTCACGAGCTCGCGAGAGACCCTGGCAGGGATTGAGAGCTGGAAACCGAAGCCGCCTATATTCCGCAGTGTGTGCTTTACCGCCGTACCAAAGTCACTGTAGTTTGCACCACGATTCGACCCCCGGCCTTCGACCCCCTCTTTACCTCGAATACACAGCCTCCCTCGTCTCCCGTCCATCGTCGCATCCTCTTCTTTCACCCCCAGTATTCGAACCTTCCAAACATACTTAACGCAACCTTTGAAACACAGATACCTGGCGTAACTTGGAGCTACAAATTGTTTGAACCTTTGTAAAATACTCGACGCAAGGCTATTACGGTTCATTAGCGACTAAAGCACCAGGCTTAACTCCTCGCGACTCACGAAACAACGAGCGTCGATGCGAATTTATCGCAATGAAGAGTCTAACAAGTACGACCTCTCGTTGATGAAAAAAAAAAATACTTTGCCACTCGGAACGTGACATTCTTTGATGTGAGTCTTATTTTCCAGCGAACACAAATGAAATTATGCACGCGTCGCCAAGATGAGTTCTCAAAGAGCTATTTCGTCGCCGAGCATCGACGCTTGAGAGAGGAAGAACAAAAGTCGTGCACCCACGAAATAAGGGGTTCACGAACCTTATTCCAAAATGGCAATGCGAAAAAGGGCTTTTGATGGCCCGCTGGATATTCCGGACCTCACAGCGGTCCTTGATGAAAAAAAACAGCCTGCCATATCGGCTCGGATTTTTTGCAGTTTACCTGTGCCCTCGTGGGCATGCGAGGGAACATCGGGCAACATTTCTTCCGAATACTCCTCTCGAATAAAATTTCAAATCTAGCGGCCAATTGTTCTCGTAAATTTGTCACGATAAGCCCAGTCAACACCTCCTTCGGCGACGTCACTCGTACACGCGACACCTTTCCCTCGCGTGTCGCGAGCCCGGCTTTCTCACGTTCTAACATTACGTAATCTTTGGATATCCGCACTTGCGCAGCATCGACGAAAGCACGACGACGTCAAAAGTACGCTCAACTTTGCGGACCGGCGGTTACGTGTACGCCCCCGGTAAGCGAATGTCGTGTGAGTTGCCCGACGTTTATTTCCTAATTATACGCCCCTGTTACACGGGCTCTTATCGCGATGGAGGCTCTCAAGACACGCCAAAAACCAACATACCCCTCGGAACGCGTCGAGCTATTTAGATCTAACCTATTGCCCCCCTCCCCCTCGTTCCACCGCCACCGCGATACGTTCGCTAAATGATTTTCTTCATTCCCGTGCTTGTTTTTCTCTCGCACCTAACCCCCGTGACTTGTTGCTCCGCGGAGAGTGTATAATTTCGGTTGAGACGATAACGTCGAACGCCGGCAAAACCCTTCACCGATATCGTGTTTCCGGTTGGAAACTTCGGAAAAGTGCATCGCCGCGTTCTCGTGACAACCAGATCGAGTTGAGGAATTAAAAACACCAAAAAGATTGCGAATTCATTGTTTTATTTTGTTTTTTTTTTCCTTGGCGAGCAGCACCGACGATTATAACATTTCTTACATTTTTATTCTATTTTCTTATTCGATCAATTATGACTATTGTCAAGTAAATATAAAAGTATAACCGCTATTATTCGCAACTTACCAACAAGGACAATGATCAATATCTGCAACGAATTATTGCGTAATTTCGAACCATAGCACAATAGAAGCTGCGATAGGCGGACCGACACCCAAACAAACTGTGCGAACCTTGGTGATATTTGCTCCGTGAGTTTCTCAGATGTAAGCAAGAAAATACATCTTTGCCGAGGATACTTCCACATTAGAGAGCTGCTGCGAAGATGGATCGTATACCATTATGAAAGGCGGAGCGATCTTTCATCGTTGATCGTGGAAATTATACCAAGCAGAGCTTTGCTCGTTCTCACTCGTCGCAAATGCGGAGTCTCGTTGCCCGGAGAAAAGCGAGACGCCCGTGACACCGGGCTGTACGAATACGCACGCGTGTAATCGTAAATGTGCGAACGCACATAGAGAAATATCGCGACTCGAGAAGATCTTTGCGGGTTACCCGTTCCTCGTGCCAGACGTTGTTCCATTCGCCTCGTCGGCTTTTTCCAGTGACAGCGTTATCCGACGAAGCGTGCTTCGCTAACACTTTTCTTTCATACCCCGAAGCTTCGCGAAAGAAACTTGGCGTACCGAGCGTACCGAGAATACAGATACATCGCCCGTTGAAGCTGCCGTTGAAGCAACGCTGAATCCAACGAAACGGCGAGCCGAGGTTGCGGCCGGTTTCACCGCTCGATATTTATCAAGTGCGATGCCCTTTCGTCGTACGCAAAGCTGAGCACTGACAGAACGGGAAGGAAAATTATTATCCATCGGCTCTCGTACAACTCGAATATTTACAACGTCGGAAGATACACTGAGAAAAAATAATCGTTGAATGTGCAGAATGCATTTTGTTGTCTCGAAATGTTGTTGTTTTAACAGTTGCTCTGACACGCTGGATAAGCAGATAGTTTAAATGCATCTTTGGTTACTGCCCAACTATACTGTTTTGTTATGCCAATCAAAAATCAAGTTGAACGTATTAGGAGTACAACTTTGCAGTGACCGTTTTACTTAGAGAGCCACTGCGGCCGAAGTAGTGGCCCTAGCTCAATAAAAAAGTGGCATTTTAAACTAGAGGCTCTGCCAATGTAAACAATTTTAAAAAGCTAACGGATACGTGTATGCATTATAAAGTTATAGGCACTCAAACATGGAAACCTACGAACCGAATTCTCAGCATTTGCGGGAGGTTATGATTTACTTCTTCAACATCAAGAAATCTGCGGCTGAGGCCCACCGTTTGCTTGTAGATGCTTACGGGGAGGATTCTATTAGTGAGAAAACGTGTCGGCGGTGGTTTCAACGCTTCAAAAGTGGAGACTTTGAGGTCGAGAACAAGCATGGTGGCGGAAGGCAGAAAGTTTTTGAAGACGGGCTGACAGCTGGGCGTTGTGTAGTATGAGCTGCTCAAACCATCCGAAAACATCACAGGGGAACTCTACCGACGTCAGTTGATGCGCTTGAGTAAGGCACTCAAAGAGAAACGGCCACAATTCAACGAAAGACATGACAAGGTGATACTGCAGCATGACAATGCCCGACCCCATGTTGCAAATGTCGTGAAAAAGTACTTGGAAACGCTGAAATGGGAGGTTTTATCCCACCCGCCGTACTCTCCAGATATTGCCCCTTCCGACTATCACTTGTTCCGGTCAATGGCACACGATTTGGCTGACCAGCACTTCGGTACTTACGAAGAAGTCAAAAATTGGGTCGATTCCTGGATTGCCTCCAAAGACCAAGACTTTTATCGACGCGGGATTCGAATGCTACCTGAAAGATGGGCCGAGGTCGTAGCTAGCGACGGGCAGTACTTTGATTAAAAAATATGTAGCCACTTTTTTATAATAAAGCCTTAAACTTTTGAAAAAAAAAACGGTCACTGCAAAGTTGTACTTCTTATATTTAAAGATAGAATTTTGTTAAACCAACTGAATTTTGGATGGATGAACGAATTTTTTTTTTCAGTGTACGACAATCCGCCTCGCGACGAGATAAAGGGACCGTATTTCGTAACCTCCGCAGCACCGCGGACAGACCTCCGCCAAATTTCGCAAGAGACGTTATTCAAATATTTTCCGACTTTGTATTAAAAAATGTGCGATAACGTTTCCAGTCATTTTTCAAGCTATACGGTGCACGCTGGACGTAATCCGGAGTGTAAGAACAGCCGGTGATGTTCGGACCTTTTCGACGAGCAGGGGGGAGAAAATCCCGCACGCGACCCCTCCACGGACGGTACACGGAAAGTACGGTATGTTCGTACACGCGCGCACGTCCTTGTCCGACCGTAACTACTATTCTGCTCTTTCTTATTGCCGGGCTCTGGTCCGCGTTCCGTCCCTCCGTGTGTGACTCGAATAAAGAACGCGATTCTGGTGACCTACATCGAAGGCGCCTGCCGTTACAACGAAAAACAGTCCTCCGCTTCTGTGCCTGACGGTGAGAATTTCTCCGTCTCACCGTAGCTAATGGCTCGAGGGTCGGAATTTTCTTGGTTACGCGCGTGCTTGACGCGAAACAAAAGCTCACTGCATAGGTGTGCATGCGATTGGCTTTTTCTCGATCAAACCTCCATCGAGTTTCAGCTGCAAAGACACCCTTCTTCAAATGCAAATCCAAAAGTCCTTTCGAATCGTCTCCATCGAGATGCCCTCGTATCCGGTCTCGCAGAGTGCCGCCGTTCCACTGCCGCCGCGATCGGCCAAGTCCGCAAGCCTCCGAACTGCGTATCGAAATTAACGAGCAAACCAAATCGCGACCAGGTTCAAATTTTTCCGCGTCTCATCCTCGATATTGCAACCGTTCGACGTTCTCTCCGGCTCGACGGGATATCGGTCGTCGGCGCTTCCGAAAATAACGTCAAAAATCAATCGGCGGTGGACGGCGATGGATGAAGAGACGAGCGAAAGCTGAGGATACAGCCCCAGGGACCGAGCTCCCTTTCCACGGTAACGTGCTTTCGAGAATCGCGAACAAGTCCACTGCTTGGGTTTTAGCCCGGCGGGCAATCGCCGGCCTCTCGTCTGAAGACGTCGGAAGGAGAGAAAGAGACCAAAGGCGGACGAGATTCAGGAAAATGCGATACTTGCGAGATAAGCCGAGATTGGCCGACGTCGTCGTCAGCTACCTCTCCGAAAGAAACGCCCAAGAGACAGGGGGACAGAGAGAGAGAGAGAGAGAGAGAGAGAGAGAGAGAGAGAGGCTGGAAAGGTAAAGACCGGTTGAGTGGAAGCATAGGTGGAACGCGAGACGGAAGAGCCAGTCCGACGAGACGACTGCGACGACATCTTCGGTGACGTGCAGCCAGCTTATATCCGACTCAAAGATCAGTAAGAGAGGTTGGAAGGATCTGTGAGAAGGGAATCGAGACATCTTGCACCCGGTCCCCGCGGATGTTAAGGACTTCGGAAAGCTTAGCTCTCGGATTTACTTTTCTGCTTTTTCCATTATTGGTAAACATTCCTGACGAGGCGTGCATTCACCTCCATCAGGCGCGGAGATTGTGCGAAATGTCTTTTGAGGGAAGCCGGATCTTACACCACGATACTTGGGCTACTCGTTCCGTCATCCCTTTCACCGACCATAAGACTCTTGCTTAAATGCGTTGGTCCGATCAATCGCATCTCGTTACCTCTACGACCTACGTTTTCAGGATATTTTTCTCAATTCCAAAAATATTTGACAAACATTTATCTCTCGCCATTGCAGCTGAAACCACTACCGAAAGATCTTTTTTTTTTTAATATTTGCTCACAGTGATGAGGGACTCGCTTGACGTTTTCATACCCCTTTCTCCGAAAGCTGCGAGAAATTCCGGCTAAAAAGTATCACGCGCACATTCATTCTCGTTTCACCCTTCATTTCTCAGCTGGTATATTAGAGCCAGTTCTTTCGTCGTTGTCGTCGTCGTCGTCGTCGTCGGCGTCGACGTGCACCGGCATCTCGAGGTCCTCCATTAATTTCATTTCTGCTGTACCCGCGCGCGGCACACCAGGTTTAGCGGGGAGTAGAGCGACGGGGGGGGGATATACTGTAGTAGATTCAGGTCGTCTCCTTTATCGTTGCAGCGAGTGCGCATGCAAGCGTATGAGCTTTTGTGGCTCTTTGTTCGAGTCAAAATGGCTTCACTTGAGTTCTCCATTTATCCACATCTATATATCCGAGAACTTTATCCACACGTGTATTTATATATATACATATACGTGTGTGTACATACATATATATATGTGTGTGTGTGTACATACATATATATCCGCGTGAACATCACGATGGTCTGCTTTTGGAGCGGTAAATTTACCGGTCGATCGAAATTCCTCGAACGATAGACGAGTCTCTCTAGTACCGTAATTTCATTCACGATATCACAGGATTTTCCAGTATTGGCTTAAAACTGAACGAGTATGCGTATTCGTTTCATCTCGTTCTCGTAGCAACCTTTTTTTCACCACACACCCTATTAAAGTTTGTGTTCCCGGTTTTCATTCAGCGAGTAAATCTCGTTCCCTTGCAGTGAATCCAAGTATTGGTATGAAAATTCGCAAAAGTGGAGATGAAAGCATTTTTTTGTTTTCCCTCTTCGAGGTTCTGTGTCGTGAGAATTCATTCGTATTTATCGATTGCGCTGGTTCATTTGTTCATCGATTCATCGCCGGACGTCTGGTACATCGCAATTATAGGCGCCTCCTTTCCGCTTTTTTATTTCACTTGCTGTCAATCGATGGTAGGTTTCAACCAAGGTTTTATCACTAAAGTACCATGTACGACGAATTTTGTTTAAGTTCCGAATCGTTTCGTGATCAGGATGTTTCTTCTCCGGTTTAAAGGAGAAGATTTAACGAATCATTTTAACGACCTCGAAACTACGAGATCAAGAGTTAATTTCTTTTCCGCACCCCTCTTTTGCCTTTTCGTCTTGTTGGTGAAAGAAACAATATGTACCCACCACTTTGAAATTTCACACGGGGGTTTTTATCATTTAAAAAACTGATGATACTCCGCTGTGGAAAATCTTGCTCCCCGTTCGTTCGGCGAAAGAACAAGTCTCCTGGGGAAAACAAGATGGAAGAGGGAGACATTCGGGGGCGCAAGTATTGTAAATAAAAAATAACGAGCCAACGCCAAATTTATAAGACGCATGGGCTCGATAAGAGCTGGGCGCTGGCAGTTAAATGTGCGTTTTGGTGGCCAAACGAAAAACAAGGGTGAATTCAACCCTTCCGAATTGCTTGTTTCTCTCTCTCTCTCTCTCTCTCTCTCTCTCTCTCTCTCTCTCTCTCTCTCTCTCTCTCTCTCTCGCCCTCTGTCCCCCTCTCCGCTGTATCCACGTTGAAGCCGTGATTCCAAATCTCCAATCAGGCTCGAAGATTTTGGGAAAAAAAGATCGTCTCATTGGTACAACGAAAAAAACATAGACGGTAATAGGCGTAGCACCCTACACTGCGCGAAGATGCATCCAATTTATCATGATCTCTATTTTTGCACAACCATAATTTTGCGTTCCAAGCGACACCGAATATTGCATCAGCTGCCTTGGACCATCGAGCACGAATAAATATTTGCCATTCTTTTCGCTTCAGCCGACAATATGCATCTCTTCCAGCTATGAGGACATATATGTGCATGCGTGTGTATCGGCCAGGAAGGAAGGGAGGGAGGGGTATTCACACGTATGGTACAAAGGGTTCGTACACTTACATACAGCCGATATTGGATAATTTTCTTTGTATGTATATACATGACCCTAACATCGTACCAAAATTGCCTTTTCGCCCAGACTTCGTACGACTTCCGAGTTATTTTGAACTACAGTATGCAAGCCTCCGCACATCCATCGATTAGACTCGATCGAATCGGGGAGCACTCCACGACCGATAGATTGGAAGCCAATCGGATGACTCTCTCTTTGTTCGGGTTAACAATTCGTAATCGGTACACGTATCGCGTATACACAGCAGCCAATCCGATAACGAACGTAACGATGTCAATTGGAACATATCGGAAATAAAAAAAAAACTAAAGGAAAAGAATCTTGTTGTCGAATTTTTCGAAAACAATTGTCACACAGCCATAATTCAAGGACGATCGACCAAGCATACAAATCGTACGAATGATATACCCTTGTCAACCTTCGATCTAACTTTTTGTTGTCTTTGAAAATTCTTTGCACCTTTATCTCGTACAGGTTGGAAAAACATCGATAACAGATTAGAAAGTAAGCTCGGTAGCTGCCGAGGGACAACAATTGGGACGTTTTTCATCGAAGCCTAAAAAGGGATGAATCGTATCAAAGCCCTGACTAAATGCGAATTCGGGTAACTCGAGAGATTTCGAGCTAAAGATTCAGCGTCGCATGGAGCATTTCCTCGATGCGGCTGTGTGTTATCTGCACAAGCTTCTCCCATCGTGTCTTCGTCGCACTGGTGCACGATCGATGCGCACACGCGATAAGCAATTACAAAGCCCGAGAAACGCTACTTCCGTATCGGTGGATGCTTCGTATCGGGAGCGCACAAAAGAAGGGCTGTGGGGAGCAGAACTATGCGCGTAATGCGGCTGGATCAAGTGGCAGCGAGGAGGGGATGAAGACGCGGCGGAGTGTGAAAACGCGCATCGTGACCCAAATTTTGCCCGGTACCAGGCTACATATGCCCGAGCTTTAGCACCCCGCGCTCCCATCTCCTCCGCTTGGCCAAACACCCTCCAACCCCGTCACATCTCTTCCGACAACGCGCAGACTCGATCGAGAGAGCGAGAGAGAGGGAGAGAGAGAGAGAGAGCGAACCAAGTCCGACCTCTTTTTACTACCCACCGAGAGCTCGCACCTTTCCTCACTTACGAAGACGCACACGTAGTCAGCAGCCTCGCGGAAACTTCGATCCGAGTTTACTTCGGTGCGTGTAGCTTCGCCGAAAGGTTTGGAAAAAATGGACTGCCGAAGCACCACACCTTGAAATAGTCTCGAAATATATCTTTTTTTCTTTTCTAATAGTACATGCTGATTCAAAATTATACATTCGTTTCGGGTACGCCACTATCAAAATTGTGTTACGAGGGTGGGGTGAAAAGTTTCCGGCCTGACCAAGAGATGGTGCCACTAGGTCTAGTTTTGGAGCGGCGTCCTACAGTACCATTCCTACCGAGCTTGTACATACAGTTTCAGCCCAATCGCTACGTTAGTTTGCGTTTGAGAGCACATTGCGCGAGACGCTTCCGTTGTTTTCGTAAAAATGGAAAAATTGGAAAAACGTGCTGTCATCAAATACTTCCATTTGAAAGGTTTTACACCAAAACAAATAAAAGAAGAGATGGATTCAGCACTAGGAGACTCCTCCCCATCATATTCAACTATGAATCAGTGGGTTTCTGAATTTAAAATTGGTCGTGTGAGCACCTCTGACGAGCTTCGCTCAGGACGGCCCGTTAAAGTCACAACTTCAGAGATGATTGAAAAAATGCATAAAATAGTGTTGGAAGACCGCAGGTTGAAAGTGCATGAGATAGCTGAGACCTGTAGGATGTCAGCTGAACGTGTGCGAAATATTTTGCACAACCATTTGAACATGGAAAAGCTGTGTGCAAGGTGGGTGCCGCGTTTGCTAACGCTCGACCAATCGACCGTTTGCTAACGCTCGACGCTACGCTCTGTTGATGAGACATGAGTCCACCACTACACTCCTGAAAGTAAAGAACAGTCAAAACAGTGGGTTGGAAAAGGGGAACCAACCCCAAAGAAGGCAAAACCAATTTTATCGGCAAACAAGGTTTTGGCTACTGTTTTTTGGGATGCGAGAGTTATGAGAAATGTATCAGTGTTGATGGAGATTATGTTGAAAAATAAAGCAAAAAAAAATTTTAAATATCGTTTTTCTTGGTCAGGCCGGAAACTTTTCACCCCACCCTCGTATAAGTTTATAGCACTTGTTTTTTTTTTTTTTTTTTTTTTTTTTTTTCGTTTACGAACATTTAGTTTCCGGTCCTTCATCGTATGATTTTGTATTTTGAACATGCATACCTACTGGAAAGAAAAGGTAAAGTGAGAATTCCTTGATCCAAGACGCTGGGCTAAAGAGAGACGAGCTTCGAGGCCGTTAAACTTTTACACTGGATGCAACGCCGGGACGGAGTCTTATCGCCGGAGTGTTTGTACGGTGATCTATCCCGCAGGAAGTTGGTGCTCTATACTCCGTGGCCTTCCTCCGCTTCACCCTTTCTCGGTCTATCCACCTCGGTCTCTTCTCGAGCCCTCTGTATAGCCAACAACCGGTATGCTGTACGAGACTCGACGCGGCCTACATACCGAGAGTTATGAGCGCGGTGACTCCGCGGTGTGTGTCATGCTGTCGCATACGAGATGCTCGCTCCCGACTCGCGTCGCAATGTAAAGGTGCGGAGAGAGATAGGGCTGCGAGCGACGCGGCTACAAAATAGAGCCAGGTATCTCCGGGAGGGCGTTGAGAACCGAGGGAGAACCTCTCATAAATGTTTCCCACTTTTCCAGACATTTCCATTACGAACACTTCCGTCACAAACTACGGCAAACGCGAGAGAGAGAGAGAGAGAGAGAGAGAGAGAGAGAGAGAGAGAGAGAGAGAGAGAGAGAGAGAGAGAGAGAGGGAGAGCGACAGAAAAAACCAAACAGAGATTATTACAATGAGGACGATAACGAATCCATACCTAAAATTTGATCCGTCCACTCGGTCACCCTACTGCACAGGCTATCGAAAATCGACCTCCTATTGTTTACAGAGTAAGTAGATAAGAAAAATTATGATCGGAAAGCCTTCAACGATTTGTGCCTCCGGTACATTGGTGCTGAGATATTAATGAAATAGCGATGGCCAATGACGCGCCTTTCCCCCACTTCTGCTAACCGCTTAGCGGGGAGTCGAACGATGCACCTGATTGGTTGCCCAAGTGTTTTTTGTTGTATCTCAACAACGGTTTATCGGAGTGAAAAACTGCTAAGGACTTTTCTGTTTAGAATTTTGTGAACTATGTACATGAAAGATATCACACGTCGAATTCCGGGACACCCTGGCTATTCATAAAGTTTTGCCGCTAGTGTTTCTGACCTTCATTCGTCAAGATAAGGAAAAGTCGACAGTTATATTGATTGTATCGTAATATTCAAATTGCCAATGATGACTCGTGATGACGGTTCCAATTTTTTCCGCACTCCTACAATATATTCTAAAAGGACGACAACCTCTTTATCCCCTTTTTCCTCATCGTCTTTACATCTCCTATACCTCATTCGTGACGGTAACCCCTGTGTGTCTCCCCCCCCCCTCCCTCTCTCTCTCTCTCTCTCTCTCTCTCTCTCTCTCTTACGCGCGTCCCGAATACTTTTCCCCCGTAAAAGCAAGAAGCTTTCAGAGCTTTATCGTCCAGAGGAGTTACCTTTCCAAGCAGGTTTAACGAATCTCCGGAGAGTTGGAACTCAAGAGTGTCACACGGGAGAGCAGTCTCGAAATTATTGATCGTCAGTCAGAGCTTTTGCTTTTTTTTACAACAGATCTGTAAAAATTGTAAAAAATTTTAATCCCAATATTGGTACGAATTTGTTCACGGTGCGGTGACATATTTTTTTTTCTACAGCCATCTCGATTACGTTGTGTTCTACGTGAGGCAATAAAACTTATACATTGATGTAAAGTTGCGGTGTGCTTTGCTTCCTCCCTTCGTGCTCGTTCCGAATACACGTTTCGACCCTTTCGCGCGATACCCCACCGAGCTTGTGTATGCGGGGGCAGCGCAAGAATCGCTCTCCGTGCGACCGATAAATCTTGCAATTTTGAAGAAAGCGACGCGGTGCGGAGCCTGGAGTAACGCGAAAGTTGCGAAACTTTCGTGTGTGTATCTTCGGATATATGCTCTCACCCTCTCTCACCGGCTCGGTCTGTTTTCAACGCTATAAGCCGAAACTCGTGCTTTCTGCGGCAATATTACTGTACGCGTGCGATATAAAATACGCAAAGTAAGCTTCCGTCGGTGTAGCGAAAAAAAATAATATCCCGGGCGTATCATCGCCGTCTCTCGCGTACAGCCTCGTTCTTCCTATCTTTATTTCCCTCTCGCTCTCCTGGTTTTGCTACCACGTTGTTTGCGGCTCTGCACCACAATCGATAAACAAGAATATTAGCGATATTAACGTAGGAGCGGATTGCGCGAGGAAGGCGGTAAGAATATTAATGGCGATTCGCCTCGGAGTTTTTCGCACCTCGCTCGACTTCTATAAATATCTCGAAAGGCCTTTCGCCTGCCTCTCTCTCTCTCTCTCTCTCTCCCCCCCCCCCCAGTCGGCTCTCCTCCTCTCACCCCCTAATAATGTTAAGCCCTGATCGATCAATGCGCTGCTAAATTTATATCCAATAAATTCGAATCCGTCATTCGGGATCGCTACAAATTAAACTGCCAAGATCGATGGGACTTTGGATCGCATTATGTAATCTATATACACAAAAGCGAAATACCACTCACTGACTGATTAATCGCGAAATCTCAGAAATTATAAAGCCTACAAACTTGAAATTTGGCAGGTAAGTTTTTTATAGGATGTAGACATCCGCTAAGAAAGAATTTTACGAAAGGGATGAACTAAAGGGGTGAAATAGGGGGTAAAAGTTTGTAACAAACTCCTATGTTTTTGAGGCTAAAGACACGCGAATCTAAATTTGGGTAATTTTTTTGGAATAATTAAATACCTGCAACATCTTTTATCGACAAACAACCATCAAAGGTGAATAGGGGATGGAGGTTTGTATAGAAAAATGTACTCCTATCATTTATTTATATATAAGATAACATGTCCTGATTCATCATTGCCGAGCCGGAATTACTGAAGCTAGAAACATGAAATTTGGACAACAGGTTCATTTTGTGACGTAAGCACCCACTAAGAAAAGATTTTTGGAAATGCATACCCTGAGGGGTTTAAAAGAGTGAATAACTGTTGTATGGAAATTCAAAACTTCTGAACTTAGAGACGCGAAAATTTGTATTCGGACTCTCTATTAGAATACGTGTTTCATCGTTTTTTTTTTAACTAACCCTTAAGGGAATGGAGATTTGCATTGGAAAAAAAATACTTTGGCTACATTTTCTTGAAACTTCGCATTCATTTTATATCTCCTTTTCACCTCTTTAGGAGTAAATATCGAAAAAAATAATATATGCGCACGTATTTATCTGAATAGTTCACTGAATGGTCGAGCATTACTTTTTTGCTACGCTTTGAAATTTGTCACTGTGCTCATTCTCTTCGTTACCTTTTTCTCTATAAAATCACGATCGGTTCATTGGGCTCAGCTCATTTTCGATTTTTGGCAGAATTTCAAAGTCCATCGATTCTTCCGAATTTTTCCATACACCCCCTTTGCCGCTTTTTCGGCCTTTTTTCAAGCCCACTTTCTGGGAAAAGTAATTGAGATATCGGGATGAATTAAACGACATTATCTAAGTCTGCCAAAATACTTTCCGAAGCCCCCCCCCCCCCCAATTCTGTCTGGCTGTTCAAAATTCCGCAATTTTGGCGATTCTGGAAACATGGCCGAAAGGGTCGGAGCATTTTTTTATTAATTTTTAAATCATTTTAAGGGTTTATCTAAAGGGAAATTTTTTCCGATTACAAATATTACGAAGTTTTTGCCGAAAACTGAAAATGAAGCCGGGAAAACGCGGAAAAGGTGTCCCGATATAGGCTACTGAGAGGCTACCGGCAGGCTACTGGCTAAAGACTGCATAGAAACATTATAGAAGTCGCATTTATCGCTCACTGAGCTCGGGGAGAGATAGTTTTTATCCCCAGTTTAAAAGAGGATCCGTTCAAGTTTAAAAGAATACAGTTCCCTCTTAAGGTGTGCTTTGCCACGACTATTAATAAATATCAAGGACAGTCTCACATGGCCAGTCTCATATGTCGCATGTTCCACAGAAAGTCTGCCAGTGGCCTGCTCATCTTAAGCCCAAAAGGCAATACCATAATCGTGGTTTACAAAGAGGTACAGGGTTAAGTGAAACTAAATTTTTCGGTTTTTTTATACTTTACGAACTTTCAGATAACGTCTTTGAAGTACCGAGCATGGATTATTTCTATTCATTACGAAATCCACGTGAACGAAGCCGCGGTTAACAGCTAATATATTATATATCAGGTCGCTTTTACCCGCGTGGAAATAAAGTTCGACGTTTATTTCATCCCAAGCTTTTAAATTTCGTTAAGAATCATCGAAGGTGCATGGGACCATGTTTTTCTCGTTTACTCGACGTAACCCACACATACAGGGTGTCCCATTTTAATCTTACACCTGAATTTTCTCAAAAAATATTGCTCGGACGAACTATTGTGTGGAACAAAACTTCTAGGGATTGAAGGGGGACGTTTGAAAAAAATTTATTTGAGGAGCCAAAATTCAAAATGGCGGCGTTACAAAGGCTGACATGTTTTTTTCAAACGGAAACATAACTTTTTTTATTGCCAAAAAATTTGTCAGCTGAAAACTAAAAACTTTTGTTGAAAAAATGTTTTGATAAAGTTCATAGTTTTCAAGTGAGAACATCATTTTCAATTATTTCAGATGTATCCAAGATTTGTGTGTGTGTGTGTGTGTGTGTGTGTGTGTGTGTGTGTGTGTGTGTGTGTGTGTGCATGTGCGTGCGTGTGGAACACTGTTGAAAATTTTGGTTTTTTTTTGTTTTTTTTGTTTTCAAATTTGGACGATATTTCATGAGAAAATTTTGGAGGAAAATCGATGAAAAATAGTTTTTTTTTTTCATTTTAATAGCGTTTGTGCCATTTTCAGGCCCAAAAACGTGTTTCTTTAAATCCTTGACGAACTTTGATCACGATAGGTAGAAAAACACACACACACACACACACACACACACACACACACACACACACACACACACACACACAAATCCTGGATACATCTGAAATAATTGAAAATGATGTTCTCACTTGAAAACTATGAACTTTATCAAAACATTTTTTCAACAAAAGTTTTTAGTTTTCAGCTGACAAATTTTTTGGCAATAAAAAAAAGTTACGTTTCCGTTTGAAAAAAACATGTCAGCCTTTGTAACGCCGCCATTTTGAATTTTGGCTCCTCAAATAAATTTTTTTCAAACGTCCCCCTTCAATCCCTAGAAGTTTTGTTCCACACAATATTTCGTCCGAGCAATATTTTTCGAGAAAATTCAGGTGTAAGATTAAAATGGGACACCCTGTATATGCTACTTGGGCATTGATGTTCCGTCAATACACCATTTCTAGCCCAACTCTACAGGCCGTCCGTATAATAGAATATTCGCGCATCACGGAGATTCGACCATCATTCTCACATTTCGCATTAATTAGTGTATCGACGTAATCCTCTTGTTTTGGGCCCGCAAGCTGCGCTCTCACCATCAGTCGTGGCATGTGCGAGGAAATAAATTATCCGAGGAAGGCGGGACTAGAAATTATTTGTACGAGAAGAGAAAAGGAGCGCGATCGCCATGTGTCTTCGCGGTATAAAAAATATAAATAAAAAAAGTTACGCAGCAGCAAATATGGCACCCGTCGATGGTTATCCGTCCGGCATGGTCACGTTCACTCTCACCCCCCCCCCCCCCCTCTATCCCTCGTTTTACTTTCCAGGCTCGTTTCTAATATAGAGTCGTCGATGATAACGGCGGGATATGATTTATTCCTATGGTGTGAGGGTCGCTAAAAAGCGCGTGGCTGAGACTTTTACCGTCTCTCACTCGAACGACGGATATCGCACTGCCGTTATATACCGCCTCCTCTCCTTTGGCCCTACAATAAGCGGGAAACGTGCTAAACTGACCGCGTTCGTCATTAAAATTAATGGCTATTGGATACCTCTGTATATATGATGAGAGAGAGAGAGAGAGAGAGAGAGAGAGAGAGAGACTGAGTAAGAGAAACTCTGTCGTAGCCTATTGCAGGGAACAAGCCGGTTAAAAGCTCGGGTGCGAGCAAAGTACTTGAGAGATGGCGAGGCGAACGTTATACACACTCCAACTATACAACCACCCCCCCCCCCCCTCCCGCGCCGCTCTTCCTTTTTCTCGTTATATCCTCTTATACACTTTTTCTGTTCTGGCTTTACGAGTGGCCCGGCTCTCGACGCGTTTTCCTAGGCTTCCCTTTTTAATAACGTTCGTCTTCCATTTTTTCTTCTCTGTCTTCTTCTTCCTGCTCTTTCCTCCACTCTTCCTTCACTTATCCATCATATTGCGCCGTATTACGGCTGTACCAACCCTCGTTGACTCGATTGGGAGAAAAAAAGGAGGGGAAAAAAATTGCGGCGCTATCCGCGAGAGCAGGACAGAGAGAAATACTCCAGGTAGTTTTATCGGTTGCGAACGGTCCGCGGCGCCATCTGAATTTTGTCTATTAACGTTTGAATTTTTCATTAAACGTGCGACTGAAATAGGAAACGGGCTTACCCGTAAAGTCCAGAAATAACCTCCCTCTGTCCAATTGCAAATTGATGCTGCAATTCATCATACGAATCTTTATATATATATATATATATATATATATATATATATATATATATATATATATATATATATATATATATATATATACATATAGCAGGGTCGTTCGCTCGGGTGGATCCATATAGGCGTTTTTTTCATGCTCCATTTCTTAATTTGCACTTCTGAAAAGAACACCGAATCCCCCCTCTTCTATATATATATGTATGTATTCTACCTTTATGCTGTCAATCACCCCTCCTCAACGTTTGCCCTCGGATGACGTGGACACTCGAAACTCCGCACTGATATGCTGCATGGAATGGTGATAAATGGACGCAGTATTATTTATTTGTATCAATATTATTTTTAGACACATGCCTGTTCAAACACATCTAGTTGTATTCACTTTTTCACTGTACTGTTGAAGCTGTTATTGTTTTTTAATTCTTTTTGTGACATTTTAAGTTATAAAAATAATAAAAAAGAGAATATATATTTTCTCTCCATTCATCGATAATTGTAAAACGCATTAAAATATATGTAGAACGTGCAGAAAAATCTTTTGTAACGACTTTCAAATAACGAAAACTGCAGATTTTTTTTTGTATCAATACTTAATCGAAATAATTCCTCTTGTTGTCAAAGAAAAAGCATAACGTCACGAATTTTTTTATCGCGACAGAGCTTTTTCCAGCGCATTTCGAAAATCTCTTTGACGTCCTCATCGCTACAAGCACCCTTAGAATTTGGACGGATCCTATGGATTATGCGCTCAGATATATGAAACCGAAGGGTATATAATATTTACAAAAATTTCCTGTGCACTGCGTTACCCAAGAGACGAGGCTACATTGGTGCTCAATCTCAAAGCTTCATCTACAATTCCTCTTATAATTGATTTTTTCCGCCCGGGCTTACTTATCGTCACGGGAGGTGAACAAAACACGTCGGAAAAAGTTCCTTTTTTCGCACGAACGTTTCGCGATTTATTAACGAAATGAGACAAAACGGAGTTTTTGCAATAACAGTTTCTGTAATAAACGAGGGCCTCGAAGTTCGTGCAATCGTAAAATCGTTAAAAGAGGGAGGGTCATCGGATCTCGAGAATTGTGCCGAGTGTATATACAACCGTACGCAGAGGAACAATCGTATATAGTAGCCGCACCATGTGTGTAACGCGTCGAAGCAACCGCGATCCCCATTAAAATTAATGACTATTGAATAGTGAATAGGAACGGTGAGACGAAGCGGAAACACGCAACGGCCAACGTACGAGCACGGTACATTACGAGTGTACCTATATCTGAAGAGGCATGTCCGAGAAACATCGAAAAATCACCGACTGCCTCAAGTACCGCGCAACCTCGATCGGGCTTGATATTCGCATGTGTATTCTCCCGATTATAAGGCTCGTCGAATTTATTTTCCTTACCACAGTCAGCCAAAAAAATCATAATCGAAATCCTTTAACATTACAGCCGCCTCCGTATCGGCAGTGGTTTTAAACTCGAAATAGTCAAATGACAAGTATGGAGTAGAATGTGAAACAATCGTAAGAGTCTGCGAGAAAATTTCAAGGAACATTAGAAATGAAAAAAGGAGAAAAAAGTATGCGTACTCAAATTCACACGAGTGAAGTGAACTCATTTGTTAAGATCAGAAGAGCATTCAAGTTCACCGGCCTGAATTTAAGGATGTATGGCAGCTACTGCAGAGTCGTTACAGAACTGATTATGCAATTTGCAAAAATCGCATTTAAAGACTAAATAAAATAATTGTAGTATTCATTGAAGCTAAAAAGGAGATTTACCACAGCTCAAAGTAAAACATGCGGTACAGAAAGAAGAATTTTCAATTTTTAACTGCAAATTTAGTTGCTGATTTGATGTGCGTTTTCCCTGACGTTGTCGTGGTTACGACATACGAGCTAAAGAAATACGAGAACGGTCCCATTTAACTCGCAATATCTCGCAAAATATATGGGCACATGTCGATTTTTTTTTAATGTATCATGCATATTACAGCGATACCGCACAAAAGTTTTTTTTACAAAAGAGTACTCCGGAAATACCTTTTTTGCCAATGTAAAGGGAATTTTGGACGTACAGTCCTATGTTCCCCGTGTTAAATGACCCAACTTTGAATTCGTTTATCTCAGCATTCACGTGGGCAAATTTTGTTTTTTTAATCTCAAAAAGTTCTCGATATTTTCCTTTACAATATCAGTGAGTTTCAATTCGAACAGTAGTAAATAACTTAGTTGCCATACATCCTTAAATTATCAAGTGTCACCTTGATTGGCATTGGTGTTTAACAGGCGGGGGATAAGTATCTCCCCCCAGGTTCACACGTCTGGGTCATACGCAAATGTTTGAACAGGCGAAAAATCATAATAGAGGCAAATGTTATTTAGCGAAAATGATGACACGATGAAATAATCTTATTATTCAACGAAGCCCAAATCTCGCTTCAACACATGCACCCGGGTTAATTCCTCTCGCGATCTAAATACGGCGGGGGCTCTTAAAAAGACAAGAAAAACAAGCAAAGAATGTATAAATATCAAATTATTTTAATCTTCGTGTCTCTCTTGACCACTTTCGCGAAAAGCGTCAACGCGCTCATGACGGATTATGTATGTCCGACACGAGGAAATTAGGAACGAATTTGTGGACGTCCCGAAGTCCGTATGTCTTTTATCCCAATCTCGTATAACTATACTAGAATGTTCAAAGATGGGGGAACGATGGCCAAATTCGTCTCGTCAAGGTAGTAAGAATTTTTCATTCCGTCGCGACGAGAATAATAGCATATAGATAACGGAAGAAGAACGAGCGCAGAAAGAGAAAGCTCCCGCAACCTTCGCGGAAAATTCTAATGGCCAGACGTATATGTACGGCGTTACCGCGACTTGGTGGAAAAGTTTGGTAGTTTGTGGCCGTGGTATGACAGGTCGAAAATTTATCACGCCCTTGTAATATGTATATATATATATATATATATATATATATATATATATATATATATGGATGTATATATGTATATATATAACGCGCCTACACGTGTACAGGCACGTATCTATATATGTGCGTTAGTGTGATCGATAAGCAAGTTAATCGATTCGGGAATGGCACAGAAGCGCACGAACTGTCACCTGTACGCTATATATCCACTTACGAAGGCTATATGGATCCGAGGGATTCGTCCGGTAGACCGCGCGGACTCAAACTGCCGAACCATGTAACGAGGCAGAATAATGCGGTTTGTGGTATTACTAGATCGGTATAAACGCTAGACCGCGTGTGAGCACACACGCTTCAAAAGTCTTTCCTCATCCCTCCACGGACTATATAAAAGCGACTCTAGCGTCCGGTCTCATTCACAGCTCGCACAGCTTCCAAACTGTCCTACCCTCTGTGCTTGCATATATAGATGTGTCTATGTTTCGAGGTATTCCAAACGGTGAAGCACAGCATTCGGGACCAAATTTCGAAAATCTTATCCACTGATTGTAAACCGAAACGAACATGTGCGCGTATCATTATGGAAATCCCTCAATGATTAAATCGCCGCAGCGGTTTTTGCAAATTCTACAGAAAATTATTAATCGACGATTCGGTCTGCGTGGGTAAATTTATATCAGGCTCAGTAGCCGCTGCCCACAAATAGTCATAGTAATGATAACATCATTGTAAGAGAACAAAAAAAAATAACAATGTCAATAACGAAACTGACGTAAAATCAGCTGCAAAAGAGGAACGGACAAAGAGGACCCGAGGAGCACCTTGGGAATGTTTCATATTTATGGATATGTTTTTGTGTTGTTATGATTCGCGAGAGAGAGAGAGAGAGAGAGAGAGAGAGAGAGAGAGAGAGAGAGAGAGAGAGAAAGAGAGAGAATGAGAGAACGAGAGAATAGACAAAAGTGCAACAGAGCGGAAAGATTTCCGTCATCTTTTAAATTTTCATTGCACACAGTTATTACAGCAAAATGTCTTTCTTTCAACAGGTGTCCGCCATTATAATACCGGCATCCGTACGGTACGTATGTATAAGTCTTCGGAGCTCTCAAAATTCAACTCGTCCGGTGCGCTTACCGTATCAGCTCATCAGTAGTGAAAATAGAAAAAATCGTCATACATTCGTATAAATGTAAATTAACCATAATGCTCATGAATGTAAGTAAAAATGATCATAGAATTAGGAATGCGGAGAGCTTGGTTAGAATTGGCCCATTTGTGAGCTGATATACCGAAAAGGTAGAGAAGCTAATATGAAAAACTGTAAAAGCGCATCAGCGAATTGATGCATCCTAATGACGACAGAGCCAATATTGACGATTGGAAAGGAAAAGGAAAGATCCTGCGTGACGAAATCTGGCAATGTCCGCACCACTCGCAAGCAATGTCAATATTTTCGGCCCAACGTTCTCTTCGGCAATCCACGTTATCGTGCAGAGCTGCATTCACGTAGGCGCGGTATATGTTGCGTGGATATCCAAAATTATAACTGATAAAAAGAGGTCCTCTAGGAGGGGTTGTAAAAATAGACCCGATGCGAATCGATAAGCGCCTCGTCGAAGGAACTTCCACCCGAACACAGGCTTCATCGTTCGATGCACGAGGTATCATTGATGATAGCGAATCGAGATGTTTTCTTTTATTAGCATCGCCACATTTATATTACGTGCATTCGTCGGAACGCGAAAAAAAAATCTTTTTATAAATAACCACCGCTTGAGAAATACCTTTTGTATTGCACAGCTTGGAGAAAAATATTCTTAAACTTGACAAGCGTTTCTCAACAGCGTATGAAAAATATCGGTCTCCATTTGTATGCTCGGCTAACAATAAATGACGCCCAATCACTCCCTCGAAATGGCAATCCAAAATATAATCCGACCATTATTCGCGACACTCTACCCGGCTAAATATTTTTTAATTATCATCCCCGCTTGTAAATCAATTCGAAACGTTTTCGGTACCATTCATCATTCTCAATATATTAACAGGAATTATATTAAGCTGAACCGAGATATGACACATTTCTCGCTTAATCAATTAATTACTCGACTATGGTACACGTCGCAACCGAATATATGACGCGATATAGTCAGCATTCCTGGCCAGCTATTTATTTCCGTTCTGCTGCACAAGGGAAATATCGAAGCGATTGCCGGAAACAGAACTTGATGTTTAATTAATAACGCGCAATCCTCGCGTTAACGACGGAGAAACCAAGTTAAAAATAAATGCAGCAAATTTGTTATGGTAGTGACATCATTCGGGACACAATATTTAGTTATACCTATACATATATGAGGCATTCCACGTTACTCAGCCAGTAAAAAAAATCCACAAATAATTTTGAAAAATCGAGTTACTTTATTGAAGAATATTCACCGAGTGTCGAAATAAAAAAAAAATTCTGACGTTTTTTTTCTCGTTGATTGCCATTTTTTAACATTTTTCCATTCAAATGGCTGTATCTTTGGCAGGATTTGACGTATTTACATTTGTAAAAAAACGAAAATGTGCGTCTTTTTATAGCCTTCCAGAAAAAAAATAATTTAGATTTTATTGAGCAAGTCCAACGTCCGTTTCAGGGCAAAATATGCAAAAATATTTTTTTTCTCAAGGAAAGACACTCGTTATTTTATTTTTTTAAATTTCCCCAAATTGTGAATACGAAAAACGGATTTTTGGTATTTTTTATATTATGGGATTCCAAAACACCGTGAAGTAACAGCTATTTTTAAGTTTTAATTTTTTATTAATATTCGATTGAAGAGTGTGGAGCACTCCAAGGCTTCAATACACATGACACATACGTCATATGTATTTCAAAAACCTGGTAAACATACAGCGAGTGCTCTACACTCTTCAATCGAATATCAATTTAAACATTTTTTAAATAAGATTATCTGTTACTTCGCGGTGTTTAGGAACCCCATAATATAAAAAATACCAAAAATCTGTATTCTGTATCCACAATTCGGGGAAATTCTTAAAAATAAAATAACGAGTGTCTTTCCTTGAGAAAAAAAATATTTTTCGCATATTTTTCCCTGAAACGGATGTTCGACTTGCTCAATGAAATCTAAATAATTTTTTTTCTGGAAGGCTAGAAAAAGACGCACATTTTCATTTTTTACGAATGTAAATACGTCAAATCCTGCGAAAGATACAGCCATTTGAATGGAAAAACATTTAAAAATGGTAATCAATGAGAAAAAACGTCAGAAATTTAAAAAAAATGTCGACACTCGGTTAATATTTTTCAACAAAGTAACTCGATTTTTCAAAATTATTTGTGGATTTTTTTTACTGGCTGAAGTGACGTGGAATGCCTCATATATGAAGGCATTATTGCAGACAGAATTCCACATTTTTTAGGTACTTGGTAAATTTGACGTTCATGCAGAATTCCATTACTGAATCGATAAACACTTTTTCTTGTGCCTCAACATATACCTGCTTTAAATATATTTTTTTTTAATTAAACGCCTGCAGAATCTACATATTCGTAAGGGCAAAAAAGTGCCTCTGTCTCACCCATAGGTGACACTTTCACTTCCGGTATGTGCTCGAAAGCATTTTCAGTAAATTTCGTGACATTCACCCTGCGTTATCGTCATTTATAAATGATATTTATGATGACGAACCTCAACTCGATGACCTGACTTCCCTTGTCATTGATGCTGACGATGATGTCACGGGGATGCTGCTGTTGCTCGATTGTCCTGTCGAGGTTGCACTTTGCGGTATTCACTTTGCTGCGCACACTCGAACCAATTAGTTATCCGGAAAAAAACAAGAACGAAACAATTTCGGACGAAGACGAGCTCGTTCGGCTATGAGCGGCAAAACGGAGACTCGTCGATGGTACACGAGTAATCAACACAAAATCGCAAAGTCGACGAACATCCGGTGCGGTTGTAAGATTTGCGTTTTTTTCTCGAGATTAATTTAGCGGATCACCTCTCTCAATTTGACTTGTCACTTCTCGAGCAACCGCCAACGCGTTGATCGTTTGCGTTCTCACACGGAGTCGACCTAACCTCGACTCGATGTACGCGGGGAGCATCGACCGCGCGTATCATCCGATTTGGTCCGTACTCGTGTGTTATCGAAATTGCCTCTGTTTGGAAAATTATCGACTTCCGTAGATACGATTCTGATCACGTTGATTCGTACAGTGCCGATCTTACCAACTTTTCCTAGCTGCAACGAGAATTTCTCTCTCTCCCTCTCTCTTTATTTCTTTCTCTTTACGTTTCTTCGCGTTATTCCACGCGCAAATATTTATCTCCCAAAAGATCGCTCGAAATGCGAATGTTCTGGATTTGTAATGAAAAAAAAAATACTATCTTTCACCAGATGAATCGTCGATGCCGATGCACTCGAA
This sequence comes from Ophion slaviceki, assembly GCA_944452715.1. Lineage (NCBI taxonomy): Eukaryota > Metazoa > Arthropoda > Insecta > Hymenoptera > Ichneumonidae > Ophion > Ophion slaviceki. The sequence continues at coordinate 28,654,087 of OX101794.1, read as the reverse complement.
GCGTTTCAATTTTACGTTGTCGCGAAAAAAAAAACGATTTTTCTCGTTAATCAATCGACGGCTCTACTTCATTCCTCCCTATTTATTTTCCCGGTTCTTTTCACGCTATCCACGTTTCTCTCCGCCTCCTACGTATCCTCACCCCCGCGTAAATCACGGACTTCCCTCTCTCTTCTCCGAGAGCCCTCTTTGCGCAAGTTAGTAAGGCAACTTAGCCTCGCGAGTCCGTAGTTAGGCGCGCGAAAATAAATCACACACGCACACACGCACGCACACACACGCGGCGATCTGAAAGCGTTCACGGATCACGGATGAGAAGCGGAAGACGCGAGAGTGAGAAGGAAAACAAAACATATAAGGAGCGTGTGAGAGAGAGAGAGCGAGAGAGGGGAGGTAAGGTAAATGGAAAAAGTATAAGCAACGACGCGATCTCTCTCGGCTCGTGAGTGACGGGGCGTAAGAGCATCGAGGACTTGTGTTCGGAGTGAGTGGAAACGCGTGTACCGCTCGACCCAGCTTCACCTCGGACGAACCTTATATGTATAGAATGAATTTTTCCTCTGTTTTTTTCCTTCACCCCGATCACTACTCTCATTCTCATCAACGCGTGCAGTGCTTCTATTCCTCCGAAACTTTTACCCCTCGTTATTAGAAGCCGGAGATAAGAAGTCCATTAAAAAAAAAACAGTTAAGGATTGTAGGAAGAAAAAAAACCGTAAAAGGAGAAACAATATGTACACTTGATGTACAGAAAAAAATCGTAATTAAATAATAAAAATAGCGACCTGCTCACACGCTCTACTCGTCGCGCCTCCGCTATCTTTTTTCACTGCGTCGTCGATTGGCACTTTCGCGGTGCTGTCTTCCTCCCTCTCGTGAGAGACAGGGCTCTGACGTAAAGGAGCGAGAAGCCTGGTCGTTGGGACGTTTCACCGTCAAGACCACACGACGATACGCGCGAAATATCTGGATATCTGCGAATGTGATCGCGGCTTCGAACGACCGCGGGATCAGGAAGAAAATGAGGATGTGCTTTGGCACGAAAGGTCGTATTGTTGTTTCGTTTGTTTGTTTTCTTTCGGCAATTTATTGACCGTATCGTCGATAGCGCCCGATCGTGTACGTGTTGATAGGAACGAGGCTGCGAGCGAGTCGAGAAAACGCGCTACCGGCCCGTTCGTAACGAGAGTCAACGTCGATCTGTCGCGTGGATGCGCGTCAGGGAGGTTCGGCACACAGCGTGCAGCCGCGCGCGCGTGGGCGGCTCGAGAGCGGCGACGGCGTCGTATCCCTCTCGATTTTCCTCCGACTCGATCTACCTATTGGCGCGTTCACACGTATACACACGCGCGCACACACACGCACGTATGCGCGGAAAAAGGTGATCCCGGAGCATTGGATCTCGACGACAATACAGTTGCCAATTCACCGCGTACTCAACCTTACGTAAACCCTTTCTCGTCTTCAAAGGCAACATTCGACGAATGTAAATATTTTCGTACAAAGGTCATTTCGAGGCCTCGTAGCGAAAATTGACCAATTTATAACTGGTTTGGAATATACTTATTGCATATGTACTTTTGTATAGGTGTACATTCGTAAGACGGTGACTGCTCCCTTCCTCTTCACCTTCTTGTCTCTTTGTCGGTGCGGGGGCGCCTTGCTACCTTTCCGAATGGGGTTGTTTCGAAGGGGGCAGTTGCGGAGGCGACCGATGGCGGTGGGATCGCGGAGGAGAAGGAGAAGCAGGTACGTGCGCCGTCGTCTTGTCCCGGCCGCGCGAAATCGCGACGTATTTCTCGATATTTCGTTGGACTGGCGACGCGATCTCGGCTCCCCCGCGCACGGAAGCGCGCTCCTCGGAACGCGAAAAGTAACTGACGAGGCGCCAGCACGGGCGCTCGCCCTCTCCGAGTCTGCGCCTTCGGCGCGACTCTTCTGGATACACACGTCGCGTGTAATACGCGTGCACGGCCTCTTCACCGTCGACGGGGATGCCGCTACCTTTGTACGGGAATTGTTCTTCGGGGCTGCCCGACAAAACCCATTAAGGCAGTAGTCTGGTTTGGACCGAGATTTTTGACGTTATTTTTGGGTTGGACTAACTTTTAAACCGTTGAAGTTGCCTTGACGAAATTTTACATATGTATTTATTGTTCCTTTGAGAATGCATCTACATTGAAAAAAATATATATATTTTAAATATTTTCATGTGGTTTTTATTTTTTCACAACATGGTCCGCGGAAAACCGCCTCAATCGGCGCCCACTCTGGGTGATGTTGTATGCATCTGAAAAAAAATATATATATTCTCAATCTGTATGAGTATTGTGAGGACTGGTAGAAGAATTACTACTTAAAAAAATGTTGTTACAAAATGGCGGCCTGTTAACCTTCGATTAACGATATTTCATACATTTTCGGGTATTCGATGAGTTATAAAATGTGGGCAAAATTATTGTTCGACTCAATTCTGCTACCAGTCCTCGGAAAGAGGCTACCGAAGGTAAAATTTGAGCTCGATCGGTCAATTAGTTATCGAGATATCGTGGGCGCCGATTTAAAAAACATAGTTCTGACATAATCGCGTTCAAAGTTTTGATACCGTTAGATGAGGTTTGCGCGTGGCTTGCTTATAATTTCTATTACTCTGCTAATTTTTTAAATATCAATAAATGGTTTTCACGAGCGTATTAAGAAAGGTCTAAGGACTGATAAAATGAAGAAAAAAAATCGATTTTGTCAAAATTCTAGACCAGACTACTGCCTTAACGAGCATACGGGGAGTACCATTACCACGTACCATTACCGCGTACGGGGAGTACCATTACCACGAATCAATCATTCAAATACTTGTCATATTATTTTTTTCTACACATTTTACAGATTTGCTCGTCGATATCTCGGAGAGCGGGGTTTTTTTCCCCAACTTTGAAACCCCAACATAGTTTTCAGCACCCTTGCCTCAATCCCGGTGCCGGCCAATTATTTGACTGTGTTATAGTGTACGGAAAAATCTGATGAAATTCATAGGTCTTCTTTGGACTCTCAATGGAATTATCAAATTTTTGTCATGCCGGAAAAACATTATTCGATAACATATTTTTTCAAAATTCGGATATACGGCATTTTACACTAGTCGATCTGAGAACTTGTGTGCGATTAATTCTTGATATTTTCTGCAAAAGTTATTAGGGTAACAAAAACTGATTGTTTTTTTTTTTGGAAGAAAAAAATCAATCAACAGTTATTCAAAACTAATTTTTTTTGTAATTTTTTTCTGTGTTGGTAATAAAAATTAATTGAAAAGTTTTGTAAACTTTAACTGTTTTTCAATTTTTGGTCATGCTTAGTTGAAAAAAATGTTTTTTTTTAAATACTAATAACCTCTGCAGAAAATATCGAGAATGAATCGCATAAATGTTCTCAGATCGACTAGTGAACACAGCTTGTGGGTATCAACTTTTAATTAATGCAATTAAAGATGAGTGAAATTATGGTGCGCAAAGGCTGAATCGTGTCAAAAATGAATCAGTATTGTTTTGTAAAATGTTTTACAAATTAAAAAAACATATATATTTTTTTTGCGTATTTTCGCATTTTTTTCTTAAATGTAGTAAGCAACTGGTGCAATGTTGTGAAAAAAGTCGAAGAAAATTGGTCTTTCCATTTCGATGATGATCACACGATGTTTAGGAACAATACATTTGTTCCTTTAATTGTTTTGTAAAACTTTCGGTCCGGAAAGATCGGTGCGGAAAAATGGTGCGATGGATCAATTTGAAAATTGACAGGGCTATTGAGGGTACATTGAGCTGAAAAAAACCTGGCAACATTAGTCTTTTCATTAAAATTTGTAAAGTAGTGGTAGGTTTACTGAAAAACCATAAACAGTAATTTCTGTGTACTTTTTTTTCAAATTGATGTTAAGGGTGAGAAAAAAAGTTCTCACAAACCAACCAAAGGGTCCTGCAGGAAATGTATTCAAGTTTTCAACGCTGCCCTTTAATTCCTTGTGCGATCATTGGTTGCTAAGACGTCGATGATCAAATACAAAAGGATCTTTTTTTATTCAAAGTTGGATATCTCAGCAAAAAATTGACGCAGCGAGACCAAAGAAAACGAATTGAAGTTGAATAAACAAGCTAACTGATAAATACATTGATCAAAACTGAAAAAAAACCGAGCCCGTGGACGCTTGAAAAAAAAAACAAAAAAAATGGAATTTTTTTTCTCCCCCTATTTCTTATGATTGCGCGATAACCATAGGTCACGATTTTTTTTTGCTAAAAGATCTTGAAACTAGAAACTTGAAGCTTCAAAATGCTTTTTTTTATCTTGATATGGCCATTTTTCAGATAGATACAGCGCTTCAAAAAATACTTAAAAAATTGAAGAAAGGTTCTGTTCCTTTAAGTTTTTGGAGTAGTGTATGTAGTGGTAAGAGAATAGGCGGAAGGATAAGCGACTCTATATGCATAGCTTCCGTACGTGAATTAGTTCGAGCACCGCAAAAAATCGTGATGAAAAAATTTACAAGGGTATGAGAAATTCCGCCGGAAGAGGGTCAGAGAAACAACATTTCTCAAACGGAACAAAATCGGATTGGGACACCGTAAATGGTGTCATATAGGGTTAGTTCGCCCCACAAACGATGATTTTGTGAAGAAACGGCTATCTCCTACGTCTTCTAGATCTGCCAAATTCAAACACACTAATAAAAAAAATTAAAGAAGGAAACACTTTTTTATATCTGTGATTTCCGAAAAGCCGTAACTTTGAGAAAAATTGTGTTACCGGGGGCCGAACAAAAGCGTTTCGAAGATTGAGTCTCTAGCTTAAAAATCTCGCAGACAATTTTTTTTAGCATCACGCTCAGTGTTAGCATAAGAAATAGCGGGAAGAATTTGTTTCGGAATTGTTTATTTTTTCTTTCAAAATTTGTTTTGTTTTTAATATATTTTTTGTTGACATTTGATGTGTAGAGGAAATTGTAAGAAAAACCAAGAATTTTTTTTTTCGTCTTAATCTTCATTTCCTGATGTTTAAGGAGCAATAAAAGTACTCCTTCATGCCATACGCATTATCCTCAAATCGGTTTCAATGTAATATCTCGACTGGAAATATGCGAAACTAAAAAACTCTCTCTGAGGGTGTCCAACTTCATTCACCCCTTAACAAAGTTTTATACGCCGATAAAAAAAATACGTGTCTCTTAGATTTCGTTGAAAAATAACATATGAAAAATTGAAAGAAACTGGCGGTGCTTACACTGAGAAAAAAAGTCATTGATCCAATATCACTGGTGTTATTGAATGAAATTTTGTCAATTCAATTGTAAAATTGTTAGTGTAAATAATCGGATTTATTAGTCCAAACAAAACGCTATTGACTTCAATGACATGATCAAATTGAAAGTTTTTTTCATTCCAAAGATATATTGTTAGCCGAGAACAATATATTATTGAAACTATCTAAAATATGATAGCGAACAAATTATATAGTTTTGAATGCAATTTCTGCGGCGAACGAAAAAAGCGATTCAATTCATAACAAGAATATTGTTGATTCGAGTACACAAGAAGAATTGAATTTCGCTCGTTTGAATCAAATAAAATTTCTATTGAGTAAATATGTTATTTTATTGTTTTCATCATATCCGATATTGATTTTAAGTACATTATTTGTTGAAATATTAATATTTTATTTCGATAGAAAAATATTAAGCAAATGTCTGAATTGGTTGAAAAGTTATGCGAAAGTAAAATTTGTTTCTTGCACATTTGGTTGAAAAAATTCAACCAAATCATGGCCAAACGCCACCGAAATTATAGGTGTGAGGAAACCCGTAATTCTCGGAGTAACCGCTAGAGGTCACACGCGCGCTCGTTTCTCGTAAGCGTAGCGCGAACCGAAAATCTACTTAAACGCTGGAGAAACTGTAAAGAGTATCGCTTCTTGGCCTGTGGCTAATATTAAAGTGTAGTATCTTTTCTAATCAGTTGAATATCTGATATTCTCTGCATGGATATTCCATTGGATATCTGATATTCACTCCACTATGATCGTGGATGATCATTCTAATGCTCACTTTTTATTTAAGATTTGAAACAAATAGACAAACTTCCTTCCCATGGCATATTCATTTCGATGTAGCAAAGAAATAATTAATTCTATGGATTATATTTTTGTACGAAATAAAAAATGTTTGTAGCAACCGCTTAATTATTTCATCCAATACATCTACGGATTGTATATAGAATGATTTCAATAAATATAATTTTTTGAAGGATAATGTAGATATTCAGAGAACAGGAGAGCTTTTTCAAATAAAATAATATGTTATTTAAAACAATCGCATTTTCCAATATTTTATAGTATTGAAACAATCTCATATATCGGTGGCACTCCGCAGCAGCACATTTATTTGGATCAACCAATATATTTTTTTTATTCAATTTGTTTTTTTCTCAGTGTAGTGCTTATATTACCCCTTGCCTAGACATTTTTTCGTCAGCTCCACAAGCCCGAACCCGCATACGTCTGGTAGTAGGTACCTACTTGCCATTGAAATACTTGGCGTGGGCACAAACGAATGACCAAACGTTGGATCTCCAGGATTACGTTGCCATACTTATCCTCGGAGCATTTTTCACGGAAGAGTTCAACGTGATAAATAAATGAATCGAAATGTAATTAAAATAAAGTAGCGCATCTATCGTAAAACGACTGCATACAATAGTCATTCGGGATTGGACGAGTCGAAACTCATCCCGAATAGCCCCCGGAAGATGATAGGTAATTAGTCCCCCAACGAAAATAGCAATTATCCTCTCGAGCATTTCGGGATAATTACGCTCGGGCAAGAGCGCGACATTACGGAGACGATCGATTGAAACTAAAGGCCTCGAGAAATGTATGAAAATGAAAGAGTGCGGGTGATTTATTTGTCGTATATCGCGAAGGCGCGGGTGCTGGTTGTATAGGCGAAAGAAGCGTGGAGGGGGGAGAGCTACCCGGAGCGTATAAGCGATGATAATCTGGTTTACGAGCCAAGAAAACGCTGGGAAAGGATTTGGAGAAGGTGATCTGGAAAATCCAGATCCTCGTAGGATCAAGCAGACTCTCGTATATCTACCTTTGCCTGTATACTTTCCAGGAGAGAAGAACGCGTTTCAAGACTGTACGAAAAAAGAGAAGGCCGAGTCCTCCAAGCTCAAATGAATATTCCTCCGGCTAATCCCACCGCCATTAAATTAACTCTAGAGCCAAAGTAGATTCGGGCAAAAGAAAATGAATCGCGGGTTGGCCAACGAAGACGACCAAAGAAGTAGCCGAACGAGCCTGAGGACTCTCCGAATCTAATCCGCCCGCAGTTGGCTATCGGCTGATACAGTCTCGCGAGCCGTTTGCGAAATCTCCCCATTTTTCATATCGATTAATAGCTCGCTCCAACAATTATTTTCTCTCTCTTGAGCGGTGTCTTCTCGCTTGGTCGTTCTCGCGGCGCGTATCGCGCATACGCGCATAGGTGTTCTCACACCGGCAAATCCATACCTCAAGATTGCGGAGAAAATGCAAAGACATGTCGCGCAACGTGTTGCAAACGAGGCGATACATTTTTCAGGGAGTCACCGCTGCAACCGTTCGTACAGGTCACCGCTCGCGTCTCTCCGTGTCCGTCCTCCGGGAAACTCACCGCAGTATGCACTCGAGCGAGTTATGAATTTTGCATGGCCATGAATTTGCGAATGTTAATGTTCCACGGTGCTAAACAATTGGCTACAGTGAGAGACGCACGCGGCTGTAGTTGCGGCCGTATTCGTCCGCTTCATTTCGCTCCGTTCAAAAATATATTTTTCCCACCGCGTGCGATAAATTTATCGAATAATAAACTCGCGCGCCAGTCGCGCGATGAATTTTTATGATGTTGATAAATTGGCAACATCCGTATCGTCCGACGTATATTATTCACCCATTGACCGCGCTCGAGTCCAGAATGCTTGACAAATTAATTTCCCACGTTCCACAAAGAATGACAGATTTTTCAGAGTTTTTTGTCTGCTTGAGCATCGCGATGTTTCGAAAAATGATCCTCCGCTTGACGAAAATTTGGCCGCAGTTGCAGCAGCGACTGGTAATATGGACGTAAGTATATTGGGGGATCGAGGAAAACCGAGTTCGCGTAAAACGAAATCTCATTTTGGAGATAGCGTCGAATCGGATCTCGGGAAGAGTGCATGTTCGCGTATACGAGGCGAGTCTACCGGTTCAAATACACTTGATACAAATGTACCAAGTCCGCTGTATCCGGGGATGGCAGATTTTATTTTCTCTCGGCCGTTCATTGTTGACGCGAGGCAGCTTTGCGTTGTCCCTCTTCAAAGTAAGCTTCGTGAGATCCGCGCTCCGCTTCTTTGAGGTACAAGTACCGCATGGGTGCAATCTTTGTCCGTCCCTCTCCTACACGGTATTTTCTTATTTATATTTCTTATCCTCGGTAGTATGAAATTCCTGAAAGTTCTTACCCACGTTCCAGTTTCCTCTTTTGTCACTCTGTTCTCCCTTTTCTTATTCCTCCTCCTCCTCCTCCACCTCTTCTTCGTCGTGTGCTTTTTCTTTCCACGAACCGGTGCCTTTTTCTCGGTTTGTGCTTTTCTACACTCGAGTCACTCGGTGCAGTCTCCCGTTCGACCTATGTGGAATAGTTTGTCAAAAGGCTCTCTGCGTCCGCAGTGTTTGCTTGACACGGATAAGGCGATCCGCTATTTGCATCCTCTTTTGTCCCTCTGTATATTCGCGTCCTCATACGCCATTGGGACTCTACGAGCAGGCTAGCTAGTCAAAGGATAATTGCGCTTTCAACATGTCGCGAATATTCCCATCTCAATTTCGTCGCGTGTTCCTTTATGGATTTTATTGCGAAATCCGAATTGGTGGCACATTTTGGTTCGACGTTGCACAATTCATACACAAATACACCTTTTTTCATAAAATATTTAACAACGGCTTACTCGTCGAGCCAAACCTATTTACCGTCGGATACACTTTTTCCGTACATCTCAACGCGCCGGACAAACGCACCCAGCCGTGCACCCGGAAGGAAAATAAATTAGCGGGAAAGCCAAGGAAAAATGAGCGCGCAAGATTCTTTGAAACAAGAATAGAGTAGAAAAAGGATTCTCCTCGGTTGCCGTTTGTCGGAGCCTCGAGGAAGCTAGCTAATTGCTCGCGTGTATCGGTGTTTACTGTCTTCCCAAACCAATTATCGTGCTTCGTGCAGAACCGCGTGACCGGCCTCCAAATTATTCGATTACGCGTTTCGCTCACCGGGATACTATCCCGCCCCTCCTTTCCGTGCTCGTGTATTTCGGTCTTCCATTTCGCGTACACGAGAGAAGTCTTCTTGAGGTATTTTTCCTCGGGGTTGCTCCTTTTCGCCCTCTCGGTCGATCCTACGATGCAGCCCCGTGCGTTCCTCGACCTCGTTGAACTTTCTCCCCGTCGTAAAACCTTCCACGGGATCTACATCGTTATAGCAGCGCCCCAACCATACGTCTCTCGCTTTTTCTTCCATTTTATTTCTTATTTTTATTATCTTTTATGTTTGTTTTTTAGTTTTATTTTTATCTTTATTAAGTTTGCCGTCTCGTCGAGACGCATTAATGTGTCCTGTAGCCCTTGCACCGTAACGTTGCAACCTTTTCCGCTCGCGACTTGTATCGAATCATGAAGTACATTTAACCCCCCGGGAGCAGCGAGTCACGACCCGATCCTCGTACTCGTAGCGCGTCCCGCTAAGAAAAGCACCAAGTGAATCTTCCATCGTGCGGTTGGACCCGGAGAAGCAACGTCGTCTTGGCAATTTGGCGAGTATACGGACCCTTGTTCACCTCGGAATCGACGATTTATGCCTCGTCGGCTCTCCCCACTACATCCAAACAGGAATTGCCACTTCTTGTGCCGCCTTGACCGCCGGCAATTGGAGTAGGTTTTCCGCATTTGCTCCTACCCCCCCCCCCCCCTCCTCCGACGCTCGTGCTTTAGAAAAGAGTCGTTGTGGGCAAAACTCCGAGGGTTCGGCAATTGAAAATAACTATCGTAAAAGCCCACAGTGGTACACAAATTTGGAGAACGATTTGGGGGAACGGTTCACCTCTAAACGGGACGATCAGACCACACGAACAAATCAAGAGACACGAACTATCCCGACAAGAAAAAGTCCCTATCGCGTACGATTATCTTGTCCATGTGGCAGATTTGTCGAATTTGCAAGTATTCGAGAAGGGAAGATGAGGGATTCACGTGGAAGAATTTACCCGAGCATTTGTTTACCGGGGTAATTATCCTAGCCGCGTTCCGCTTCGCGGGCCTGCAACAACGCGAAATATTCCATTCGTATACACGTTCCGTAATGAGATTTATTCAAGGGACGAAACGGACTGACCGTGTCCCCATGCTACATTCGTACTTCAGCGCTGTAATTCCCGCGCAATGTTATTTCGCCACGCTGCCCGTAGAACTGGCCCCTAATCACATTGAGCTCCATCTCACGTAGAGGACCATTGTCACGTGTTTATTATATTTGCCAAATAAACTTACAAAACACGCGCTTTGGACCTGCGGCCTTTCGCTCTCTCGCTCTCCCTCCACCCACCGCACTCTTTTTCCCCGCTCCAATTCGCTTCCTCCGGACCACAAAAACGTTTTCACGTCAAAGCACCAACAGACGTCCACTCTTAATCGTATAATTGCTCCGTGATGTCGCCAATCATCTGTTCCATAATTTTTCACGAGTGCTACGATAACCGAGTAGTGCAAATTGATAACTTGCAAATTGCTTCCTCGTTATTCTTTATTTTCTTCGCGATGTTTCAATGTCAATCTTCTCGTACTTTTTGCGCCCAAATGCCCCACATGATTATCGTTTCTGTCATGCATTACGATGATTTTTCTCAAGAAACAAGTACAAATTTGGCCTGGTGAAAGTTCGTTGCGGCACGATCGAATATTATATACGGGAAATGTCGTTGTTACTGTTTCTTTTATTTATTTTTCTTTCACGCGGCGACAGTAGCCAGATGCAATTTGTTGCTGGCTCAGAATCTCTATTTGTCATTATAGAATTTCTGATCGAATCTGTCAACGACGTAATGATATTTCACCTGATCGCACGAGAAAGCACGGCCAACGCGTGCACATACGTGTGTACAAGCATTCCTACCGACATACATACGTAATAATACCCCCCACCCCTCGCTCGTCCCCCCTCTCTCTCTCTCGATCACCGCCCGGATGGTACAGAGTTGAGGGTATCCGAGCACGATATGGATTCAGACGAGAGTTTCTCGCTTGTTATGCATGATGTATCACGGCAAGCTTTCGTTATACGTGTCTTCGTTATCCCGCTGCTCGTGTCCCGCGCGTCTGTACCTCGCATCGTTCGTGCACATATACCTCGCGTTACGTGAACTTTCGGAGGAAAGCCTCGTGCGCTATTACCGCCAACCACCTCAGGCCCAACCACCACGCGGGGTCATATACGACGACTGGTATAGGTACACGGAACCGACGAGAAGCAAGACCCGGAAAGATATCCTACAACCGTTCCCCATCCTTACCGATCGACCTCCGTCGATGCACCCGCCGCAACCGTCCGTATACAGCGAAGACACGTTGACGTCAATATTTTCCTTGGATTATACGGACGTGTATATTGAGTCGTGCGGCTCACAATGTGATTTAAGGCAGGATTCTACTTTGAAACCATGAAAAAAACGCTATTTTCGTGAATTTTTTCTGAGAATACTATTAAAGATATCGATATGGGGTTTAAACTGTTCAATAAATACACTCTTTAAGTATATAAAAAAAATTTTTTTAATGTATTTTATTCATTTTTTGTACACGTAAAATATGTTTAAAGCCAACGCCTCGAAAAGCAGGTACCGTTGCCGTGGTCGTGAAATCTTCCCGACGGATGGTCTGAAACAAAAAAATCAAATAGTTTCATGTTCAGTATGTCTTCAGGAACCGACCTAACTAGAATATTTTATATACGTGCAAAATTAACAAAATGGCGGCTAAAATACGAAAAAAATGCGTTTTTTTGGGTCTTTTTTTGCAATAAAAAAATAGTTCTAATCAAAATTTTAAGTTGATTGTAGTTAGGTCGATTGGTACACACATATAGAATATGTGTTCCAAATTTCATAAGGATCGGTTCAGTACTTTTTGAGTTATCACGACCACGGTACTTGAAAATGTCGTTTCGAGAAAAACGCGTTTAAAGTTTTGGTGAGTGACAGGTAGGTGCTCAGGTAGGTGCGTTCGAAAGGCGAAAAAGGATAGTTAGACTGCTTGGAACTTTATAAAATTTTGCCCGAACATTCTTGAACATATTTACTTTCGAAAAATGTAAAAAAAAAAAAAAAAATTTCAAAGTTTCAAAGTAGAATCCTGCCTTAATATCCGATCATCTGGCTATCGTGTAAACTGAAACGAAGCACTGTCAAATGACGGAAGTAACCGTCACTTATTATTGTTGCAAGAAAACATTTTTTCCACCAATTAGCCATGGCTATCTCTGATATGACATTTACGTCCGAGGAACTTGCTAAATTGAGCAATCAACGTCGCAACAGAACAATATCGTGTGCGAAACTTTGCGTTTGGAAAAGGCCCAAATACTCAAGACGGTAAATGTCGATACATGGAGCAACTAGATATGGTGAAGATGTTATATCGCGTATGGTGCGTAACAACGATGGCATGCAGTATGCTTCTTGACGTCTCCTGATCCTTTTCCCTTGTACATGTAAATCTTACGCTGCGTACGTGCACACCTAGAATTACGAGCGTACCCAAGATGCCCTTTTCCCCTCATTGCAAACATCACGATCCACTTTTCCCATTATCATTGTCATCATTATCATTATCCTGGCAAAGCGTGCTATGTTGCCACCCCCCCCCCCCCCTCCCCCGACAGCGTATAGCTTCGCTCAGACAAAAGCACGTTGACATTGGCAACCATGTAGAGAGAGTAAGAAAGAGAGAGAGGGGGAAATATACAAGTTTGAATGTGCACATAGCAAAAGTTATAAACTTTATAAGACGTCACGAAGTTTCCGAAGATAATGCAACGAGACGCGAGAACACAAGGGCCACGAGACGTCTTATTTGGTATATACAAGAGAGGAAGCGAGAGAAGGGAGGGAGAGAGAGAGAGAGAGATGTTTAATGTCCTCTCGCTCTCTCCCGAAATGTTCAATTGCACCAGTGGGAGGGAGAAAGAATGAGGAGAATAAACCAAGAGGGTTGAAAAGCAGCCTCTCCTCGTGCGCCCGTCTCTAACCTCTTCTCCCCACGCGTTGCGGAAACCAAACGATGAGACTGCAGAGCGCGCGCAACTTTCCCAATTTGTAGATCCGAGAAGGAACGAGCGTAGATTGCGGCTCGCGATATTCCTTAAATATTCATCGCATCGCCCGGCTGCGCGTGCCACCCTTACCCTCCCTTTGCCACTCGTCGGTTGGACCTTTTTCGGAACCGCTACGTATACCACGCGGGCTCCACTGCTTTTCGGATCCTGCGGACTATTCCTCTTCCCGTTTCTCGATATCAGCAGCGAATTGCGTGGATATGGATGTATGAATTTGTAATATTTTATTTCGATGCAAAAAAACTGAATTTGGATAGTACCAATGTTTGGCTCGACTACGTTAGAGGAAGGGTGTTTCTTTTTTCACAATCCTGAAAATTCGTAATCAAGTGATCATTTTTTGCTTCGTGCTTAGGAATTGCACAGAAGCCCCTCGTCCTTTCACGATTGTGCTATTTTTTAATTTGTAAAAGAGAGGTGCTCTTTTTCCACCTTCCCTTATAGCAGAGAATGACAAGACGCGCCTAGTATTTTGTTCGCCAGTTTCTCCACATTCATTATTTACCTCGATATACCGATCGATCAAATCTTTTTCAGTGCATTCTAGCAGACCGTCGTGACTCCGTATCTCCGTCTTTCGGCATCGTTTCAATATTGCCGCATATTCAATTTATTCACCAATATACGTTCCGATGTGTTCTGTTCAGGTTTAGGTATGGCTTTCAGTTTATTTTGTATTTGGGCGCCTGTACCCTCCGTGGTGGCCGAAAATAGTGGACGAAAAAAAAATTGATTTTTTAATGAAAATTTGTATTTTTAGAAGGCTTGAGCTACCTCTAAATATTATTTGACCGCTCGCAGCTTTCGCGACAATTTTTTTTTCTTCAAAGAAGATAATCGGATGGTGAGAAAAAGGGGAACAAATAGAGCCCAAATGTGTGCCACCCTAGTGCACAGGGCGGCACAAGAGCCACGAATGAACATGTTCAATTAGTCGATGCCAAATATTTGGACTATCTTCCACCCTTTTTATAGTCCGTCTTTCGATAAACACGAGTGGAAAAAGAATACTATGCAATACATTACACAAGTATAAGTTTGCTCGCGACAAATACCAACAAATTTTACGTGCAGCACTAACAAATGATTATCTACGTTATAATTTTGTTTTATGTTGAAATACCAAGTTTTTAAAATGAATTTCGTTTTGACTGACAAACGTACACTGAATCGAGTCACTGGCCACAATCATGGATCGGTATTTCTCAGAAGATCTCCGACGTACCTTAGCTTCTGGATGATGAAACGAGAGTCGAGTGTTAACAGGAGTACGACCGGATATGAATTGGTAAAGACATGTTTCGCGCGTAAGGTAAGTTTAACGATCTTACATATGTGTATGTACATATATATATATATGTATATATATATATATATATATATATATATATATATATATATATATATATATATATATGCGTCATCGGGATTTTTGGCCTCGTGAATTTTTTACAACTTGGTTCAGTACGTTGGGATACGTGGATAGGGTACGGTAAAAAGCAGCGAAGCCCAAAGGCTTGAAAAATATGGAGGAAACGGTCGAGAGAGCGCAAGAGTGAGGAAGAGACAGAGAAAAAGAGACTTTTGGATAGCCGTTGGAGCTCTGCCGTAACGGTTTTTGCCGTGTCCCGACATTTTATCCTACCTTTATGATCGGTTATAACGGGTATATAAGATCGTTATTCCCGAGCTATATTTCTCACCATTATCGACTAATAGGGCCATATAGATCGGCTTTCTGGCATAAATGAAAAAGTGTGATCCCCTATACCGCTCCTCTCACTCTCTCTCTCTCTCTCTTGGTGCCGTTACACATGTCCCGCCATCCCCTGATCTACGTATTCGTTTACCCTAGCTGCGTCTTTTTTCGCCACTTTCCAGCGACCATTTTGATACTCGAATAATGATTCACCGATCTACCCTTGTCGAATGAGACTCTCCCCCTCTCGCGCTCGATCGCGAAACTTTTTCACCCGAGTTCCCCGCCCCTTTCGCTATATACGTGCTCAAATTATAATCTTCGTCGCACCGGTGTATTATCACAAAGTGTATCGATGAAGAGGCAAGAAAAGCAACGTCAAAGATCGCGACAGCAATGAAGAGAATTTTTTTGCTAAAAGGTCAACTCGACACGATGCAGTTGTGCCCAGGATTCTTTTAGGCAAAGAAACATAGATGTGTGGAATATGGACAAAATCACATGAATCACTATGCGAAACACATATTGATTTTTAATATTTTTTTGACAAATTCATTTCGATGAATTTGTATAGGACCCTAGACACGAATTCACCACCCATTCCTCCGAAAGCCTCAATTTTTATTAATAATCGTCAAGAGGGTGTGGTGACAGGTTTTTTGCTCTTAGCCGGCGTAATTTCGAGCTTTCCACAAAAACTCCGTGATGTTCGTAATTGACGGAAAATTTGCCGTACCTTTTTGTCACTTTTACAGAATCTCACAGAAATCCCGAAATTTCGCCGGTCCTATTTGAGGGACACCCATACAAACTCATCGGGAAAATTTTAAAAAGAATTTTGATGGACTCGGAGAACGTTGATCGATTCATCCCTATTCTTCCGTTGGTTTTTCCGCAATGTGCACTAGAAGAATTTCTGCAAAAGAAACAAAGAGGTACGTATGGAAAAATTGGTGGATATCGATGCTTCGTTTTTTAAATTCTGCCAAAAGTCGACAAATAATCGTACCACCGTGAATGAGGGGGCATTCTAAAGAGTTAATACAGTCGTGCTATCGCTGTTCCCGTAATCGGAAAAAATTAGAAGGCCAGTTTTTTGACAGGTGATTGTGTAGGTGGCGCGGGTGCTAAATCCAAGTTCGCCGAAATCCGGGTGCAGGGTTTTTTTATAGGGGATAAAGGTGGATGGGAGTGGATTGATGTCAAACTACAACCCCTACAAGGTCAGTTCCGTAAAACAAAATGTTCAGAAAAATCCGGGCTTTAGTTTTGTCCGCAGCGTCGAAGTCGTGGAAGTTCATTTGGGGGTGAAAAAGTGCGGTGAAATTTTTAAAAATAAGTTATCATTCAATAACTCTTAAGGAAATATTCGTCACTTTTTGTTCAAATGGGAACGTTGCAGCCCCTGAAAAGACGCCTCGATCGAGTATTTGGTCATCACTCTCCGATAATATCTTCACCCCCAAAAAAATGGTTGAAATACAACAAAAAATGGTTTACTGAATAACTCAAAAACAATCTATTTTTCGGGTATGGTTTAAATGTGCGAAATGTAGAGAATGATTTTCTCTATATTTTCGTTTCTATGGACCACCCTTAAATTTTGATTTCTCAACCTCTCTCGGGAGTTGAAAATTCAAAACGAAATTCTGGGAAATCTATCAACCGCACGAATTCGCCGCCGTGGAACAATTTGTAGCTCAAACCCTCAGCTACATTTTTCTCCACAGCACCAAACTCGTATCTCTTTATTTTCGGTCAATAGTTTTCGCAGAATTTCATTTTGAATTTGCAACCCCCAAGTGGGGTTGGAAAAAACAAAATTCAAGGGTGGTCCATAGAAACGAAAATATAGGGAAAATTGCTCTCTACATTTCGTACAATTAAACCATCCCCGAAAAATCGACTGTTTTTGAGTTATCAAATAAACAATTTTTGTAGGGTAGAGATATTATTGGAGAGGGTTGATCAAATACTCGATCGACGCGTCTTTTCACGGGCTACAACGTTCCCGTTTGAACCAAAATTGTATGAATTCTTCCCAAAGAGTTTTCGAATCAAAAATGATTTTTCAAAATGTCACCCTACTTTTTCACCCTCAAAATGAACTTCCGCGACTTCGGCGCTGCGGACAAAAATAAAGCCCGGATTTTTCTCAACACTTTGTCTCCCGGCGCCGACCTTGTGGGGGTTCTAGTTTGGCATTAATACACCCCCATCCCCCTTCATCCCCTAGTAAAAACCTACACCCCGATTTTAGGCAAACTTGAATTTAGCACCCGCGGCACCGACAAAATCACCTGTCATAAAACTCGCTTTATAACTTTTTCCGATTCCAATACACAGCACGACTGCACCAAGTCTAACCGCTAACAAAGAGATTGAGCACAGAGTGAACTTTCTAATCCAATCTGAAAGTAAATCATCAACGATTCAGTAAGACCACTTATTTTTCGCCGGGGTGCAAAAAAAATGTTGGATTAATTATTTTTTTTTTTGCTACCAGTCGATATCGATGTATTTTCACCCCGTGAGAACGAATTCACTATTAATTTCTCCCAAAGCCCTCAATCTTGGTTGAACAATCGCCGAAAATGTGTGGAATGTGGCATATTCCCTTGAGCTTGCCATCCAGCAAAAATGTAAAAATACGTTAAGGCGTTACCCCCACTTGTAGCACAAAAAAAGGCCTTCTTCATGAATTTTTTTAAAGAAAACTACAAAACTTTTTTAATCGACCAATATACCATCTTAAAGAACACATCTTGAAGAACTTTCAGTAATTTTTTTATTGAAAAATATTACATTATTTAGTGGCAAATGGCCGTCAATGAAATAATGTTTTTATATACACGGTTTGCGGTGACCAACATTGCGGCGAAGTGGATCATCTGAAAAAAAAATGCGGATGGATTTGGTCAAATATAAGTATAAACTAGTCTTTAATCGAAGGATTTTAAAAAAATTCATTTTTCACAAAATGGTGGACAGTCAAAGTTAATCGTTCGATTTTAACGAAAAAAAACGGCCGTTTTTTGGGTATAAAACAGCCATTTTTTCGAAAAAAAAAATCGAACGATTAAAGACTACATTTTTATGTATTAAATAAGCCTGCAAAATTTCAAGAAGATCGGTTCGTTAGTGTTCGAGTAATCTTGGTCACCGACTTCAGAAATGCCATTTTGAGAAAAACGCGTTTAAAGTTTCAATTTCAGTTTACACGAAGAAAATATTTTTTTTTGTAAACTTACATAGAGTCATCTATTCCGGGCATCAAAAAAAACTGCACTTCAAATTGCACATCAAAAAAATGCAATAAAAAAAATCGATTTTTTCAAAATCGCAAGTGGGGGTAACCCCTTAACACGAATGTTGTGTTCTCTTCAGAGTGTTACTCGTTACGTTTAATTTAATGCGCCCCTTTTAAATGTGGGTTGAGAGAACGACAAATATAGGGAGGTTCGGTCCTAATCTTTTTTGTTTCTATCGGATTTCCGATCGTTTTACATTAGAAGATCTTTCGTTTCTGCATAATGGTTTTTGGTGCTCTGCCATATACATGAGTTTTAACAAAATCGACGGCGGACATCAAAGTGATGTTCCTTGTCAGAAGCGTCTTCATCCAGTTAACGAACGTCATCCGAGAGATTCCAAGAGAGAGATATACGCGCGCAGCCTCAAGTTGCGCAGTTTTCCCGAATGCTTCCCGTACCCTGTCGCGGAGTGTCGAAACAATTCTTGCTGTGGTCGTACATACGGCGAGTCTCGCGTGGGGGCGAAGTTAATTTTTGAAGTAGATTAAATTTTTTTTCTCCCTTCATTTCCCAACGAATCTGTCCTCGTCGTCTTTGCCTCGTTTTTCCTCCGCTCGCGGGGATAGCATCTCGCGTCACATTATGAATTGTTCCAGCCGGTGTACTCCCGTCCCGCCCGCTCTCGTCTCACGCCCTTGCGCGGAGTGTGTGCGTGTGTGTGGCCTGGTGCACGAGACGTGGATGGAATTCGGTGTTACGCGCGTAATACACATCGAGCGCGAGGAGTCGGCAATGCCGCACACATTTTCGCCGTGCTACCGCGGTGTTCCTGCATTTTGCCCTTTCCACCGCGACCTGCCAGTCGGGACATTCAGAAAGCGTGTAATTGTTCCTATAAAATTCCCACTCCGCTCCGCTGCAATGTTACTTCTATGTGTGTGACTTTAAGCTCCGTATGTACCTCGAGCATTTACTGCCCCCACCGTTGCCACTGTCACTACCTATGTGCAACACACGTACACACAAATATACATATATGTAGGCACGAAACACATATGGTAGGCGATGCTGCAGCGTTCTCACCCGCTTTCGCTTCGTTTGCCGCTAACCGTGCGAGAGAATGCTTGCACGCGCGTTCGGCTACCAAATGAAAAGATGGGCAGATATTTATCAACACCCGGTATTACTCTATGTCTACAAGTCCACGTCGATCAATATGTATGAACAACCATATACATAATCAATATATGCATATATATATATGGGATATTCCACGCCATTTCACCTAGCCCATGACTCCGACACATTTTTGGTTTTCCCGATTTTTTTCGTAAAATTGTGCCCCATAAAAGGAATGTCCACACGAATTTTCAAATTGTTCTCAACAAATCTCTCCTTATTTAGGAGTTATAATTTTCCAAAAAATATCGATTTCGGAAGTTTTGGAAACGTTTAAACCCTTATAACTCCTGAACTAATTGAGATATCGATGAAAGTCATATGATTTTTTCATTTTGCAGCACACTTTCGTTAAAAAATATGAAATAATTATCAGTTTCAACGGTTCTTTTTGCTTCGAAATCGAAAACTATTTTTTTAGAACATGATTGCCTTTTTTTTAATTCTCTGAAATAGAGTAACTCATTCTAAGATTTTTAAGACTAGTCTCAATGTGGGCCCATTTTGCTTCCTATTTTTTTCGAATTAATCATATTTTTTTGAGAAGATTTTTATTATTTCAATCTCCAATAATGCTATTACTGATTTTGCGATTTCCAATTCGGCTTCGTCATGCTTGAAACGGTTTATTTTTTATTGGTGCAAAATTTAACGGAAAAAAAATATTTTTAATAAAAAATATTTTTTTTTCGTTAAATTCAGGAAGGAATTCAGGAATGAGACTAGTCTTCAAAATCATAGAATGGGTCACTCTATTTAAGAGAATTTCTTGGAATTTTTTTTTTAATTTCTTTTAAATGTAAAAGAAATAATTTTCACTTTAGAAGCAAAAAAACCTTGACATTGATAATTGATAATTTTTTCATATTTTTTGACGAAAGTATGCTTTAAAATAAAAACAAATTATATAGTGACATTTGTCGATATCTCAATTAATTCAGAAGATGTCAGCGTTTAAACCTTTTCAAAACTTCCGGAATCGACATTTTTTAAAATTATAACTCCTAAAAGAGAAGAGATAAAAATCGAAAAATTGGTATGGATTTTCCTTTCATGGAGTACAATTTTACCAAGAAACAGCAGGAAAACCAAAAATGGTTGGGCTCACGGGCTAAGTGAAATGGCGTGGTATGCCCCAAATATATATATATATATATATATATATATATATATATATATATCAATAATATATAAGTCTTGCAAATATAAATGTGCATAAATATATGAATATCTGTATATTTATAGATGCATGTATTTTCCTGTTCGTTTAGTTTTATGTGCGAGCAGGTGCACGCGTACAAGACGCAACGATTGTAATTTCGTTAGGTTTTGTAGAAATCGAGTTCAATACGCATCGACGGATAAAACGCTCGACAACGGTAATTAAAATGTTCGGGTCATAGACCAACCGTTCCCGCTCTCAACCTCTCCGTCGCCCCCATCTATACACGAGGTACGCATATGTCGAGGTCAGTGGAAAAAAAATGGGCTCATTTCATTCCCCATTGCCAGCCTCGTATCACGATTAATCGAAAATTTATATTACGCACGAACTGAGTCACGCACGCGAATTCGTCGAGGAACGGAAAATAACTATTTATTTATTAAGCGTAGAAGATTTAAGAAGGGCCGTTAGCTATGAGAACAGCACGAGCAGAAAGAAATACACTCGTTTGACATTCGCAAATATGATCGTTAAAGAGCTGTTCAAAGTTTTACGACCGCGTGCTTACCGCTGTTTAGATCACTCGACTAACGTACGATATGCTTTTCGTAGGGAAAAAAACCTGTCGCGTTGCGTTTATACGCCCCGAGATACAATCGTGGATAACTGTTGATTTCACGGATCCTTTGCGTGCAAGAATCGTGGGTTTTTGTCCTAGAAAAAAAAATAATTACATTGTTTAAAACGTTTCGAGTTCAGATGTCGCAGCGCAGTGCGTTATAATTAAATCGAACAGAATATTAACGATCGGGAATCGAAGTGGCCGAATCAAGCACTCGGTATAAAACAAAAAACACAATTCTGTAGAACCGCGTTTGGTTTCCATGTAATTTAACGCGAAGCTCGCATGTAAACGTCGATATTTGTTGTGTCCATACATATTTTTACTGTATCGGTACATCAGCGAATATTGTTTGAAAATGACTACGAATACGTTGTAAGAGCGTCATACACGTATCGAATACCGCGGGGTATCGTGCCACATTATATCAAAATTATACACTCTATATTTACCATATAGTGTATTTACGAATGTAAATATGTACATGGTCGAATAATATTAAACATATGCAAATATACACGACACAAACGCTCGACGATCTTCAGTGCGTTACATCAATGTAGCTCAACGAAAAATGAGATGTTTTTTTGGGAATTGCTTTTGAGAATACTAAAAAAAGCAATCAAATTGAGGTCCAAACGGTGGGCCTTTCAAAAATAATAATAATTTTGTCATTCGCATTAGTTTTTCTAAAGAAATACACACGATTATTGAAAAATATTATTTTTTCGCAATATGTTCAATAATTTTTTTTTCTCCAAAAAATCGACCATAATATATTCATAAAAACGAGAACTGTCGAGAATCGTAAAAATAGCGTTTGCGCTCTTTTGGAAAAACTATCTAAGAAGCTGCAGTTAAAATATAAAGTCAATCGGATAAACACTGCTCGAATTATACGTTCTCCCGATTTAAAAAACGTGGTTTAAAGAAAAACGCGTTTAAAGTTTCAAAACTGATTTAGGAGCTATCGTCCACACGACGTAATCGAAGATCTCATTCGAATTCTGCGTATGACCACCGACGAATTTTGATAGTAGGTCTTCGGTCGTTGGATCGTTGTATATTTTTCGTACAACGACGACTGAACTAAACGACTCCAAATTGCTACTTTCACCGCTAGGCTATTTCGAGCATATAGAAAAATAAGCTCTGAAAAAAATTGCCTATAGTTCCTTTCGTATATCATTCTTGTGATATTTGTACATCTTTTGAGCCAACAAAAAAACCGCCAAACTTTTTTTATACTCAGGTTAAGGCCTAAAGGCATTTCTTTCACAAACGTCAATATTTAACAATCAACTAATTTTCGTCTATAATCAGGTAAAAATAGATCCCAGTATACTGGTAAAACCTCAAGCCTCAAATTTTAACGAAAAATGACGACTCTAAAAATCGTCTTATTTATACGGCGCCGTATGGAGATCACACGCTGGCCACATCTATAATTAATAATCAATACACTAAATAATTCTCGATGCCTGACATAAACTGCTCACGCGTGTAAAAAATCCAGAGATTCCGTAACAACAATGAAAACGGCGGGACACCAAATGTTTAGAGAAGATAGAACAATGTGACTAGCAGAAGAATTTTCGTAGCCGCGACTTTTCAGAGAAAATGTAACAATGTCCAAATCTACTAAATTTGCGCGAAAATTTGTATTCCAGTTTATCCAGTTATTGTATTTTTATTAAGCGCTACTGTAATTTAACCAATGATTCGGAAGGGCCCTCGGCATGCCCCCACAAAATACGGAAAGGGATACCCTAAACCCTAAGAATTACCGTAAAACGGTGTTACTATGACATCAAGGGTAACTTTGACAGTTTTTGGGACTACTTTAACAGAGCGCCAAAATACGGTTTAAGTGTGTGCGCAGCGAGCCTGCGTGAACTTCTGTGGCGGGTGCGGGGAATAAACTTGGACAATTTGTTGTTCAAGTTTATTAAGGTAAAGGTACCAATGCTCGGACGGTTAAGAGCATCCTCAGATTATAGGATTTATTATTCACTTATGGACCGTTTAACACAAAAATGACCGGAACTAACGTGAAGCTCGTAATTTCTATATTTCAAAACACATACAATAACTACCGGAAAGTTAAATATTTTTATTTTTATACATTTAAATGTTCAATAGTACCAAATGTACCAATTTTCGGACAGCTGTTAGTGTTACGTACCTATGTTCGGACACTATCGTGTCCCAATTATGGGACACGTCCCTATAACCACATAACCACAAATTTTGTTTGCATCGCGACTAGTTACGTTACCTATTACATTATCTAAATATAGGACAGATGCACTTACCAATTGATTTGATCTTTTTCTTCACTTATTTTATCAAAATCACAAACTAAGCTTGATAAATCATTTATCGCGAGGTACACAGCGAAACGAACTGTCAACGCTTGGCGTCCGGCGATTCGGTCTCTGCGGCTACGTTCTCTCGTACCAGCAATCGGACATGAGATTCGACCGTGGTACGTGCGTGGGATAGATGTCCCAATGAATGAGACGCTGAATTTATTATGTAAAACCTTATACAAACCAAAACGTAACGACGGTGTCGAAAAGTCGGTTCGATTCGCTTTCGTTTGATCATAAGTCCAGTCTAGAAATCGATCAAAAATAGACCTCTATTACTATCACAAATTATCGTAACTGCTTAGCTCTTCGGTTTAGAAAAGTGCATGCATGACATGACTAACGCGGACTCGTTATCATAACTCGTCAATTTTACGACTAAAATTAATTATTAGCGTACAATTTTCCAATAATCAATTAACAATTGAAGGCTGAATAGAATGCAAGCGTGACTTTTCGTTACCTATCAATTAGATAGCTGATATAGTGAAATATTCAAACTACTGTCCGAACAGTGGGACCCGTCCGAGCATTGGTACCGTTATCTTACATTGTTGCTGAAGGTGCTTGTACTGTTGCTCAAGTTGATTTTTATCTCAATGGTAATAATAAGACTGATTAAGTGCCTATAATAGTACCCTAGGTACTCGATATTTTTATGTAAAATGTTTCCTTAAGGAAGGACACCCTTGTAACTGGCCACTTTCGACTGTTTTCTTCAGTGCTTTTTTTAAGGTTTAAAATATCAGGTTAAAATAACTTTTAGGTTTTGCCAGGTATATATTGAAGTATGTTATAAAAATTTCTCCGCCAAACGAATGAATTAAGAAATAATTAAACAGAAAATAGAGACACGTTTGAAAAAAATCTCGTTTTTTCGACCATATCAAAGATTTCAAAAACATGATTTCGAAGAAATCTTTTATTTTTCGTGTAATTTAAAAAAAAATTACACGAAATAAGTTCAATGTATGTTTGATAACATACCTTTTTTCAAATCTCAAATACATAATCCAGTAACAAAATCGGCAAAAACGACCTTTTTCGGCTTGTCACAGTGGTGTCCTCCCTTAATAAAGATGACAATTTTATTGTAAAAAATCGTTGTTTTTCATTTAATTCCATATATAATGCATAAAATATTTTCTTTTTTATCATTGTGATGTCAAAGTAACCCTTAATCTTTTACATAAGTTGCATTTAAATGTCTTGTCAAATAAACCCCACACTCGAGGTTACATTGACACTTAAAAAAATATATATCAAATTGCTAGGGGGCGGTGGGGCTTGACATTCTTAAACATTTTATAGCCAAAGGACACATTGTTCTATTGGAGCAAAAAAAGGTGGCATTCAGAATGTCAAAAAAAGTGACCTACAGAAAAACTTCCGAAACCTGTTCAAAGTAACCCCGTTTTACGGTACCATTCAAGGCACTTGCCAAAAACCCGAGTCCCGTATCAAAACGACGACTCCCCTCCGAACGGAGCCTGCAACTCCCCCTTGACAGACCCAGTCCGCTCATACCAGCTTGTACAGGGATGTACATGCTTCCGTGCATCCACACGGGCTCCCCCATATAGGGTCGCCTGTCGTAACAAAAATGCCAGCATTCAGCCATTAAACGGTTTGCTGATAATCGGCCAATAATTCGTCGACCAGCATTGGGGTACTGTAGGCGGATGAACGGCTTGCCAGATCTATGCCAGCCATTGGTGCGCCAATACCATCGCACCAATAATATGGCGATCAGCATTGGGGTATCGTAGGCGGATGAACGGCTTGCCAGATCTATTCCAGCCATTGATGGTTTGTTTTTGGTCGTTTTACAAATGCAGGTCGTTAAACTGTAACACGTAAAAACAAGGGATAAGGTTTCGAAAAGCATATCCTACTGATGAAGCTCAAGTTTTGCACCAACCTTCTTTTCAATATTTTAAGAGAACCTTTAAAAGGATATTGGCGACTAGCAATAGTTTTCGATATATCGGATATTGAAAGTTATTTATTGTACTGCGCTTCTACTATATTAAATAAATACAAACAAAGCCATCCCACATGGCAAGTGATATGCACATACGGGCGACCCAAATAGGGTTTTACAATAGGCACAGTAATGGCCGACGACTGGTTGCCAGAGAATAAACAATGGCGCGGTAATGGCTATATAAACGGGCCAGATCCGCACCATGCATGGTTGGTAATGGTAAACCATGAATGGCTGCTAAGACTTGGCCAACTATCATACGCCCATAATGGCCCAGCAACGGCTGCCAGATCTTCTGCCGGAAATGAAAAACAAAAAATTGACAAATTATGAATATACAAATTCTAGTAGTATCTTTTTTGTTTTCTTATGCTTTACTTGTGTCCATGTACATAGAATAATTGCATTAAAAACGCTTTCTGCATTGTTCAAGTTTTTACCTTTCATCGGGATCGAACCTGCGCCTTTCGTTCTAGTGTCGAGCGCCCTACCCACTTAGCCATTCTAACACTTACAGAATCCATCGTTTGTTCGTTCCTTACTTTTATGCCGATAATTTTATTCGTCACATTAAAGTTTACCGACAATTTTTTTCGTCCATTTAGACTGTAAAAATAACTCGCTCGTTTTGGGTGAAGTTCCGAAAAGCATACTCCTCTGATCGAGCTGAAATTTTGCACCGAACTTCCTCTCATTATCCTAAGAGAAACCGTTAACGGATTTTTGACGACTAGCAATAGTTTTCGATACATAGCATTGTAAAGTTTATTATTTCACGCCATACGAGTATATCTATATATCCGATAGACACCCCCCACTCCTCCGGCCGCGCTGCTTCCCAGCAAACAGTGCTCGCCCGTATGTGCATATCACTCGCCACGTGGGATGGGTTTGTTTGGGTTTATTTAATATAGTAGAAGCGCAGTACAATAAATAACTTTCAATATACGATATATCGAAAACTATTGCTAGTCGCCAATATCCTTTTAAAGGTTCTCTTAAAATATTGAAAAGAAGGTCGGTGCAAAATTTCAGCTTCATCAATGGGATATGCTTTTCGAAACCTTATCCCTGGTTTTAACGTGTTACAGTTTAACGACCTGCATTTGCAAAACGCCCAAAAACAAACCATCAATGGCTGGAATAGATCTGGCAAGCCGTTCATCCGCCTACGATACTCCAATGCTGATCGCCATATTATCGGTGCGATGGTATTGGCCCATCAATGGCTGGCATAGATCTGGCAAGCCGTTCATCCGCCTACGATACCCCAATGCTGATCGCCATATTATCGGGGCGATAGTATTTGCCCACGAATGGCGGGCATAGATCTGGCAAGCCGTTCATCCGCCTACAGTACGCCAATGCTGGTCGACGAATTATTGGCCGATTATCAGCAAACCGTTTAATGGCTGAATGCTGGCATTTTTGTTACGACAGGCGACCCTATATGGGGAGCACTGTTTGCCAGGAAGCAGCGCGGCTGGAGGAGTGGGGGGTATCCATGGGATATATAGATATACTCGTATGGCGTGAAATAATAAACTTTACAATGCGATGTATGGAAAACTATTGCTAGTCGTCAAAAATCCGTTAACGGTTTCTCTTAGGATAATGAGAGGAAGTTCGGTGCAAAATTTCAGCTCGATCAGAGGAGTATGCTTTTCGGAACTTCACCCAAAACGAGCGAGTTATTTTTACAGCCTAAACGGACCAAAAAAATTGTCGGTAAACTTTAATGTCACGAATAAAATTATCGGCATAAAAGTAAGGAACGAACAAACGATGGGTTCTGTAAGTGTTAAAATGGCTAAGTGGGTAGGGCGCTCGACACTAGAACGAAAGGCGCAGGTTCGATGCCGATGAAAGGTAAAAATTTGAACAATGCAGAAACTGTTTTTAATGCAATTATTCTATGTACATGGACATAAGTAAAGCATAAGAAAACAAAAAAAGTACTACTAGAATTATTATATTCATAATTTGTCAATTTTCTGTTTTTCATTTCCGGCAGAAGATCCGGCAGCCGTTGCTGGGCCAATATGGGCGTATGATAGTTGGCCCAGTCTTAGCAGCCATTCATGGTTTACCATTACCAACCATGCATAGTGCGGATCTGGCCCGTTTATATAGCCATTACCGCGCCATCGTTTGTTCTCCGGCAACCAGTCGTGGGCCATTACTGTGCCGATTGTAAAACCCTATTTGGGCCGCACATACAGGGCTGTACAGAGGTGCAACAGCCCGCAGCATGTGTCGACGGGCGGACGGCGGCAAGAGCGCGGGAGGCTATAAAAGCCTATAAGGGAATCGGGTGCAAGCTGGTGTTCTTGTCCCAATAATATGTTCCCGAGGATTCTCCTTTGACCGTCAAGTGCCACAGAGTTACCGTTATAAAGCCACGGCTGTACCTCTTATCGGCGCGCGCCCGCTCTGACACTTTTACGAGGTTCAAAACGTGCGGGAGACTCGCGGGAGGGTCGAGGGGGGGGGGGAGTCTGAGCGCGGAAACGCTCGTGAACATTCGTGCGCAAGTTGATGCGAGGCACCCTGCGCTGTCCCTCGACAATGTACAACAATGTAAGCGCGGGCGCACCCGGTCACCCTAATAAAGAACCTTCGCGTACCTCCTCACACACGATACCCGTATACATGGGTATATAGATATTTCGTCGAGGACGATAAGCCTCATGGGCAATAATACGTGTGCGTGTGTGTGTGCGTGTATATAGATATTTATGTGGTATCTGTGTATACAGGGTGTCCCATTTTAATCTTACACCTGAATTTTCTCGAAAAGTATTGCTCGGACGAACTATTGTGTGGGACAAAACTTCTAGGGATTGAAGGGGGAGGTTTGAAAAAAATTTATTTGAGGAGCCAAAATTCAAAATGGCGGCGTTACAAAGGCTGACATGTTTTTTTCAAACGGAAACATAACTTTTTTTTATTGCCAAAAAATTTGTTGCCATAAAATTTTGGCCAAAAAATTTGAAAACTAAAAACTTTTGTTGAAAAAATGTTTTGATAAAGTTCATAGTTTTCAAGTGAGAACATCATTTTCAATTATTTCAGATGTATCCAGGATTTGTGTGTGTGTGTGTGTGTGTGTGTGTGTGTGTGTGTGTGTGTGTGTGTGTGTGTGTGTGTGTGTGTGTATGTGTGTGTGTGCATGTGCGTGCGTGTGGAACACTGTTGAAAATTGTGGTTTTTTTTTGTTTTTTTGTTTTCAAATTTGGACGATATTTCATGAGAAAATTTTGGAGGAAAATCGATGAAAAATAGTTTTTTTCCATTTTAATAGCGTTTGTGCCATTTTCAGGCCCAAAAACGTGTTTCTTTAAATCCTTGACGAACTTTGATCACGATGGGTAGAAAAACACACACACACACACACACACACACACACACACACACACAAATCCTGGATACATCTGAAATAATTGAAAATGATGTTCTCACTTGAAAACTATGAACTTTATCAAAAAATTTTTTCAACAAAAGTTTTTAGTTTTCAGCTGACAAATTTTTTGGTAATAAAAAAAAGTTATGTTTCCGTTTGAAAAAAACATGTCAGCCTTTGTAACGCCGCCATTTTGAATTTTGGCTCGTCAAATAAATTTTTTTCAAACGTCCCCCTTTAATCCCTAGAAGTTTTGTTCCACACAATAGTTCGTCCGAGCAATATTCGAGAAAATTCAGGTGTAAGATTAAAATGGGACACCCTGTATATATACGTTATATTAATCGCGTACACGATACGCAGGTTGTAAAGTGAGCCTCGGTTCGCAGGTGCGGGTGCAGCAAGAAGAGCCCGGGAAGAGGCCGATATTCTAGCTACAACGCCAGCGGTCGAAAATGGGTGACCTGGTACAATTCCGTGCGTACACGGCTGTGTGATATTCAGGCGAGTCCTTCGCGACCTCTATTCAAATGCGTCTCAAATTCACAAAGTACAAAGCGCGCCACTTGTTCCGCACGAAATTCAAGTCAAATAAAACGGTACAAAAAGCCGAGAGGAGAAAAATGTTTGGACGGCATGTGTGGTCCGATCGATCATTGGACCATACGAGTTTCCAACAAATGACGTACATTTTTCCGAAGGCACGAATAAATTTAGTAGCGCAAACGAAGTACGTCTGTCGCATGCGGAGACAGACTCGCGTATATACCGCGATGAGTACACGTACGAAGCAAGGTACGCGCGTACACTCGCGTACAGACCCCTCGAGAATTTGCGAACGGACTCACGCCCTTCCGCTAATCCTCGTATAACGTTGAAGGAAGTTTGGGCGAATGCCAACGTAGAGCCCGTACACGACCTCGGGTACACGCGCTTCGACGTAGCCGAAAAAGGCCGAGAGAGAAAGAGAGATTTGACAGAGTACGAGCGAAAGAAGGCTCCGAAATTGCCAACAATTTGCACAGCCGCGTGCTCTCGCTCGTTTCGCCTATACAGAGATTCCGCGTCCGCGCCGCGGGTACGCCTAGCGGGCAAACCACATATTGGTGCATATTTTGCGATTCGTCCGATAGAGAATCGCGGTATACAGCACGTTCACCGCGAGTGTGTAACCGGCCAGAGACATCGTCACGGAAACCGACCAATGTAACGCGGACGAGCGCGTACGACAAAAACACCCTCGGGTTAACGCTGCGGAGAATTATGCAAAGCTGGAGGCCGCCGCCTCACCCCGCGCCCGTACGCGTTCGAGCTAAATTAGGTCATCGTTTATTAACGAGGCAGGAGGGTCACTCTCGCCCTCTCGCTCTTCCTCGCGGCCTCGAGTGGCATAATATTATTGTCGGTGATAAGCGATTCGGTCCACTTCCAAAATTCATCCCGCCAATTTCCGATCTTCGTTCGAAGCGCATTTAATATGCATATACAAACGTATCATAGATGACACATAAATCATTTGCTTTGTTGATCGTGCATTATATCGATGTATGTATATATATTCTTGAAATTCCGAGAACGTACGTGCACGAAGCCGCTACGGTTTATAACGCGCATCTCTTGTTCAAATAATACACGATAAATGTAACGAAAACAGTACGTGGAGTTGAACCCTCGCGAATCCCCCGCGCGTTCATCGAATCATGCGAGATATTTTTTCAACGAGTCAACCCCTCCCTCGATGGGTGGCCGATTTTCTCTCCACAATTATACCACACCTTCCCTTCCGTCACAGGCAACGAAACAATTTTTTCCCACGTGCATACTCGCGAGGGGCGAGGGACTCGAAATCATGTCCGCATTCAAAAAAGCGCGTCGTACATTCCCGCGACGACGCTCTTTCGTTTTGCCAATTTCGCGAATTCAATTTCGTACGTCGCACATAGTATACGCGAACGTATCGACAATTTCGATAACGATGAGACTTGGAATTTTGTTCTCGTTCGTAATTCGGTCGTTTCGCTCGAGCCAGATTATCCTACAACATCGCGTTAATTCATCGCTTCGGACACGCTATATCGCTCGTTTTCTTTTAGTTTTCTTCTCGTTTCACACAGCCCGGATCATCCCGTCCATCCTTCCTCGGAGCCCTATATTACCACAGTCATAACGCGGTTTTATACGCGCGCGGAATCCCCACGTTAATTTATATATATATATATGTGTGTTCGTGTGCGTGTGTGTACGGATGTGTACATGTATAAGCTCACGTGTGGAATATTCCAATCACTTTTATTCATCCCCGGGACAACCGTTGTTATATCGAAGTTTTCGATTATTCGCTACCGGCTATAACGGCAAAGTCTCGTGGAAAGCACCAACGCGGAGAATAATTAACAATTTTCCTTCGGCGTTTCACCCGTGCACGGTATACACACGAACGTACATGGCGTAGTTATCATACTCCGAATATGTGTATACGTGTATATACGTGCGCCAGTGTACGAGATGGGAAATCGATTAACTCGTAATATTCGAGAATGAAATATAAAAAAAATTGAAAGAAGTGGAAAGGGGAAAAATATTAATTGAAGGAGAGTTTCGAGATTATTCAGAGTATACGTATTCAGGATTGAAACCCCGGCTTGTTTCTATGCTTATCTTCTTCATCGCGAATCGTCCTTTCCAGAATTGTTTCTTTTGTTTGTTTTTTTCCCTTCAATTACATATACATACATCTCGAGGATATTCTTTTTTCCTTTCCTCGCTGTACACGCTGCAACTGCAATTTATGTCGACCAGCAGGCCCTCCTCGATGTGCACTCCGCGGGCACTCGGAAATCCAAACTCACTCGGAGCACGATATACCGGAGTTTAAATTACGTATACCAACCCGACACATTCGCGCGTTTATCAATTCAATTTGGAGGCAGATAACACCGGTTCTTAATTATTTCCCGGACATATATAAACGGATACGAATATCGCGTACGTACACACACGTACGATTGTATGTCTAAAGGCGTAGGTGGCTAATAAACGCGAGGAGTAAGCTCCATCACGAAAGGCGAGCAACCGCGTGTATCGTACCCGTGCACATCCACTCGAGAGCGAAAAGCTCTAGTGGTAACGGTGCTAGCTAGTACGCCCGATCATAATCGAACACGAAGGGGCTCTTGGCGACCGTTGTTGCGAAGGCTTCTCTTTGGGCGAACGCTGCCCTGCCCCGCGGGGCTACCTCGTTCTACCGCGATGGTGAACGTTTTACGGCCGGGCTTTGCAACTTTCAACGCTCTTGCTTTCGTTACTCTCCTCAATTTCATTTACATTTGTGTATTTTCGTTGTTTTTTTTTCGTTGTTGATGAAAAATTTTTCGTTGTTGATGAAAAATTTTTCGTTGTTGATGAAAAATAACGCTCCGTCTTGGATGAAACAAAAGGAGGAAGGTAGAAGGGAGGCAACTATTTTTTACTGAGATTGGGAATCCAAATTTAAGTTCCGATCAATCGATATATCTGGGATCGGAGAACATGTTCGTATGGAGCAGACGTACCTATGGAATGGGAATGGAGGCTCCGGGCCAGGTAAGACGAGACGAAACGGGCCGTAAAATGGGACGTTCGAAGCGTTGTCTAGAGATATCCGGTGTAACGTTACGAACGTCTGTGAATTTTGCTTCGCCGCGCCGCTCGTTGCTTAACGAGCATCCCAATCCAATCAGGCATTCTCGTTAATTGAAACGCGAGACCGACCATCTCTTCGTAACTCGCAACAATATTCTTTTGACAGATATAAATAGATAAATGGATAAATTCCCCTTACTCAAAGATGAAGTCTTCCATCATTTTCAACAGCCACTAATTAAATCATGGATTTGAAAAATCAAACGAAAAAAAAAAAAACGGTATCGAATAGCGCAAAGTCGGGGAAACTAAATTGGATCGACGAGCCTCGGCGTACCGTATGTTCCGGATATCATACGGGCTTATCTTTCGTTAAATTGGCAAGCTCCGCCAGATTTCATTGCTGACGCTAGACGACGACGACGAGGATCTTTTCCGTCCTTCCTCTCCTTGTCGACCCCCTCCACAGCGCGTAGCTGTAGACACGAAAAATGCCAGATGCACTTGGCTAGGGGGGTGCAGCGAGATTTCGCGAGAGCGGCGTTGGCCATTTGACCTAACGAGACATTGATGCGAGACTGGAGGTCGAGTAGCCACGTAACGACGACTGTCCTACTCGAGTACGTAGACGAGAAAAGCCTATACGTAGCGCGCCCGCGCACACACATGGCTCGTCCATAACCCAAGGGGGTTGGTATCTTCTTCAGCGAGGTACCTAAGTACCGAAGCGCGGAGTCGTTACGTGAGGAACCGGTGCGGAGGGCTGCACGAGAATAAGGGTAGCCACGGTATAATGGAAAAGAGAGAGGAGGAGGAGCGTGGCGTGCAGGGTAGGGCAGGGGGGGCTTTTCCGACCCGTCACGTTGGTATGTACGAAGGATAGTGCGGAGAGTACGTGATCGCTGAGGGAAAGAACGAAGACGGAAGAAGTAGAAAGTAGCCGGGACCTTCGCCGATCTCTCTTCTCCACTCTCAAATGCAAGATGCCCCACAGACACACACACACGTACATCTAGTCACGGGCATGCACACAGATACTGTACAAGCTGAGAAGTCTAGGCTATTCGGTACGATCCGCATACTCGCCGGAAGTAACGTCATTTCCGAATAGCAGGGCCTTTAGCCACGGTGCGGTCCACGCTACGAATAAACGCCATCCTTTTCTCCGCACATATACATCGCCATTTTCCATCCTCTTTGCCACTCACGGAAGGGGCGAATGCCTCGTGATGAAAGTAAGAGAAAAGTCACGATGAATTTCAATGCGAATCGCAGAGAAGATCTTTGATACGCTGACGTTCGTGAAAATAATCCATTGGCGAGAGCGTCTCTCCTCTCTCTCTCTCTCTCTCTCTCTCTCTCTCTCTCTCTCTCTCTCTCTCTCTCTCTCTCTCTCTCTCTCTCTCTCTCTCTCTCCTTTCCTCTCTCTGTCTCCCCCTCTCGGTGAACCTATACTCTTTCATCTGCCTTCTCTTACTCTATGCTGACGGATTATTCGAGCGGACGAATCTCTTCCTTCGGCCACTTTTATGCTACCTATTGCGACGCATTAACCGCCCGCACCCCTGCTGCAATTGCTTAGAGTTTGCCTTGATTTCCTTTGCCGTGGTGCGCCGACGAATCGGGAGGCACCGCGAAAACTTGAGAAATAAAATTCTTCCCCAACGTAATGACATAAAAAGGCCAGACGGCTGCGCCGCTAGACGGAGATTTCATTACGTACAGACTGGTGGAAGAGGGTGAAATTGAAATATCTGTATATACATGGATGCATGCGTATTTGCGATTATGAAAAATAAGCACGGTGTCTGAAAATACATTTTTCTTGACGCGTCAGTCCGTTCGTAATTTCGAGAATAAAATCATGTCGACTCTCTCTCTCTCTCTCTCTCTCTCTCTCTCTCTCTCTCTCTCGCCATGCTCTTCGTATTTAGCAACACATATTTCGCAGTAATTTGTTACATTACGGGACGATGAATCAATCGCGAGCACTACGCTCGCGGGGAAAGAGAGACCGGAAGCTTCATGGAACATTCAGTCATGTGAAATGCGGTCAGGCATCGCGGGTCCTTTTGTTCCGTTTAGCCGCACGCTGTGTTCAGCCGCGGCCGTATAGTTGGACTGCATAGGTGTGTGTGTGTGTGTGTGTGTGTGTGTGTGTGTGTGGCGAAGCTAAAAGTGAGAATTAATTGCCTTCGACTTGTACAGGCCGCGGAGAGTACACTCGCATTTCCGTTCGTCATCATCGCGTCATCGATGTGACCCTCTGTATCGCGAGATAATTATAAAATCACGCCTCCACGTACAATATTAAACCGTTTCGGCATTATTGGACCTCCGTAAAGTGCTATTCGATGGGGCGAGCGAGAATTCACTGTAGCCTGCCAATTAGCCTCGTCGTGTCCCTCGTTAAATTATAACCGCGCTTCGTTACCCACCAAACGGCGTACGAACAATTGTTTTTTCTCCGCTTGTTTGTGGTTATCGTAAATAATTTGAAAATATCGGGTTTCCGCATCGGACGCTCGATGTACAACAATTTTCAACCCCCCTGAATATTCGTTTGTCATAATATGGATACCTGCTGACGATTGGCAAAAAGGCTGCTTGTTTCTTTGTTTGAATCGGCCGCCTGGTCGCGCATTGCCAGAATTATGTTCACAACGATTCGGAAAGTTCTCTCGTTCTTGCAGAGATGGCGCGCGGAAAAAGCTCACCGTGCTGCCCTCGGTTTGGTCATTTACGAAGCTGGTAGCATCCCTGCAATATCCTCGGATCGTTCCACCCTACTGCTGGGTTCCAAGGGCCGACTGTCGGGTCTGTAACTACTGATGGTACTCGTCAAGCTCGACGATCCATATTATAACGTTAGGCGATAATGCTGGAATTTGTCATGGTGATTGATCGGCGCGCTTGCAGCCCAGAAGTTCACAATTCGCCCGCTGACGCTCTATCCTTTTTTTTCCTCCAAAAATAATAGCTCTCGTAAGCTTTACAGGATTAAACACTTCTTCTTGTACTTGAAGAAAAGGAACGAATAAATGTTTGAAAAATTAGTCATTTTTTTTTCTCGTGCAAACAAAACGATACAGTCGTTCTTATTTTTTAATTTATTACATTAATCTTTTTTTTTAACTTCTCGAAGGCACGCGGAGGAACCTTGCAAATGAATAATTCTGTAACGATATACAAATTGCTCGTGTAAGGGTACAGGATTTATCACGTTGTATAATAGAAATTCCCATCCAGTGAGGAGAAGACAAGTTTGTTGCGGTTTTTTGTTTAATTTTATAATTCGATGGAACAAAAATGAGGTGCCCAACTGGTCAAGTGCCATAGTGCCCGAGAACTTGGCGTGATCGATCTGATAGACACGTTTCATGTAGGCACTATACCGACGATGCGTATACACTACACGTTAGATGGCTGGATATGGGCGCGCACGGTCCTTGAGAAACTCGAATAAACTATATAGGGAGTTTGAGCATGCAATATACATGGGTCGTGGACAATTCAAATTTAATGAATTCGATTAAGTCGCTTGCCGAGTCGATTAATGGTATACACTGCTCTGGTAATCCGGATATCAAGATTGCGACTGGATATTCATTCACTGCGATCAGCTAATCCCACGGTCAATGCTGTAACCCTTGTTTTCATGGGCGTCTGCAGAGCTAACATATTTTTTTTCTCTTCTCCGCAAACATACATTTTAGGTCATTATTTTTTACGCTCGCTTGAATGATCAACATACTAAAATCTGGAATATCACTACAATTCATTCGCAAAATGTATTTTTCAATATCTTTGTTTCATCGCGATGTCCGCTGAATATTTGAATTGGGAAAATTAAGTTTGCGTTTGTTAAAAGTATATTTTTAACTGCTTCGATGAATTAGGTAGAACGAGATTGAGACGTCATTTTTTATTTTTTTATCATCAGCTTGCAATGAGAATAAAAATGCTGAGACAAAAAGAGGACTTGTTTCTTGTTGTCACCAAACGCTGCTTTCTTTCAGATTCGAGGCAGCATCCGACTTCATTGATTCAGCTTCTGGATTATCGGCAATGTTTGAACAATCTCAAAAGAAAAAAGCAGCACTTATTCTCCGACCACGTCAGAACGTAAAGCAAATTCTCGAAAGAGCATTTTTTGTTTACCAACGTTCCAATCCAAGGTTGCTGACGTCCTTGGGGCTACTGTAATTATTCTCTACCCGTGATTATAGGCTCGGCTTTAGCCGAGTGTTTCGCGTATGATGACGCGAGCGGCATATATTCCGCAATTAGGCGCAATGCACCTCGAAGGAACAACTATTTTTGCTTGAGCCTCCCGGCGACATTAATACACCGGGGAGACGATCCCCGCTTGTGCAGTTATTATTGCGGCGTGGATAGGTCGTAGGTCATATCGCAATAAGCACGATGGTAGGAACGACCGCGAGGACGTTCTCGCAAGCCGCAACTCTGCATACGGGAATCGATCATTTCCAGCTAATCGACCAAGACGAACGCTTTTATTTGTATATATATCTATATATATATGCGCATGACCGCCGTACAATATGCACCTTGTGTGCCAACGTCGTGAGTATATACAGTGTATTCAAATGTTGAAACGAGGATAAAGGAGGCCCTGTCGTGCATCGAAACGGTCAACGAGACATCTGCTGTCACCGAGTAAGTCCAACTGACGTCACAACATATATATATATATATATATATATATATATATATATATATATATATATATATATATATATATATAGGGAATGGATATTTTTAGCCCGTCAGATCCATGAGATATTGCAAATATTTTTTTCACATATTTTCTTTTTTTTAGGACGGAATAACAGGGGCGGAGAGAAAGGGAATGGAGGGAGGGAGGGAGGGAGAGAGAGAGAGAAGGGCCGAGGGTGGAAAAAGCGTTCTATTTGGAAGAATAGAATGAATTTGCGAGTCAAAGGATTAATAATGCCGTTCGTTTCGTCAGAGTTGGATCGGTGCAGCTTCAAGCGGGGCATTGGGGGTAAAGGGTTCATGTCCTGGTTTTAGGTTCATGCCCCCGAGTTACTTTCAACGCGGAACTGTTTCTTGACGCTGACTCCCTCGAAAAGTCACGAGAATTATTTCCTAAATTCACTTACATATTTGTGGTTCAGCCTAACGGGGCCCTGTATAGCGGATAACTGTTCTTTTTTTTATATATGAAAACTTTAAAAATAATATTATAATTTACGCATGGCGAAAGCATGTCGAAATGTTTTCGCGAGAAGCCACTTCGTCGTTATAGAACGATTATTGCCGAGTGAGATGTGAATCGACGGTGAAACTTTTTTTCGATCTTTGTAACTCGTCTGCCAATTTTTGCAACAGTAAATCGTTATTTAGATACGTCATGTATGCCCAGGTGTACCGGTCGCCCGCGAATATGGATTCAAGCGCCGGATCAACGAAGACGAAATATTCGATTGTTCAATTTCGGCGGTATCCGAGCGGAAGTGAGAAAAATGTGGGGAAAAGAGAGAGGGAGAGAGAGGGAGAGAGAGAGAGAGAGAGAGAGAGAGAGAGAGAGAGAGAGAGTGCGATAACAGAGACGGCATCGTGCCGCAGTAGGTAAAGCGTATATATGGTTAGACCAACTACGGGCGGTCTGGTTGCTGCTGCAGGTATGCGCTTATATATGTATATATATATATGTGTGTGTGTGTAGATAGTTCTATGTGCACGACTGCACGGAGCTGGCCATCCCTGAAATGTATACTTGCATGTGTGTTATATATATATGTATATGCATACATACAAGCCTGTATTCCAGGCATCCGATTTCTTTTGGCCATTTAGGGGGACTAGGAAGCGAAAAGAGGCCGAAAATGGGATAAAATTCAAATGGTATTTGCGAAGAATCGAACTAACATATATACATTTTTTTTGCAACGTTTTTATTGGGGTTGTGGCTATTACATTCAGTGGTTGAGGTTTCAAAAATGTAAATATTTAAAGGAGATGTGGGCGAATGAAGAAGTCACCGCGTCTCCTGCACTGCTCCGTCGTTGCCACAATTCCGAATGGCCGGTTGAAGTTTTTGGTTATTTCCAAACGTCATTCTCTTCAAGGGATGTTCCTCCACAGGCTAGACCTAAACATTTTGAAAAAACATAAAAATTGAAAAAATGGCGGTTAAAGCTTGTAAACATCGGAAAACCGATACCAGTTGTAATAACAATAATAATAAATTGATATTTTTCCATAGACGACGGTTTAAATTCTAGAGAAAGATATCTTCATTGAAAAAAAAAATCAAGTTCATATCTTCAATCGGTCTTCACTTATCGTGGCAAAACTAGTACACAATATTGTTTCGGGAAAAACGCGTTTAAGTTCTCGGGTAGTACTAAGGCAGAAAAGTTGCAACTTACATACGTTTAAAATTGCCGGCGCTGTAGGACTTTTCGAGATCAGCTTTTTCTGAGGCAGCAATCGTGGAATGTTGCTTTTTTCCACCCTAGCTTCTTTTGTCGATGCTTGCGATCTCTTACCTGCATCCAACACGAGGGACGCGACGCGCCATCTGTGAACCGTTAGCGGAGTATTGCAATTTTATTCCTCTTCTGAGCTCAATTTAACGAATTTTTCTGTTTTTTTTTTGCGCCAGAATGTTTTGGAAGAAAAAGTAATAACAGAATACAAAAAAAACGAAAAAATTCGGAATTTTTTCACGCCTAGTTTAATTTCCCAATAAAACGTGCTTGACGATCTCGTAGGCATTCGATCAATGATAAACAATGAACTCATTTCATTACAAAGGAATATTCATAACGTTTATTTATTCAAAAATACTCATACTTTGGTAGTTATCTTAGAATAGAAATTGGCGAACATCTAGGCCCGGGGTAGAGCTATTGGACAGGATTTTTTGAAAAATGACACATTTGACAGCCGTGAGTGTTCCGTTGGCGGCAGCGAAGACGGTGCAGGGCGAAGCGTACAAGCAGGGGGCGGTGAAGGCGATGCGGCGCGAGGGTGGTAGTCGGCGAGCCGTACAGCTCCTAGTCAGCTTCGGCCGGCCCCGCTATCGTCGCGAACATTATACATACGGTGGTGGCGCACAGTCGTTTGCGCAGTGGAAAGGCTCGCGCGTGTCTCTCCTGCGCGTTTCCACCTCGAGAACCGTGTGTTCGCGAGCCTCGCAGGATTCCCGTGCCGCATACTCACAATACCGCTCTTTCACAATATTACAATAAACCGACCCTCTCTCTCTCCCTCTTTTGCACCGTTCCCAAGCCAAAAAAATGGCCTTTGACCAAAAGTGATAACGCAAACGACCGAATTGTGTTCGAAGGATAACGCGCCGCGATCGGTTGGATGACCATGGGAAAATCTAACGGGGCATGAAATCGCAGACAAGCGGAAGGACCACGAGGACGCGTGTGAAGCGACAAGTTAGAGAGCCAAGGGGTACCAGGGGGTGGAACTTCGAGCCGCGACAAAATAACATGTTTCCAACACGCTGCCTCGATCGTGTCTTTTTTTCAACCTGTACGAGAAGTCTTTTACGGAATATCGTGAAATCATAGTGAATGCGGTGGCGTAATAATCGCAACGAGAGGAATGCACGGGCCGGAAATCAACGAAAGCGTGGTTGCAGTGAAAAAAAAATGAACAAATATTTTTGATCCTACGCTAGCGTTCCTGGTCGAAAATTCGAAAGTGTAAAAGCGTACGCCGAGATTGCACCCGGAACAGACGCCAAAATCGTTGTCTCGCAACAGGTATGACATTGAGTCGTATTCTCTTTTTTCAATTCTCAGTTCCGGCCAGCCCACTAAAATTCGTCCTTCCGAATCTACCGGTTGGTTCCGAATCTACCGTACACTGCAAAAAAGTCATTAAATTTAATATACTTTATTTATTTAATATACTTATTTATATACTTAAATTTACTATATACTTAATTTATATACTTAAATTAATATAAGTATTTAATATACTTAAATTTAATATACTTATTATAATAGTTTAGAAATTTTATGAGTGAAAATTTCTAAACTCGGAATATGAAACGCAAATTCGCACTTCAGTAATGGAAACTTCAGAAATGTAAATGAATTTTCATAGATTCGTATACATTTTAATTTATGGGACATCGAGTATTAGTATGCTGCGTATGAGTTTTTAAACGCGCATCATAATAATACAAATATTTGTTTGATTAATGCAACAAACGTATTTGATTTCATTATTCACAAAAAAGTATTAAAACCGCTATATGATTATTATTTTTAACTTCATTCTGTTGAAAAGTACAATACCTTGCACATTGAAAGTTACAAAACGCTGTTTAAAGAAATATGAAATTTAAAATACTTTTACAATACTATGGCAAATGAAATTTCAAAACTTAGTATATGAATGACGATTTAGGCTTCAGTGTTGTAAAATTCAACACCGGACCTACACTCCATACGGTTTTACATTTCGTAATACATACGAATTGAACATTAATACACTATCTGCAATTTTTCAAGGCGTCTAATATAAAAATACATACTCTTAGTTGAAAAATACAACAAGCGTTTTGAATATATAAAATGTAGACAAAGTAAGAAAATTATAAACTGACTCTTAATTTTTACCATGCTTGGGTCAGGAGTATACAATTTTTTGTGCACTGAATATTATGACCGACTGGAGAAAATGATGAAATGAATAGGACATTTACAATACGAAGGCATGTACATTTTCTGATTTAATATGTGTCTATTCTGATAGTCTGATTTAATATATAATTCAGTGCAG
Organism: Ophion slaviceki; assembly: GCA_944452715.1. Classification (NCBI taxonomy): domain Eukaryota; kingdom Metazoa; phylum Arthropoda; class Insecta; order Hymenoptera; family Ichneumonidae; genus Ophion; species Ophion slaviceki. Next base: position 28,612,545 of record OX101794.1, on the reverse strand, counting down.
AAAACTTGAAATTCGTGCTTTGGTCAGCATGTTAAATCAAGTCATAACAAACGTATCGAGTAACACCAAATCTACAGTCAATGATGAATACCTGCTGCGATAGTCTAGTGGTTAGCGTGCGCGTCACTAAACCAGCGGACCGGGAGGTCCCGGGTTCGAATCCCAGTCGCGTACATTTCGTTGTGAAATGTTTTTCACAACTGGGTCCACGACTGGGAGGCGCGAACTCGATGACCGGCTGTTATTGATGTAGGTTTTCCGCAGTTTCCCTATACCCACGACAGAAATGTCATGATGAATATAATATAGA